>JAIRCK010000064.1:0-185870 GCA_020744315.1 Curvularia eragrostidis | reverse complement strand
TACGCTAAGATTAAACGCCAAGAGATTCTCTACAAAATAAGCCTAAAACTATTAGTCTAGCTTTATTATTGGCTAAGATATTCAAGTTTAAAATAAGCTACTTTTTTTAGTACGTTTTTTTTATGTCACCCCACTGTATATATTCTATAGTCTTATCAGAACGCCACTATAGAATATATCACGTGTGTCTTACACGTCTTATATAATTCTATAGTGTACTATGCCTAGAATAGTATAAGATAATATAGAATATATAGAATATAAGATATTTACTTAGTATATAAGAATAGATAATATGCCTCTATAGCTTATTATATTTAACTTAAGTTACGAGTATAATACTATAGTTACTTAACAAGAGAGTTTATTTACACCTTATTACTTTATCTGCGAAAACTACCTCTAAGAATCTTGACACTAGAAGTCTTATATTACTTCCACTCAAGAGATACTCTTAATACAGAGTTACATACCTATATATATTATATTACGCTAGAGTATTCTGTTCAGAATATTCTCGTGCTTACCTTTTGCTTGGTACGTTGGCTGCGGCCGAGTCGTTTGTCACGTAGTATTGACTTAGTAGGCATTGGTGCCTACCCCGATTACACTTAATACCTAATACTATATACGAAGAAGTATAAATTACTTAGTATTAAGTACTCTAGGTCCTACTAAGTAGTAAGCGCTACTTAATAATAGGTAGTTACGTGATTATAGTATATTTGAAAGGGCTAAATCCTTTGAACTACTTATAGCTATCTAGATATTAGCACTTTAAGCGTGAGACTTTTAACTTCTTCCTGTATTAGTTCATATGATCGGAATAACGCGTCACACGTACGCGTATAGGTGCGCACGTGTATATAAGACAAGGTAGAAATTAAATTAGGAAAGATCATATAGCACAGAATTCACAAGGCTAAGAAGATAACAGGAGAGAGATGAGAGAGGTCAATATCCAGGAGAGGGGCTTTTAGCGAAGGTAACCGTTACCCTCCTTCAAGAATCCCTCCTTTAGTTCACTACTTACCCCCTATATACCCCAAGCTAGGAGCTTCTAGGTATTAACAGAGGAGTTAGAAATTTTTTTCTTAGTGTCTGTATATGATTATGGTCCAACGAGCTACTAGAATAACTACAAAAGACTTTCTTAGTGATCCCATACGCTACGACAGCGGTAACCCTAGCTTAGGGTTGACTTGGGGTAAAGCCCTAAAAGCGCAGTCTAAAGCATAATCATAAAAAGTACTTTATTAAATACGTAGGCGTTTTTATATATCTAACAGAAGTTACATTTATTTTAAAGATTATTCTAATAGTATCTACTACTGCGAACTAGTGGGTAGATGGGCAGGGCTCAAACGCGTTATTAGACCGTAGTTCCCTTTGGGACCGTGATTCCGCTGGCATACCGTGTAGAGCTCTATAGCGCGATAGATCAGGGGGGTTAGAACTTATAAGTTAGGGGGTATAAGATAACTAAATATGGCCCAAAACCCTAACGCTAGGCCTGTTTCAGCGCGGGTCGGACTCTAACCTGCGCCTTATATTGGCTAGGCTAAGCGTAGCAAGAGCTGAGACTGATAGCACGGCTAAATAACTTGAATGTACCCTTCGAGATCACGAAAACTTTATCAACAGTTATAAAGAATTCTGATCATTAGCCTGTTACCGTAATTTAGATTGCCCCTAAGCTAGATCTGAACATTTAAGCATGGAAAGCCTACCTCGTCTAGAATGAGTGTACCTCTACACTATATGCTTCAGTTCCCCAGTCTCAGTAATGAACGCAAAACCCAATATATCCATGCCTTGCAGTATCTTCTCATCTTTCAGAGTCTGTACATCCTTTCTTATAGTGTCTTCGAACTCATCAGCCCGGAAAGTACCAAAATCGATCGCACCCCCACGTGGAGCTTCTGCCGGAGTTCTCCTTTTAATATCGGTTTTGATATCCTCCTCTTTTAGATGTGTCATCCCGCAATCTATAGATAGTATTAACATTTGCAGTTAACAGTATCTAATTGTGCCTATCAAAGGCCCGTACCTACCGGTGTGGTGAATGACCGCTACAGTTCCCCCTTCACTCACGGTGTTCAAGCTTCGCAGAGTCAAAATGCTGCGGATAGCGTCCGAAGTGGGTCTTCCACCTGCGTTTTTGACTGTACCGAATATGAGACCTCCTCCAAGAAATTGTGTTGGCTCACAGCGTGGATCCATGCATGTAACTAATAACAGGTATCAGCATCGCTTCTGGTATAAAGCTATACAACATTCTCAATAAAGCAAATCTACTTACTAATCATTAGAGGATTGTCAGGCGCTGCTCCATGTTTTCTCATCTGCTCCATGGTGACTGGAGTATCCCATGTCGGACGCCACTTAGAATTTCCGACTAAGAAGCGCTCTATCGTAGTGTTCTGGGGCATTGCTGTTAGTGTTTGCTATTGTTTTGAGGATTTGGTATGTTTTCAGCTGTCTAGGGTGAACATTCATATTCATGATTATATACAAGATCAGGCGCTAACGTTTCCGCTAAGTACTGCTGACTGATGTTGTTTGATCCTGCAGAGATAGCTGAGTTAACTGACCGAGGTGGTGTAGTAATACGATCGTGCAAAGGACTCATCATTCACTCACATATCATTTGTTCACTCATCAGCTGTTCACTCATCAGCTATTCACTCATCATTTATTCACTCGTCAGCAATTTACTCAATAGTTGTTTATTCGTTAGTTGTTTACTCATCATTTGTTTACTCAGCAGTTATTAGCTCATTATTTGTCAACGCTTGAGTTGTTTACTCATCATTCGCTTGTAACCAAAGTGCGGGATCAGTAAGCTGGCCGCCTCCAACAACCTCTTCCTAGTTTCACATCGTTGACTTCTAATATCAATCCTCAAGATTGCCTCATCAACAATCACATTTTCGCTTTGCCCAGCCCATATACTTCCGACTGTCAAAACTGCCAGTGTCTGCTTGTTAACTTCTTTTACCACAATACCTTGCAGTCGCATCACAATGCTTACAGCCAAAACCACCGGATCCAGACATGAGTGCGGCATGCTTCCATGTCCACCTCTTCCAAACAGCCCAACTCCAAAACTATCCACCACAGCAACCATCGTTCCTTCTCCAGCTAAAACTTTACCTGCTATTAGTGACGTAACACACTAAGCCAGCACCATATCTAGCACGGGTACCTTTTTGTAGAAGCCACCATCTACCAAGGATCTCGTACCCTCACCACATTCCTCGTTAGGCGGGAGTACTACCAATAGCGTGTCAGACCAATTAGTCCTAATATCTTCACTTGCCAGTCTTTTTGATGCAGCAAGTAGGCAAGTGACATGCACGTCGTTCCCACATGCATGCATAACTAGCATTGCGTCCCCATTTGCGGAATCTTTCACTATTGCTTTGCTAGCGTAGTGCAGCCCCATCCTCCCTTGCATAGATAGAGCATCTATATCTTCAAGTAGGAAGATAGCGGGGCCTTTACGGTTAAACAGCACACCTGCAACGCCGTGCCCACCAATCGACGTGTGAATGGTATAGGCCCACAAGGACTAGTGGTAGGCAATTGTGGATGCAGTCTCTCTCTCGCGTAGAGAAAGCTCGGGATAAACATAAAGCCGCTTATAGAAATCTTTATACAAACTCAGACTTAAAGAATTGACATGGAGAAGCTGCGTTTATGGTGAAGTCGGTTATGTCAGCATTTTATCGTGATCGACGATATTTATAATGTTGGGAATATTCATTGAGGCATCGGATGTCGCAGATGATATAGGATTTTCATGCGAGATCAGTCAGTTCAGCGCGCATGCCCAATCGCGGTACGATGCGGTCATAAGTGGTCTTGTTACTTTTGGGCTAGCATAGCTAGATATTATGGCTGTAGTAGACCAGAAGTGTACGGCGTATGTAAGTAGATATGACGTAGAGTCACGAATCGACTTCAGAGTTTGTGGTTTCAATTGATCATGCAAACCGCTTTGAGCGTGAAACTCGGTGGCGAAGTGAAGGATGAAATCTACCCATCCCACCTAGATACTTATCTTCTGTGTATTGATATTAGTGACGCAAGCATCGCACTTATCTGCCTTTTGCGGGTTGTTGCGACTCTTTCGTTTTTTCGGGTTCATCCAATGAGCAGATATCTAGATTGATGCTTGCGAGCTGCTCCCACTCTGGACCTCTTAATTCCAAGAAAGTAGGTAGGTCAGGTAGCCTAAGGGTATCGATACTGTATGTATACTGTGTCTATCTCCCATACTATCAAGTATAGAAAGTATGGTAAGATGCATATAGATGTCTCTACGGGTCGTAATGGCAATGAATGGCGTTAAATGTACTTTTCTTTTACCAATAAAATCAAGCATGGTTATATGATTACTGCATAGTCTGCTTTCAACATGACATGTTTGTTAGCTGCCTCTATTTAAAAACTGGACGAACCACTCTTCCGCTAATTTCTCTTTTTGAAAGTGTACACTAGCAGATTACTCACAGAAAATCCTAGAGTGATTACAATTGCGATTCAAATCATCGAATATCCTGCACATAGCACTTCAAGGCCCTCTTAAACACCTGTTGACGAGCCCTCGTCCTTTTTCGAACACACCTGCTTATCAATGCGATCTGCATTCTAAACGCCACTCAATAGCCCACCATCAGCAGCTAGACTCCCGGGTGCCTGTATGAATATCGCGAGATGCAGCATCGCAGCAGCAAGTTCAGAGCCTACTACTCTGACGGCCAAACCAATGAACAATCAAGCAGGCAGCGTTTTGAGATCTACAGGCAGTGCAGCAAGGAATACGAAATTTTGCTCAAAACTAAGCGGAGCTGCGTATGGCACGATGGTAAGCTACATACTCCCTACTGAGGGATGACTCATATACAGCAGTATTGCTCAGCTGAACACGTTTAGTTCCTGAGAAGTGAATGAGGATAGCAACTTCTGGGCCGATCACGACGAGTGTTGTCACGGCACGATCGATGCAGATGAGACGCGTGAAGTGTATCCAGAGGGCTTTATGTAAAATTGCTGCGATAAGCCTAGGGATGCGATTGGTTGTAAGACGAGTCGGTACCGGCCGGAACGCACAAAGAGGGGAGGAGCACGTAGCATATAGCCCATTAAACAAGTCCAGCCTTGAATACTCTGCTTAATTGAGTCGTTGATACTTCAGGTCGCCTGAGAGCATAAGTATTTGAACTTCGTCTTGAGGCCTCTCTAATAGTAGTGCTTGGCTTGTATCCTATAGTCACTCTTGCCGATACGATACGAGAAATCTTTTCCCAACATCTCGAATACTCCTGCCAAGCTGGTGTTGTTTGGATGCAGTGAATCCTGTTATAAGAAAAGAACCCAGCATCGAGCAGTTTTGAAACAAACCACGATCACGCTGACTGGCGAGTAGATAATACGCTAATAATTACGTTCACTCTTCGCCTACCCTTTGCCTGCGGCATTCGTGTACATGATAGCTTGTCTAGTAGAGTAAGGGATGCTGTTTTGAAGGGGACTGGTGGTCATCTGGCGCGACTCCGGTGGTCATCCGGCGCTACTCTGGTCATTAGTTCTGAGGTAGTTCCGGCCAAGGCTCCCCCACCTATGCATCCGGCCTATTACATAGTATACCCCATGCAACCCCCAGCTTTAGATCCTGGATTAAGCAGTCCATCTGGTTACTTCTCCGCGAGTCTAAGTAGATATATTGGCATTACCATGTTTGACTATAATTATGTAGTATATGTTGTATACTAAGCGAGTGAGGCAATTTACAGATTGGAGTGTTAAAAGGAGGTTGGTGCGGTGATGGAATGCACATATAAAGGAAGGGAACTGTCCTCAAGCTAACAAGGTACAGTACACAATTCCGACTGTTTGCGACACTCTTTCTACCATAGCTAACTACATCATTCATCTTTCTACTTAAACATCATCAATAAAACTATGTTTACCCTCCACCTTCTCACCGGCCTCCTCACCAGCCTCCTCACCGCCGCCCCTGTCTCCTCCTCGCCTATTGCTGAGGACGCTGCTCTCGTAGCCCGCCAGACCAAATGGACGTGCCCTAATTTTGGCAACGGTTTTGCTGGCCCGATCGTCACGCCAGCTGACGCCAAGAATGGCCGCTGCTGCACGACGGGCTGGAGCTACATTTGGGGCGAGGGGCACGAGGCCTGCTGCCGCAATGATCCCGCCCTGCTTGAGGACCCGACTTACAAGTACGCGCTGCCCTGCAGCAGCGAGTTTTGGTCTTCGGCCGATAAGGCTCTGCTGCTGCGGAACTGTAACCTCGAGGACCCAAGGAACTACCGCTGCAGTGCCGCTTGTGACGGCGTCCCCTGGCTGTACCCTACCCCAAAGCCCTGCCCGGCTAAGAACTAAAGGATTCGGTATGTGGACGGCTGTCGCCCTTGGTTGTACTACGAGGCCAGGCCCTGCCCAGCTGAGGACCAAGATGCTATGCTATCCTTTTGTGATGGTCTTTTTTTACTGCTGGGTTTGTCTATGTTATCTTGTCTAGAGAGGTCAAATAGCTGGAGCACGGGATATATCATGCTGCGGTATGGAAATTTACTAGTCACTTGACGCAAACTGCCCAAACCAGTTATTTGCTTCAATCCAAGGAAAATCCTAGTATTTGGTAAACTGGTAAAATCATTTCGCTAACAAAGACTCACATCATAACTTGCCAGTAGCCCTTGATTGAAACTTGGCAAAAAGCTCGTCTGAGCCGCACAGCCTAAAATTAAATATCGATGCCATCAGAATTCCAAATGGTACGGCAATGTTATGGATCCAACATGGATATTAACAGACTAATATTAGAGATAGAAGATACAGGTGAGAACTCAAGATTTAGAATAGAGGTCGTGTGTGACAAAATAATATAAAGATGGATAATAACCACTAATTGATTTAGTGTTACGAACCTGAGCATGAGGGGATAGCGCAAGATAAAGAAAGAAGGAAGGATGAAGCCTATGTCAAGACCTCTTTTAAAGAGACGGCTATATCTAGCTAATAACGTATAAGTAGTTATATATTCTATAGCCTTAGTAGAACGCTACTATAGGATATATTACGTGTGTCCCACACGTCTTATATAATCCTACAGTGTACCACGCTTAGAATAGCATGAGATAATATAGAACACGTAGGGATATAGGACATTTACTTAGTTTATAGAAATAGGTAATATACCTCTATAGCTTATTATATTTAACTTAAGTTACGAGTATAATACTATAGTTACCTAACGAGAGAGTTCATTTGCACCCTGTTGCTTTATCCGCGAAACCTAACCTAAGAATCTTGATCCCAGAAGTCTTATATTACTTCCACTCAAGGGATACTCTTAATATTTAGCTTTTTAGAAGATAGTAAGTAATTATACTTTTTGTAAGCTCTGTCTCAGATTGTTAAATTAGTCTAAAGATTATCTCATTCGCTCGTTAGGATATATTTATTGAAAACTGAACATAGTAAACATCGACTACATATTATACGCGCGAGAAAGTTTTGTATAATTAGGGATCAAGTGTTCAAGAGCGTTGCGGTAAACTGCATTGGGTATTGGGTTTCACGACTGGGGGCTGACGAGCTATCTGTATACTGTACGCTAAGCCTATGTCAGCGCGATTCCGGCCTGAATCGTCGCCTCAAATTAGTTAGGTAATAAAGTACCTATCCAGACCGAACCCTCTACGACTTATACTCTTACCAGGGTTTGGTCCTCCTCCTCGTTCTGTAGTAAAGTGGTGAACATTGCCATAGCATCTCCATTCCACCCCTCAGTCATCTGCTGTTCCCCTTTACGCGCTATATCCATTGTCTGAAACTCATCTACCAAATGTCGCAGTGTAGCTCTATTTGCATCCCCATAAGGGCGATGCAGATCGATGGGATACATACTCCTCGCCGCCTGGATCAATTGCATATCAGCTTTGATTTCTTCAAACAATTTCAGGGCGTCTACGGGGAGTATGGTTCCAATCTGAACGGCCATGGTACTTATCCCTTGCACTATTGCACCAAATAAGGGCATCGAGCGAGCGAGGTTTTGATATCCTCGCATGCAAAGCAGGAAATAAAAGTGGGACTCCTTGTTGTTGTAGTCATGCAAGACGTAGTTGATGACGTGCAACATGGCCACTTGGTATGACATTCCATAATTTGCGGACTGTGAGTTTGCTCGATGGTCATAGACTATGCGTTTCAACTGTTTGATAGATGCCTCGACTACCTTCGCTGGTGTCGGTGTGGTCGCGGAGAAAGTCGTAAGTTTTGGTTGGATTTTCAAGTCTGAAAAAGGCTGGAAGAGGTCCAGGATGATAGCGTGAAACCATGCGCTACGCTGTGTAAGTACACACCGTTGATGCGGGATGAATACCTTACTGAAGATACATTACCCTATCATCACCCTGCTTCATACGTATGCTATCTTGTCGGAGGGAATCGGCCCACGCCAGCAATTTCTGAAAGATGGCTTCTGCATTGGCCAACGAAATTACACCTTCACGGAAATAGAGATTGCTCATCTCAGATACAATTACCCACAGTTTACAGACATGGGCATATATCGGACCTTGATAAGGGACAATTCGCCGGCCCAAGGAATTCGGTGCTGAAAGATCACCAGGAATTGGGAGAGTAGGGGGAAACTTCACACATGGCGCGGCCCGCCAATTTACGGATATCAAACTGTCCAAGTTAGTTAGGGTTAACAGCGTATAATCTCTCACTCTTTACATATGGAGATTGAATGAAGCCCACGCGGTAGATGCAGCAGCAGCTTTCACATCTTCGTCATGGAGATCCAAAGGACTTGGCGGATAGCCTGGTTCAACATCGTACAGATGGAGTCGTTTCCCCATTGCTGCATTTTCTGCCAAGAGCTGCTGCCTAGCCAACGCATCTTCTCCCAGGAGGAAATAAGCTTGTACCAATAGTGTCGTAGCAGCGACCGTGTTTAAGCTATCGACTTCTTTTTCTTCCTCATAAAGCCGACAAGCTTCCTCCACGAACTTTGGAATCAATGTTGCCACTCCAGGCTGAAAATAGGTGTATTGCTGCTAATGGGGTGGTGAGCCATGCTACCTTTCAACAAGCTTGCTATTGCTACTTACGCAAGACCATGCGAGGAGACAGTTGACAAGGAGCTTTGAGCAGAACCGAGTGCCGCCGCTAACGAGATCGTCAAGGAAAAGGTCCAAGTTAGGAAGTCCCCACCAAGCACTATCCAGTCCAAGATACAAACTGATAGCTTTAGCAGCGGAAGTGTCTGTTATTGGTACATCAGTCCACCGCCGGAACCGGACATGTTTGAGACGAGCGTCGATAAGATCGCCAAATCGGTCGAATTCGCTGGTTTCCGCCTCATTCAAGACTATACTGCCGTTAGCCGCTGAAAGGTAGTGATAATAGAGATATGCTAGTTTTGAAAGGTGAATATGGGTCTGGCTGGCAAAAGTGACTAGGGCTGTCGATTGAGTATTAGTCCCAGTGATGTCCCTACCTTTCCGATGCGTAGCCAAACCTATTCCACCGAACTGAGCCAACGGAGATATACCTAATAGACTCAGGTCAATGCTAGCAACCTCCAGCGGAATCAAGCTAGGGTACGCGTGTGGATGCAAAGCGACCAACTCAAACTCTAAAGCCGTATTCGTCGGCGGCAAGATGCCTCTATTTGTTTGATTGAGGGAAGGCGTCTTCAATAAAGATCTCGCCAAGGCAAGCGCGCGAGGAGTGTTCTCCGATAGCGCTTCCTCTGAGCGTTTTCCTTTGCGTTTAAGCGTCCTTTGTCTCTCTGTATCTGCGTAATGCTGCGGCCCGCTCCCGGCATTGGTCTGCGAGCTAATTGCATCGGGTGCGTTGTTGATGTTTGCTTTCAAACGCCGGAGAATATCGAGGGACTCGTGCTCGGGTGAAGCCATCAGCAGCGCCATCAAGTCATCATATTCCTTTTGCCGTTCGAGGAGGACATCGTACTTTTCACGTAGAGAGGGCGCTTTCGTTTCTAGATACTCACAGGGCGTATCTTGAGCTGTGCACTCTGCACATCGTGGACGATCGGCGGTGCACTAGATGGTACCTTCCTTAACAAGCAGATCTTGAATAGAGATACTTTCGACAACCCAATTCACCTTTTTCCTTCTGCTCCGGCAAGCGTTGCAAGCAACTGATACTTTGGGGCGCTTTGTTGGCACGACGACAGATCGAGGGCCTGGACCCCGGCCTGGTATGAGGGTGGGAAGGGCTTGCCTTGACGGCTGCTTGTTGCCTCCCATGAGTTGTTTAGCATACAGATGGCCGCGCTCGAGAATGGGAGAAATGTGGCGGATATGTTTGGCAGCCTCGGCGGCTGATCGTACCGAGCCAATCAAACTCGCTATAACCATGCACGTCCCAATGTTTGCAGATCCGTGGAACGTGAGAGGGGCAATACACCATGCGAACCTTTCGTATGGTGGGCAAGAAGCACAAAAGTAATATACATTGCTCTAGGGCTCACGTACAGGACACGTTGTTGTTCATCGACTGCCGCTCGCTGATTCTAGGCATAGAGATGATCGTGGGTAAGGTGTTTACGCTTTATTGGATGAATTCAGAGGGGAGCTCGTTGAATAAACCTGGTATTAGATACGCGATCCGTTCTTGATTCGGTTTTCCATGCAGGTCAGAGTATCCTGTATGGCTGGAGAATTTCTCTGCAGAATTCAACAGGGAGCTGGGGGTGGCTTCGCATGGCAACAATGTCTCTGCCGAAGGCTGATATGGGATGCAGGTGGAACTAATTGCTGACATCCAAGCATGCCGGAAACCGCCAGATGCATCGTGCCCTTTTCAGACTGCAAGGGAAAAGAAAAACTTATTGCTTCCTTCTATCCAAAGGCGTCCTCTTGTTACTCGTATATCGGCGTCTTCGGGAAGACAGCATAATCGAAATCAGTAATCAATGGGTTGTCGAATACCGAAGCCATATACGGGTCCGGCATAAAGTTTTGGCCTTGGTAAACGCCCTCAGAAGCCTGAGCCAGCTGCTGTCCCCAAAAGGGGTTGGTATAAGCGGTTTCAAAAGGGGCAGGGGCCGGCAGGCTCCATTCGGCTTCTGGGAAGGATTTCCCGTAAGACCGGAGATGTTCGGTCCCCTGCGGTCGCATATACACTTCTGCCTTCCCTTCTACCACGATATCGGATATGTCAACCTGGAGCCGTGGCGCACTACTAATGATATCGGTTACTGCTTCGTAGGCACGCCGGGCGACGGCATTACCAACACCTATAGCCTGGAGCCATCGAACCAACTTTCTAACGCTCGCTATAATGCTTTCATCTGAAGGTACCATGCAGGTTTGCCTGAAGAAGATTTCGAGAAGGAAAACCGTGAGCGCCTGCATGATATGGTGTACAATGCACCACCACGGACCCTGCTCGTACGCAAAGGCAAGATCTAGCTTGTCAGGAAAAAGTCCCGTCATTGCCTGGGCTGCTTCAACGCATGCTGCTGCTGCATTCTGATCGAAGTCGGCCTCTGCCGACGCATCGCTCTGTTCTGTGACCTGGTGCTCGCGATGGTGGAGACAGGGGCAATAGATGAGTAACTTAGTGCTGTGGTAGTAGAAGCTGAACAGTAATCGCTCGCGCTGCGACCCTACTCGTCCCCATCCTACTATTGGCGCTGCCGCGACCCATGCGTCTAGCTCTTTTGACAGTGCGTCTATATCCTCCTGGGTTTGTTTCCATGAATGCACTGACGCCGGTGGTGAGTACAGCTTGGAAAGCGTTTTCTGTATGATAAGGCTAATTGTGACATGAGCCTCAAGATAGGAAGCTCGGGTGACAGCACCCGTATCAACCTTGCTTGAAACGGTGTCCATCCTCGGTGCGTCGTCTTTACTATTTCCGTAGCTCCAATCTTTCATCTGAGATGTGGTGTTTTCTCCAGATAGATTCCTATGCGAAGTTGTCGTCGGAGAAACAGGACATTGGTCATTGGATATCGTACAAGGCCGACCGGTAAGGGTACACAACAGAATTTCGATGGTATGCAAACTCCACCATGTTCGCACGAGGCTTTCTTTCTTGCTCTGCGAGGAGGACGGATCATGGTTTCGCAGATGCAAACCTATGGCTAGAGCAAACCGCAAGGATATGCCTATTGTCATCCATGCCCTAGGAGTTCATTAAAGGCGTGCACAAACCATGGTACAATCCTAACAATCTTACCTACTGACTCGACCAACACACATGTAATAAATTGATAGCAAACTGGTGGCCTGTCATTGATCAGGTTGTGTCAAGAGACCAGTAGATGCCACTTTACCTGAATCAACGACAATGAAGGTGCGGGGACATTGGTAACCATTCCATCTAGCCCAAGTATCCTAACAGCCCTATTCATATACATGACGTGGTCTCTATCATCTGCGCGCCATGCAGATTGTGTCAGATGTGAGTACTGTGCTCCTATCGCAAACACCATGTTAAGTATAGCCTGCCAGCTGGGCGAAGGTCCATAGGGACGACCTAACCGTATCGATTCATTAAGCTTGCGGAACTCAGCCTCGAATGTGTCCTGCAGTATGGGGAATGAAGTGTGGATTGTTTGCATATAGCATTCGAATAGCGCCTCACCTACCTCTGGTGGGGGCAGTTCGTAAGCATCCGACATTACGTCAGACACTAGGTCCTCGCCATCGAGATAGAAAGTGGAGTCAAAGACATGTTGAGTGCGTCCCGGCTGCAATATCCTTTTCCGAGCATACGAAGCCCCCTCCCAGTACAATGTGGCCTCGCCGCTGATTGTTGATGAATCGTAGGGGTTCCGACTTGTCGGTCCTCGGAGCTCTGCAGTTTCCAACTTATTCTTGAGACTCCGCAACCATTGCACCTCAGAGCTTTGTCCCACGTAGCCAGTGCTTCTCGCCTCATGGTTCATAAACAGATCTTCGTCTATAAAGTCAAGGACCAGGTTGGAGCCCACCGACTCAGAGACATCAGCCTTGGAGTCCACAGTCTGGCTTTCTTCAATGGATTTGGTGCTCCCTGGCGATCTCTCTTTCACCATTTCGATTGGTAGTCTCGGCTCAGGAATATCTTCTCGGAACTATTCACGTTAGATACGGCAAGCTGCAGGCTCGAAACACACACGGAGCCAAGAAATTCATGGATCATTTGCCGCCCCACATCGTCGACGTGGGTATCTAGACCTTTCAGAAGAGCAATAGCCTGATCGAGCTGCTCAGTAGTACTGTATAGGTTAGTCGTGCGAGTTGCACAGTTGGAGAGGACTGACTCCTTCAATCGATCTTTCCGAGCCAGCGGATAAACGCAGGGATTGTCAAGACAGTTTTGGCAACGTGGTCGCTGTCCGTTACATCGAACTTTGTGAAGCCGACAGAAATCGCATGCCTTTCGCACCCGCGATATGCCGGCTCGACTTGCAGGGGGTTTGACCTCAATAGGGGGTCTTTTCAGTCTCGGAATTGCTACCTTTGGCTGAACACGATTGGTTATCCATGCCATTAGACCATAAGAGAGAGGATAAGAGAGAAATATAGCGGAGTGATCGCGACTGGTGATGGTAAGTGAAAAGAAGAGCAGATGCAAATGCAGGATGAGAAGTATGGCTTTTAACTGTAGCTTTCAAACAGCCAATCGCATACTCCTACGTCGCCAAGCAGTGACGCTCCGCCCGCCTATCACATCACAAGGAATGACAGTTCCACCCAATCAAAAGAACTTCAGACTAGCTTAGCTTCGACAACCAATCAAGTATCGTTTGATGGTTAAGTACTGAGTATTGGTTCGACAGTGCTACCCGAAAAGGATGTTGTCCAGGTCCATTTTGCGCTACGGCAGATTCCGACACATGTATCGTTACTGCAGACGGATAACAGAAGCCGTCATGAGTATACAAATACTATTGCTGCCACCTAGTTACTTTGTAACGCTTGCTTTCTGTCACTCACAATATCAGGCTACGAGGAATCACTGCAATACACTGCTCAACTTATCTAGTGCCTAGCCTAACTCGAAAACTTCAAATCTGGTAGCTGTTACGACAACTTCCGATGATGAACTTGTTGAAGTAGTATATACTACTGCTTAATACGGTATAGACTGGCGATCATCTTTTTGCACTTTAACAAAACTGCCCATGTTTCAATCGTGTTTTTCTTCCCACCAGAGGTTCCTTGATACATTAACATCGGCTTCCCCTTCCGTAATGACCATAGAAATGACGTTGTCTCGAAGATGGATAGGCTTTCTAGATGAACTGAGACTATTCACTATGGAAAGTGCAAGGCTTATCGGACTAAGACTAATCTCTTTAGATAGTGCATTCGTAATCTAGTATTGAACACTTTACGGAGGAAGAAAAGGAGGGTATATACATAATATGATTATATTAGACTAGAAAACATTAATCGCTAGCTGCATATCAAAACCATGTCGGAGTGGTCCGCCTGCCTAGCATTTGTTTCTCAAAAAGCGAATCCCACATACTATCGTCACCTTTGTAGCCTTGTGCATTAACTAAAGTCGTCACGTCAATCAGTCATGCTGTTTTGCTAAATAAACTAAGACTAGAAAAGTTTGCGTACTACTGTAGATAGAGAGCATTTTGAGTCACCTAAATTAGCGCTGTAATAGAGCCAATGTTTCACACACAAATATAGCTTGACAAATTGTTAATTCCACTCACGTTACTACAGCGATGCTCATTTTCGGAGAGAAGTCACTATACCTCGCAGCGGCATGCCCTCCTGACTTGACACATCGCCTGGTCAGATCTCAGCCTCCTCGAATTGCTGTATCAAGTTCTTCAATCTGGCCTTTTCGGGGTCCTCATCAATCCTTATAATTGGTACCGGCCACCGACTGTACGAATGTTGCGCGATCAGTTTTTGATCATCATCGTTGACGCCTGCGGCCGTGATATGTGTTTGTACCAGCCGCAAGTCGTCCTGTTTCATAGCATTTTGCAGTTGGATGGTAACGAGTGTGCTCACATGTGAGTACAAACCTTGGTTCTTCAAGCCTTGTGCGGAAAGAATTAGTGTAGATCGGTAGCTGTCAAGGGTATGAGGGTCGCTGCTGGGTTCTCTTGCTAAATTGGTGATGGCCGTGTTGCCGATGACGGTCAATGCGAATGTAACCCAAGGATCGTAGAATTCGAAACTGTGCCGTAAATAATAAAGGCGCATGATTGTCTCAAGCTTTATGTTGGCTTCTTGGAGAACTGATAGCGGTGTCTTTCCGGCACACAGATCAGCGACTGTGGGAATCTCAGAGGAATCAGCAGTGTGGATGAGTCCCATCAAGGCAGTGGTCAACTGCTGATATTGGATACTGTATATGTTTATTAGCGCTAGGACATATGCTTTTCTTTCCAGATCGTTAAAGTGAAAGGTAGGCCATGTTGATAGAAAATTATTAGAATACTTACTGTAAACTCAAATGAATCGGAAAAACGAGATTCTTAGACTGGAGAGAGTCTGGTAATGTGTCCATCCAATCATCGAGTTTACTTTTCAGCATGAAAATCTCATCAGAAGATATTGACTCCGCTGATGGTCTCCCAAACGATAACAATCCTATCTCATTCATGATAGTGTGTAGAGTCGCCTCGGCATGCAATTTACATCCAAGGTACAATGGGGTCAATGTTTCACTGGAGGGATATTGTGCCCAGATCTCTCCATACCATTGTGGTTCAACTTTCGGGTCTGGTAAAGGAATTTGTGGAGGTTGTTGGAGGTGTGGTGACCGGAAAAAGTAAAAGTCGAACATGGCTTGCCAAGAGAAGACAGCCCATGCTGTATATACACGAGCTTTGCTCATATCTGTGCTGTTTTCGCTGTTGGTGGATCCGAACAAACCAAGGTTCCTACTCATTTCGATAGCTTGTTCCAGATACATTGTGCCAATCTTGTCCAAACTATTGTTTGCTGTAATGAAGCTCAATAGTAAGGCTGCTTGTATGGTAGTGATTCGAACTCTTTCTGAGGATTCGAAGTCCCATAATCGCCTTGCTTCCGCCATGAATTTGTAAGTCAGGGAGTCTGGAAGCCATATCTTAGATCGATTTGGAATTTCATGGCAGGTTTGCTAGAGGTGGAATTAGCATTTGGTAGTACCAATTACGCTAACGTATTCTTACAGCTCCAACTGCGAGCAAGGCGTTGACCAATAATGGTGAGCAGAACTGAGTCAAACCAGCGGCCATGTCCCTCAAAAACAAATCCTTATGCACAAAGGGGCCGCATGGATGCGGATAGTAGAAGTAGGAGCGGAGAATCCGTCTGAGAAGGCGATCATCAGAGATGACCTGAGTCCATGGTGTCGCTGTGATGTTTTCGACTATTGATTCCACCATCTGAGCGGCATGGTAGGGCACTAAGTATCTGCTGTGGTACTTGTTGGTACCTTCCGCAGGTTGCTGGTTGTCTCTGCTTCTCTTTAAGGTGCTGCTGCGAGGAGTCTGGCAGGATAAAGCGGCCCTGTAAATCAAGGAGTCTAAATACGGATTTTCCGCGATCAGGAGGTGGCTGGGCATTTCAGGTATGTGTGGAAATTCATAGACGCGGCGGGTCTCTGGCACTAGCGAAAGTTGCATGAGCAAGTTCCCGTCTCGCACATGGCTCACAATAGACGCAACATCCATGCCAGCCCGCAATCGACGAACCACCTCAGCTACATCCCGCTCGGGCAGAGTCTTAAGAAGCTCGACAAGTTCCTCGTGTATGGCATCCTTTTGCCGTAGATTGTCATACCGCTGCCTGATCCGACGTGTTTCTATCTCAGCGTAATGGCAGGCTGTTCCATGTCGAGTGCAAGTATCGCATGACGGCCGTATACTATTGCACTACCAACTGGTGAGCCCTTAGACATAGGTACAGTGAAAGATTCTAAATAATTACTTTTGACTTTCGTTGACGACAGGGAACACATGCGAGCAATACTTTCTGCCGCTTTTTGGGGGGCTCTTCTGGTGCACCGCGTCGTGATCCCGTGGCGGCTGGCAAGAGTGGTCGAAGAGGGTGCATGCTAGCTAGCTGCTCGAGGTGGTACTGGAAGGAAGACTGGATATGCGTAAAGAAGATGTAGTCGAAGGCGGGCTTGCACAAAAAGGCGGAGCGACGATCCGAACCAATCATTGTGTGCTAGAGCCGGATGGTAGGGCGGGGTAGTGGAAGCCCACCTTTTATCGGCCACATCGATTGATTGAGCTCTATTGTTTATACATTGCGTCAATGCGAGTATCTCTCTATCTTTGTAACATAGTGTTTCGCTAGTGACGCCTAGTTAGACGTATTTGCCAAAGCAAAGGCCTCAATTTCTAGGGCTATCACCCTCTATCATATCTTACAGCCTTCCTATCTCCATGCTCAATTATGGAATGCCTCTCAATGATCGTCGCGGATGCAATCCACACAGATTTCCAGCTACGTGTCTACGTGTCACGCCATCTGCTAGAGCGCACGCTAAATTATATGTATGTTCGCATCTGCATGGCGTGGACCTTCGGACACTACACCGGACTTTCCTCGACAAACTTAGGAATCCAGCAGAACACTTGATTATGGCATCGCTACTCATTGGAGATGAAAAGCTTATTGCCAGATTCTGTTCTTGTTTTGAGGAGGTGTGGCACAAGGGGGCCTCCCTCAATGCCGACGAACGGGCAGACAAGACGTCTAACCTTCCTTTGAGAGCTTTCATGACCAATTCAGAAGGCAGCGACCATCTTAGCGTAGAGCAATCATACAAAGCGTAAAGAGCCCTCAGAGATCGGACCCAGGAGACCTACGTCTATCATCGTGAAGCTTTCTCCCAGAATCTGAGCACGCCGGAGTACCATGGTCATGGCACCAAAGGACTTTATCGCTTCGGCTGCGAGAAGTTGTAGATCTCGCTTCACCATGGGTTAGTCAAACACCCCGTGGCAGGCGCTCAGGACAATGACAGCATTGACAGAAAACCTAAGAAAATCATTCGGGCGTGGGGTTCTATCATTTACGAGGTGATTCGTGGTGAAGATATGTACAGTGGGATTCTGGGATTCTTGAAGACATTAGCAGTAGTATGAATATGAACGAGAACGGCATGTATGCAAATGGAAACAATTTGCATATGGATAGGAATGACACCAGAACGAGTTTCCGTTAATATATGGTTTGATGGGGTCATCATTGTCTTGCTTAGTCTCAGCAATCTTTTCTCTCTAGCTATATCTATCAAAACGGGTTTGAGGAGCTGAGTGGTAGGGGCTGAGGGATCGGGGCTGAGTGACACGCGCTGAGTGACATGGGCTGATAGACGCTGCAAGAGCAGTATCGTTACTAACAACGTTAGCCATAACATTGGTCTTGACTAAGTCACTCCAGCAAAGCGGTCTAGGTAAAACAGAAACGAAACTGTATTAGAGCTATTCCATATAGGAACACTTTGCGTGAGATCAATTGACCTGTAAGTCATTTACACATATATGGGTATCTATCAGCTCAGACTCCCCACCATCAGAATAAAATCGCTCCTGTGGCACATCATTAATAACATTTGGATGGTCTGGAGTTATACGACCGGGCATTGACCTAGATCAGGCTACGCTAAAAAACCGCTGGGGCGAGCTGAGGCGAGCTGAGGCGAGCTGAGGCGAATATTACCAAGCCTGGGGAGCTGAGGAGAGAGCTGAGCTGGAACATGATGATCATCCAGCCGCATTTGGGGGCTAGACCCACATAATTTACATTACCGTGTGTTAAAAAATCACTTGTTCCGAAACCAGAGAAGTACCGGTATAAACATCGACTCATGGATCTCACTCCATCATCAGATAAGCCGCTTTACGAATGTCCATCGATCTTTAAATCATCTCAGATCAAGACTACATCATGGCTGCCGCTGTTATACCGGAAGCAAGCACAACACTTACACACTCTGTCAAAAAGCTGGGTGCACTGGTCAGCGATCCCAAAAGTGACCTGCCAGAAGAGAAACTTCCTGGTCTCGACAAACTGATCAAAGATTGGTACGATGATGCAGTTACGGTCGACAAAGAGCAGTTTGCGCGCCGGATCCTTTCCGTGTTCAAGAACTCTACCCTTAACGAGATATATGAAAGAGAACTGAACAAGCTACTACCCGAGCACAAGGAAGCTATCAACGATTTCGTGGCCGGAGACAGAGACGCGACATCGCTCGGAAAAGTTCTAGCGCCCAAGGTACCATTGATAGAGGACATCCAGGTCAGCCAAATTGCATCCATGAGCATCAATGTGCCGACTAACGCGGTCATGCAGGAAAAAATTCCCGGCCAAGAGCCTCCAGAACCAACCTTGCCAGTGCCGCACCAAGTGATCATGGCATCTCCAATGAAACTTCTTCCGCGTACCATCGTTTCTAAGAAGCCACATCGAGACTTCATCCTAGTATGAGCAATTTTACAATTTGCAACTATGTTGCTTACATGTACAGGCGAAGAAAGAAGATCTCGAATTCCAGAATTGGGGCAGGACTGTCAAATATACTCCATTGGTCACTTACTGTCCTGAAAATATAGAAGAAATCAAGACGATCGTCCGCGATAGTGTCCAGAATCAGCGCGGCATCCGTGTCTCTGGCTTTCGTGAGTTTCATTAGCGACTTTCTTGTTGTCTTGTTTCTCGCTTACCCATACCTTCAGGCCACTCTTGGGCTCCCCTGTTTGGCCGCAACAATCGACATGGCCAGGAGAACAATGGCGATGTTCTAATCTCGACTTTGTCGGAGAAGAATGCGGGAATACTTCCCAACTTTACTTCGTTACCATCCAGTCTCTGGCAGCCTCCAGAAACGGAACTCAACCACATTCAGGTAGTGGATAATTCTTACGTTAGCGGGCCTCCACTCAAGGGAGGCAAAAAGTATGTCCGCGTTGGTACGGCCACTACTAATGAGCAGTTCCGGCGCTGGTGCATCGACATCGGCAACGTCACGTTGCCCATGAACATCATAGAGGTTGAGATTACCATGGGAGGAAGCAATGCGCCAATCTGGTAAGTAGTAAACCCCAACCCCGACGACACGCTAACCTGAGTCTTTAGTCATGGTGCGGGAATCAGAAATCCGACACTTAGCGATCAGGTCCGCCGCATTGAGTATGTTGATGTTAACGCCGAACTTCGTGCGATCGATATGGGAGATTCTACTTTACTCAATGCAGCGTCTGGGTGTTTCGGTCTTCTTGGAGTTGTCACTCACATTGTGCTTGAGTGCGACCCGATGTCCACAGCCATTATGCGTCCGGTGAAACTACCCGTCATCAGAGCCATTCCACCACCCCCGGAGATAAGAGATGCAGACATTCCGCCACCCCTTCGTCCAGCCAAACCCTTGACGGAAGAAGAAAGAAAGAAGGACCAGCAGGAGTTTGAGCGGCGTGCCAATAATGATTATTATGCGGAGTGGTTCTGGTTCCCGTATTCGAGTGAGGTGTGGGTTAATACGTGGAACATCGACATGAATACAAGCAATGTCGAGAACTACCCTGACTATTTCCACACAACTCTCCAAGTACTTGGAACGATCATCGCAAACATGGCACAATGGTTTCTCCATGACATTAAAGCCACTAGCTTCTGTGCTAAGGACCAGGCTGCAGCTTTCTGTAAGTCTCACGTTTTCCTTCCCACTTATGCAAGGCTGATCGTAGCTAGCCTGGATAGCAATGAGAAACTTGGAAGTGGTGGATGAGAAGCGGAAAGATATTCGCACTCTTCTGCCTAATGCTCTCCATTTTCAGCGCGGCGTACAAAACATTCGGGTGCGAGACATGGAAGTCGAGCTTCCAGTAAGTCTTCATGTCTTCATGTCTTCATGTCCGACTTGACGAGCCTAACAATCCTTAGCTGCAGCAAAAGAAAGGAACGAACGGCGAGCGTGACTACGGTAATGTGCAGCGCGCCTGGTGGGACGCTATTATCACCTGTTACGCCAACGCAAGCACCGCACCCATGCGTATGCCATTAGAAATGCGTATCATGGGGAGTAGTAATATCACCATGGACCCGCAGCGAGGAAATACACTGGGTACCTGCGCAATCGAGGTCTTGAGCCTCGGTGCTGTCGCTGACATCTGGGAGCCCTTTGCACAGCAGGTACTAGACAAGTGGACCCGCTACAAGGACATCAATGATAAGCCTTTGCGCGTCCGCCCCCATTGGGCTAAGGAGTGGGACCCTTACAAGGTGGATGGCAAACCCTGGCGTGAGATGCTGAAGAATGAGTCATACAAGAGTGAGATAGCCGAATTCAGGCAGCTACTAGCAGCTATTGGTGAGAAGCATCAGTGGTCTCTCGGCGATCTGAAACGGACATTCTCGAACGAAATATTAGACTACTTCTACCTTAATGATGTTTAACCAGGTTCCTATTTAGCTATGAGTCGAAGACAGACTGGAAAGCGATACTGTGAGGAAGAAATAAATCTCATGACACAATTGGACGGCTTCCACTCTAGACTTTTAACCTCGAAATGTGTGACAGCTATGTGATTTCGACATCATCTCACTTTTGTTAATATGATATCGCCGCCGTTTTCCTTACTCTCATCAACTAAATTCCAATGCTTCCGGATCCATCTCCGATTATTTTCTTCTAAACCTCAATGTTTTCTCCAGGTTAAGAACATACGTAGTACCGAAAGCAAGCTACTCCATAGTCGTCTTCGCAGTCACTTCCCAGTCATACTTTAAAATGAGGAAGCAGAGCGCGATTTGAGTCTCGTTTGCAGCGAAGAAACAACCAGGACAGGCATGAATACCGTGTCCAAATCCTAAATAGTCGGGACTCGTACTGACAAGACGAGCGTTTTTGGCGCATTCTAGTATCTCACGCATGCGTTTCCAACGATAGATATCGAATTTTTCCAGGTTCTGATGCTGTGCTGGGTCCTTCCCTTAAGTGGCATCGACCGTGACATGCTAACCCTTGCGTATGTTTCACCCTCGCTAGAATCAGAAGGCAGTATCATCGCTGGAGACGCATCTAGTGAAAACGATATATCGAGTGGCGAAGGGGATATGCCCCTAGACGACCCCACGCTACCACGATATAGCCGCTACTTCAAGCATCCAATAGATTTTGAGGG
The DNA here is from genome assembly GCA_020744315.1 of Curvularia eragrostidis. Taxonomy (NCBI): domain Eukaryota; kingdom Fungi; phylum Ascomycota; class Dothideomycetes; order Pleosporales; family Pleosporaceae; genus Curvularia; species Curvularia eragrostidis. The sequence goes on along the minus strand of JAIRCK010000064.1, from coordinate 163,705 downwards.
CAACAGACTATCATTTTAGGTGAAAACTAAGCGTTCGAGTAGTATCACGACACCGAGTGAGAAATCAGAGAATCCAAAAATCAGGAAAGATCTGAGACCAGAAAAGAAGGAATATGAGTGACAACTCAGAGACGTGAAAAATCACTAAAGCAACAGCGACACCTTTGACCGATTAGCGTATGCTTCCGCTTTACACTTTACCGAGCCTAGCAAACTCTCGATCACGATCAGGTGTATCAATGACATGGTACCGCATCGATGGTAGTCAACTCGACTTTTACTGCATTGAGTATGTCTGCCTTAGAATCCAACATCTGTCCCACCGTTTACAAGCCCTCATCCGTGAGGTGTTGAAGAAGTTGCGAGACGAAAAGATCAAAGGTTGAACAGCGTGTTTGACTCAATTTGTCCCGCAAATGAGTTGTCAAGTTGAAGGCATGGCCGATAAAGAGGGTGTATGGTTTCGGTAGAAATGGCGATGATTATTAAGATGGTTAGTATGAGCAAGAGAAGTCCCGATTGCCGGATCAGTATAACAATTCTGCAAATCCTTTCGGTGCCGCGGCAGAAGGATGACAATCTTGTATTGAACCATCATCTGCAGCGTAACAACCCTGTTGGCAAACATTATATCCGTACTCTAACCCATCAGCCAGACCATAACAAACCTCTCTACGATCGAACGTCATACAAAGCTCGCAAAGAAATGATGCCGAATGTTCGTTACCGAATGACAAGGGCGAATAGTCACTATGAAGATGTGTATCGAGAACAGAACTCCGTGATGAGACCTCCACGCCATAGTAGCAACAGCGTGCCATCCGTACCTCCCCCGTTACACCCACGAGCCATAACGCGCGACGTGGATGCCCCTCATGAATGAGAAGGTACTCTGGCGTTGATGTCTATGAAAAATCTATACAGCCTAGTGATGCGGAATAAAGAAATGAAGCTGAAAGGTCGGGAGGTTGGAGAAGTTGACACAGTAGAGAGAATGTGCGCCATGTGCACTACAAGAATGGAAATACAAATCATGTTCGGTATCTTAGGCATGCTAGGTACGTTGATTCAGATGGGACAGAAAGAGTCCGGGACCGCATACGAAAGAGAGACGTGCAGGAGTATGAGAGGTGGAGAGAAGATGCCAGATGTCCTAGGCACATATGTGGTTTGATGTAGCATGTTCCATGGCGTCGTCAAATCTCTAGGTCGATAGGAAATTTGCTCTATCATTACCCAACACTCTGACACTGGCGAGTAGTAAAAACTATGTTTACCAAGACCTAGTTTACCTATTGTTCATTAAGCGAGTGATTTAATCAAACGCCTTATAAAAAAAGGACATCTTAGATACACATCTGATGGAGATGCACAGGCCAAGCAAGCATGGCCAAGTTCATGGTCCTGAGGATCTATCTGCGATTTCATGTGTTGGAACCAGCATTAACATAAGAAGCCTAATTTCGGCCGGAAAATACCCGTGGCATTACACCTTGAGATCGAAAAGTTAAGCTGCCAAGTAAGACTAATCCTAGGGCAAGTGCACAATCCTATTTACAAAGTCGGGAACTAGAGTAATGCACGGTTGTTGATGGTACTACTCGCTAAATCTCTATCCGATGGTTTGTAAGAAGAGGGGCATCGGCTTCGCTAATTACGGTACGATCCGGCATAGTTGCGGCTTTTCCGAGGCGTTCATGTACCTACTGCAAGATCAGGCGCGGGAGGAGCATGCGAACATTGACCGCCGTCACTTCCCACTGCTTTCATAATTGAAGCCATATATTACGGTGCTTTGTATTTCCTTATACACTCGAAGGCCAAGATCCAGCTGTATAGCGCCGGTTTTTCTTCCAATGCCTTTTTCTTTCACTCGTTGCGGCATCCATGCCTTTCACGAAGTCCTGGGAATTGATACGGATAAAATTCGCTTGTATTGGGTGTTGCATACGGACGATGAGGCTTCAGTGCAGATCGCATATCGAGTCGTATTATCGAATTCCCGAGCATTTGATTCACGGCTCTGGGACTCCGGCAAGATTCTTGGCGATCAGCAACGCGACATTCTTTGCGCACCCGAGGGCGGTTTCGCATCAATAGCATTCCATTACTGGCGTGTGACTGTTTGGGACCAATACGGGAACCAGTCACATAGCCACATTCAAGAGTTTTTCACCGCTTATCCACGCTCAAGTGGCCTTTTACCGCCTTACAGCATGAACCAAACATATATGCCGCACACTAGCTTGATCTTTCGCACATGGTTCGAAGATGAACAAAATAGATGGAAAGGTGTCTGGATTGGAGATAATGGCGACAAACCTATATACATACGAAAGGCGCTACATCTAGAGCGAAAGCCCACGAGGGCTATTGTCTTTGCATCCGGACTAGGCCATTTCAATTTCGTCTGTAACGGTGATCCCGCCGCATCTAATGGGCACGTTCTTGCGCCCGGATGGACAAACTACCATAGAACTGTGCAGTTTGTGGCATATGATGTATCCGACTTTTTGAAGCAGGGTGCAAATGTACTAGGGGCCCATGTCGGCAACGGCTTCTATGCTGGAGATCAGGGGGATGACCGGTTCTTCTGGCCATGTTACGAGGACAATACATACGTAAGATATGGCAATGAGCTGTGCTTCTTCGCTGAACTCCATCTGTTCTACGAAGATGGTAGGCGCGATACCGTCACGACTGGTCCAGACTGGAAGGTGCGGAAGAGTGCGACAACGTTAGCGAACATATATTCGTCTGAAACTAAGGATTTTCGCTCTTTTCCTGGAGGATGGGATACACCAGAATATGCCGAAGATAATCAGTGGAAAGATGCGATGCCAGTAACAGGCCCCCGTGGGAAACTCAAGTATCAGAGTCAACCACCTGTGATCCTACACGAGACGTTCCAGCCAATATCATCAGACACCTTGGAGCCGGGTGTTGTAAGTTTCGATTTCGGGCAAAACATGACAACTATGATCAAGATTCAAGTTTCCGGTCCTTCTGGTGCGGATGTTAAAGTTCGCTTCTCCGAGACGGTTGGCAAAGATGGCCAAGTTTTGATGCCAGACCCGCTCTTCAAGCAATTCGAGACCGGCGTATTCTGCAAATTCACACTGGCTGGAACTGGAGCTGAAATATGGGAGCCTGACTTTTGCTTTACAAGCGCGCGATACGTTCAAGTCGAGGGTGTTGCTCTCGAAGAAGGACAAGGGTTTCCCGTGGTACAATCTATTGTCAGCAGACACGTATCCTCGGCCGCCAGACGCTTGGGGACACTTGAGACTGATAAAGAAGACGTCAACGCTATGATAAATATGTGTTATTGGTCTTTTGTCAGCAACCTGTTCAGCTACCACACAGACTGTCCGCAGATTGAGAAGTTCGGCTGGCTCGAAGTAACGCATCTTCTTGCACCTGCGACACAATATATTCGGGATATGGAGTCCCTTTACTCTAAGATACTGGATGATATTGTGGATGCGCAAGAGCCAAATGGGCTTTGTCCAACGATGGCGCCAGAGATACGATATATGTGTGGTCCGCTCCACGACACGATTACTTGGGGCGGTGCGGTTGCTCTCTTGCCTGAAATCCTGCAATTCTATTACGATTCAACCCACGTCTTTGAAAAGCTGATAGGACCGTGTATTCGATATATGGAGTATATCAAGACAAGGGAGAGGGATGGTGGCCTAATCGAGCATGGCCTCGGTGATTGGGGACGTGACGTCGCACATGGCAACAATCAAGCCAACATTGAAACTGCTATATATTACCGCTGCCTACGCAACATCGAGCAGATGGCAAAAGCACTGGGGAAATCTGATGAGGAACGTCGTTTTCACGCTTGGGCTGATCGCATAGCAGAAGTGTATAACCAGAAACTCCTCGTCGCCGACAAAAACCTTTTTCCATATGCGTTCTACACTTCTCGCGACAACATCAGCAGCATAGATCGTAACATGGTCGCACAAGCTGTTGCACTCCAATTCGGTCTTGTTCCAGGAGAATACATTGCCGACGTTCAACACGCGTTCCTGGAAACTTGCAGCGATGCTAACAACAAGATCCAAGCCGGAGAAATCGGGCTCAAGTACCTTTGGAACACTCTCGCTGATCTTGATCGTTCCGACATTGTTCTGGAAATGGCACGACAAGAAGATCATCCGTCATACATGCGCTTTATTCGCCACGGCGAGACTACCCTCAATGAATTTTGGCAGGACGCCTGTCGGAGTAAGTGTCATGACATGCTGGGCACAATCTATGAATGGTTCTATGAAGCTGTATTGGGCTTGAAGCCTGAAACCAAGGCATACCGAACTTGGACCGTGAAGCCGCCATTAGAGTCGGAGTTCAAACACGTTGTCGGCAGCATGAATTGTCCCTATGGCTTGATTGAGATTGAATACAGGAGGGCAACAGACGACGACTTCACGATGAATATCACAGTGCCAACAAGTACGACTGGGTTTCTGTTGCTGCCGAGGGAAAATAGCACTGTAGTGATGGTTAGAAAAGGGGGGCAAGCTACTAAGAAACAAGGACGAAAAGTCCCACTGGAGCCTGGAAAACATACACTCAAACTCCTGCCATGAGTGGTAACGTCTGCATGATTGCTGGATGAATGACATGCTGTTTTAGAGGCTACAATGATGCTAGGAAGTGGTTTGATATCGAGATTAGCATATCCTTCCACTAGACGTGCAAGAACAATCGAAGCTGCATCTGAACCAATCTGGGTAGACAAGATGGCCTACGGAACATCTTAGATGACCCATAACTAGCTACCGAAGCTACCAAGTACCGGGAGTATATGCAGGTCTTGGCCAAAATGAGATTGGAGATGCGATAACAAGACCCGAGCGCTAGGAAATAGAAAGATCACCAGGGCCAAAATATGAGGTGATGTGTCTATACGAGCTTAGATGTATGCATTTGGTGAGTCAGATTATCAGGGTGAAATACACGGAGTGGACGAATGTTATATGTGTACTTGTGCTGTGCGTTTACACAGGGATGTAAGGTATTTCTTCTCCATGCTACTAAACGAAGTATTCCATAGCAATTCCAAATCGGCTATGCCATTTCTCTTTATCAGCATCCTTCGGTATCATGTCCGCATCTCCATTCGCAATACAAGCCTCAGCTAAGGTCATCCTTGCACTATCCACAAACCCAAACCTTTCGTACATTTTAACAACTCCAGGGTTCTTAGGATGTACGACAAGCCTAACCCGCGTGTGAACTCTATTCCCAGACGTCCTGTTCCTATCAGCAGATGCAAGTCTTCCAAATTCAATTGCAGCCTCTGTGAGCCGCCTACCAATGCCTTGACCGCGATATTTGGGTAAAGTGAATAGGCTGGTAAGATGCCAGCGCATCTCGTATTCTTCAGGCCCTGGTTCTGGTTGGCCAGATTCGGGCCAGAGGTAATCATTTCGGGATACGGGACCAATCACTGTGAACGTTCCTATCCATTCACCGTCGAGCAGTACTCTCAACTGCTCAGCTCCATCTCTTAATAATTGATCTGGCTTGCCACTCGGAGTTGCAACGCAAATCATGACCGTGGTGTTTGGTTTGATGATTCTGCTGACCCATGTTGACTGTGGGAGCTGGGACTCAACATCTAACTCTGCTGAGAACGCTTCGGGGGCCGTCTTGAGTGCGTTGAGCTTGAATTCGCGAAACTTGTGAGCCAGACGTGAAAGTTGCTCACTGTCGCAAGTCTTAGGTATAAACGTTGTGACATAAGTGATCCCCAAAGGAGTAGACATAGTTAAGTCTGAGATGCGGTTTGTCTGGTTTGAGTAGATCTATATAACATCAAAAGGTATTTATATCTTATCTTCAGGTTGCCTGAGAATTTTTAAAGCTAACTTTTACCTGATCCTTCCAAACGTTGAGTCTTCGTGAATCAGCATGCGCCTTTTAGTACAGAACACGAAGCCTACTTCGGTTAGTTTGATGATATTTGCCTCGGTGTGATTATTAATCTATTTTCCCGAGAATGAGTACACACGTAGTTAACATATCACTAGAAAGTATTTTCAAGGGTGTCAGTGCAGATTGTGTCCTGGCTTATTACAGAAGTCCGACGTTTATATCGTGTGATCAGCTGAGGTCTTAAGTAGGGGTGGATGTATAGATGCAAGAACCCACACAACCTCTTTCCCGTGAACAAATCTTTATCTGGGCGCTTAACGAATTATTCTAGCATGTGAATAGTTTTTTAAGCACTAGAGTACCAATTTCGAGCATTCTCGGCTCTTCGAGAAGACTATAAGTGATTCCAAAACTTGCCTTCACTGACCTCGAAACAAGTACTTTGATCCCCCATTACGACGCCATATGATCCTGGATCTATCTTCCATGCTCTTTCTGACTCGTCCCAATAGCTGCAGGCCATGTCTAGCCGAATCTTGACGATGACATTCGTTTCCTCGCCTGGTGCCAATAATCTTGTTTTTGCGAAACCTTTGAGCTCCATCTTTGGCCTCCAAGAAATGGTATTTGAAGAAGGTGTGATGTACACTTGCACAACGTCTTTGGCGGACACTTTCCCATTGTTTTTGACTGAAATAGAGCATGTCAGTTCAGAGTTCTGCGTTGTGCCATCAACCGACACCTCGATTCCCCTGTACATAAACGATGTGTAAGTCAAACCGTGTCCAAATGGAAATCGCACTCTGTCACTCAATCCGGACGCGCGATACCCAACGCCGACTCCTTCAGCATACTCAACTGTCACGCTTCCGTCTTCCTGTCTTCTAGGCGGAAAATGAGTCGCAGTGGGCGCGTCAGACAGTGTCTTGAACCATGTCGTCGCCAGCTTGCCACTTGGAGAAACACGGCCTGTTAACAAATCTGCTGCAGCACGTGCGCCTTCTTGCCCTGGGAAATGCGCTAAGAGAACTGTGTCGACATGGTCGATTACCTCACTGACGTCAATTGGATTTCCAGCATGGAGGACTAAGACAGTTTTGCGGGAGACTGCAGCTACAGCACGTATCATGCGAGTCTGATTTTCTGGAAGTTCGATAGAGTCGAGATCGAATCCTTCTGACTCGTACTGCTCATTGCGACCTGCGTAGACTATGCTCATATCACAATTTCGTGCGATTGCGACGGCCTCTTCGATAGCATCATGCTCGGAGTAGGCTTCCTCAAAACAAAGTGCGGCAGCGTAAGGTGTTGGCTCACCTATGCTAAGCTTTTCAGGCCCTTGCATGATGAGTTCGATCTTATATTCAGTTTGTGCCTGCATTGAACACTGTGCACGGGCCTCGAGGAGGATGTGGTTGAATATGAACTGCTCTGTTGTAATGGGAGTAGCGGGACCTGAGCAAATCTCTTTGCCGTCGACCATCAATTTGAACGATCCGGTGCAACGCACTGCCAAAGTATGGTATCCCGTCGTGGAAGGTATCAGGATAGTAGAAAGCCGAACATGAGATCCAGGTATCTTGAGACCAGGTTTGAACTTTCCCAACATCCAGACTCGCCCTTCTTCGCCTGATTGCGACATGACAGCTTCCTCTGGCGACTCGTTGTTGTAGTAAGTTATGTCGACGCCAGGCATACCGTTCTTCGCCCGAGTTTGCTCCTTGGGTATCAAAGGAATGATACGTCGCGTCCGGACACCTTGGGCAAAATCGACACGTCTAAAGGTTTTACGAAACACATCAAGTGGTGAATGTCGGTACTGAGGAATGCAAGAGGCACTCCCTCCACCAGTGCAAACAGGATCTTTCGCAAATTCTCCGACGAGAGCCACTGTCTTGCTGATTGAAGCTGGCAGTGTATGGTTTTCGTTCTTCAACAGCACCATGCCACTATGTGCAATCTCCCTGGCTATATCGCCTGTTGCTTCTGATATCACCGAGAGCTCTGGCCCCTCGCTATGACAAGTCCTGGTGCGATCTCGTAATTCCAGCATTCTGAGGGCAAGGGTGTCAATTTCTGCTTCGGAAACCTCGCCCGATTTGACTTTATCGATGAGTCGCCCACCACGGAATACCGGGAGAGGCATCTCGAGATCAAGACCGGCTTTAATGGGTGCAACAGTATCGTGGACTGCGAACCAGTCTGACATGATTATACCCTTGTAGCCCCAGTCCCCACGCAAAACATTCTGATAAAGCTCCGCGTGCTCGCTGCAAAAGGTATCGTCGACCTTATTATAACTATTGCTTTTAGTTCTCGAATGACGTTGTAGTCTTCGGGTTTTCTTACGCTGACATGATGCCTTCAGGATTGCTATTTCGTAACATGTACTGCCATGCTGCCAGGTAAATCTCTCTTAGTGGCCTCCCGTCTACCTTTTCCTTGACGTTGTAGAAATGTCTTAATGTTTCTGCATCATTTGCGACAAAATGCTTCGGGCAAGCACCCACACCACCCCGCTGTATTCCGTTGACGATAGCACTTGATAGGATGCCTGATATCAATGGGTCTTCAGAAAAACATTCAAAATTCCTTCCAGCACGCGGGTCGCGGTGAATGTTGATTGTGGGACCCAATACAACCTGTGCACTCTTCAATCTTGCCTGTCGTGCTAACTCTTCACCCAGTCTGCCGAGCAACTCACTATCCCAAGTGGATGCATAGCAAGTCGTGTTGGGGAAAGAAGCTGTTGTGAGTGCAGCTTCTATTCCACTCGGCCTGATACCGCATGTTGAATCAGCAACGCGAAGAGGAGGTATGCCAAGACGTGCTACACCAGCTGCGGTGGAAAAGTCGCGGCCCGAAAGTAGCGTCACCTTTTCCTCAAGCGTTAGTTTAGGAAGTAGGCTTGCAAAATGGGTGGATGATTCGGACATGGCGTGCAGGGTATGTTTCGCGGGGTTCGCCTTCTAGATGCTATTTGTGGTTCCTTTGATATGCTAATGGTGTTACGGTAATTCCGCTGAAAATCCGGAATACCCGGGCATCTGAACCAGAGTCATTGAAGGTGCCGGGACAACGATGCCACCATGTTTAGTGTTATTTAATACGCACAACGAAGCTACGGCGGGCCAGGATGAGCGGGATAATTGGAGCCGAAGATGCGCTACGATGATCGTCGGAATCGAATCAAAATCGACGATGAGGGTGCTGGCTGTGTTGTCCGCATCCTTAAGTGCACTTACTAAGACTCACTTTCTCCTGGCCATAATAGTGAAAACGTCAAACACAAATTTAGCGAGCATCATACGACAAATCACATCACGTACCATGTGTGTTTAAGGTAGAGCACACGACACAAGGATTTGGAGGTTTTATTGCATAACAACACGATATTTGCAACGCGTCGACAGGCTTTGAGTTATCCTTCCCAGACGAATTCCTGTGATATAGTCTCCATCAATGGCCGGATAGCCATACCGTAATCACCGCCGTTGGGCGTCCGTACTATGGTGTGGATGTGAAACTTGGCAGGGCTTTCGTTGTTTAGAAACACACCGGAATGATGGTCGAACTCAACGATGATGACTGGGCTTTGTATGCGATAGTAAAAAGCACTTTCATTGTCATACCCGCCTATCCAGCAAAAGTATGTCTCGTGATACCAAGACTCCGCTTGCTGTAAGCGCATCCTGCGGGCTTCGCTTGGGAGGTAAAGCAAGAATTCAGATAGTATCGCAGTGACAAGCTGCTGAGCGGAGGTGCTCATGTCACTGATCTTGACACCCTCATATGGCACCACTCTGTTGTCCCGGTAGGCACCGCATAAATGCCGTTGGTCGTCATGGTTCCAGCGCCCATGCGGCATAGATGGATCTTGAAGTAGTTTGTAGACCTGTGCATCGGCCTGTAATCGCGATGGAAGTGATTGCATGAGCTTTAAGCCGAGACGTTCCTCTTCTTGTAGGATGCATGTACCTGGGTAGGGATCGTGCAGGTCGTCAATGACATTCGGCTCCGCTCCAGTGAAACAAGGAGATATGATTATCTGGTTTCTATAGAGCAGGATGTTGAGGCAAAGATGGTGACCGTAAAATGAGAAGCCCCAAGGTGAAGTAGCTGAAGGTGTTCCGAATAGTGCAAGGTTGTAAGAGAATTCGTTACATATGCGCGATGCGTTTACGAGGCGGCCAAGGAACCCATTGATGCGCATAGCTCCAAGAGCTTTTCGATAGCCTTCGGGTGAAAGCGATTGCTCCAGTAACTTCAAGGCAACGTTACGCGTATCCGAATCCACCTCATCTAATCGAATGCCCTTGTTGCTCAGCAAAAACTCGGGATTCGACCACGATCTCCACTCAGGTGAATCAATGTGGTGGGTGATACGTCTTCTCCCAGATTCGTCTAACACTGAGAGCAGAGTCTGAGCGACAGTTGCTATCTCGGCAACCGAGACACCTTCATCTTGCAGGGAAAAGAGACTAGGTCGAACGACACCGTCGTTTGTTATTCCCCGGAATGGCTCTTCAAATAGTTGCCTCCAATGCCGCCATAAAGCATGTAACCATGGTGGTTGCGCATTGCGTTCAAAAGCTGCTGCATACTCGTGTGCATCTTGCTTTTGCAAAGTTGTGAAACGTGATTGTGTCAGGTCCGGTAGGAATTGTCGGTAGGACTTAACGTTGTCCGCCATAGCTAGATGATAGAATATATGCTTGAATCCGCGCCAAGTTGATATTTTCTCTTTGTGTTATAAAATATCAGTTCTTATGTTCTTAGATGTCCTGGACAAAGTCGGGTCATCCCGCTGAGGCCGGCTTTTCCGCAGCGTCTAAATTGCCCCGACCATCCTACACTATCACATCGAAAACTGTTACAAAATTCAAAGTGTGAGCTTGAGTACAATTCAATGGGTCGAATCCGTCAATTTTTCTTTTTAATCAAACGTTAAGGCTTGTATGTCAACTACAGATCAGGATGGCACTTCCATCGTTCACACGACTAGTGCGTTTTGTGCCGGTGTCCAATACATCAAAAGTATGCATTGGAGAGCCAGATCCAGGCATAATCGATGTCGGAGCTGCTATTAGAGAAGGCCTACGAGTCTCGGCTTTCCTATGGTCTGGAGCATCAGTGCTCTCGCCAGGGATCAAGACGCAACAACGCGAGGTCATCAGTCGACTACTTTCACCAGTTGCTAGTACCGAAGTAGGGACGATTCGTTGCATTGGCCTCAACGTGAGTTGCCGAACCCGATGGTGCTATGTCTGTCTTCGATACTGACGGATGCCAGTATGCTCAGCATGCTAAGGAGCTCAGTGTAAGCATACCAACAGTACCTACCGTCTTTTTGTAAGTTCACTTCCATCGATCACCCTCGCTTGGCCGAATCTAAACAATTAAAGAAAGCCGAGCACTGCACTTGCAGATCCGTGGCCAACACCAACGGTCTTACCGAAGCTCACACAGGAAACCGACACTGGCGATTACGAATCGGAACTAGCCATTGTGCTGGGTAAAGATTGCAAGAACGTTTCGGAAGAAGATGCACTCGATTATGTGCTGGGATACACAGCTTGCAATGACGTCTCGAGCAGAGCAAGCCAATTTGCGCAGACGCAGTGGTGCTTCTCCAAAGGATTTGACGGTTCATGTCCAATTGGTAAGAAAACATTGTACAAAACTAGGCGCGCGCTGAGTCGATTGCATTAGGGCCAACAATCGTATCGAAGTCTCTAATTCCTGACCCATCTGCGCTCCATATCCGTGGCCTGAAGAACGGCGGGGTAAAGCAAGAGTGTGGCACTGAGTATGCATTGAAAGCCGTTGACACAGCGTTGGAATCCTATACTGACTCATAGGTAGCGACCTCATCTTCAGCATCAGCCAGCTGATCAGCTTTCTATCTCAAAGCACAACACTTCCTGCCGGCACTGTGATTATAACTGGAACTCCGGCTGGCGTAGGTGCAGGATTCAATCCCAAAGTTACTCTGAAGGAAGGCGACGAGTTTGCGGTAGAGATCCTTCCACACATCGGGACTTTGTTTAGTGTTTTTAAGAATGAAAGGTAGGTCTTAGTCATTACCAAGAAATAAGAACATGGGGTTGCTTTGGTCGAAAACTCCAAATTGTGTCGCCATGTCGAAATCCATTCCATCGTCCTCAATGAGCCCAAAAGATCCCCAGTAATGGTTCAGTTGGGTAGATTGAGTTTCATCCTGTGCGCAAAAAGGGTCGTTGGGCGGGTATTCTCCAAGAGAGCCATTGGAGTTGTTTCCGCTCAGTGTTGCAGTGTTGCCTGGTTCTCTTCCACTCACTGCTTTATCTTTCGCGCGGCCCAATAGCTTCGCAGCTTTTAGAGCAACAACGCTCTCTTCCATAGACTCCAAAATTTCTACAGCCATGTCCACCAGCTCAAAGAGTGAAGGTAGCTCATCGTTGACAGCTAAGCCTTGTGTGATATAGAGAAGAACGACAGAAGCGGCAAAGACGGTGTATGTCGCATTATAAAACCTATTCACACAATTAATGTCTTATTGTGAGATTGCTACTAACAACGCATTAACTTACCAGGTTTGGAAGAAATCGTTGTGCGCGTAAGTTTGGTAGATAATTGTGATTGTTTGTTTTGCCGACCCTAGACATTTGCGGGTGTTCTCCAAATACCCTGAAACTCTTTCTCGCTCGGCAGATGATGCTTTCATGAGTAAGGAGCTGAAGAGAAGAATCTTGAGATTGTGATAGCGAATACTCAGGACAAGCTTTTGCCGCTTGGCCCACACCGCATCCTTGATAGAGCCCAAAGAGGATCTTTGTTGAAGTTGGTTATGTACGGAAGGTCGGATTGAGATGGGAAGCCTAGCGAGCCAATTATCGAGTTCTGTCTCTATACTGTTCACCAAACTTATCATGTCGGGTGTGCTGGGGTTGGAAAGATATATTTTGTGGAAGATGTTGCGTGTGATCCTAGAAAGATCAACCATGAAGCCGATGATTGCACAACATGGTGGTTCGAGCATCTCTGAGACAGCATTCTCGGTTCCTGTGGTGATGCTTATCAATGGATACTTCCGATTGTGATGGATGTCCGCGCCTAGAGTGTCGGGTCGTCCGATAGAGAACGAGATCTCTCTGTTGGGATTAGACAACGCACGCGGGACCGTAAGTTGACTTACACTTCAAGCGAGTAAAGGCCCCTAGGGAATCAGCCAGTAGCTCGTGGTCAGAAGATCCAAGCGAGTGACTTACCACCACATCCTTGACTCTGCCTTCAGTTGGGCGATCGTTTTTCTTGTGTCTGGTCGAGGTTCGCGGTTTACGCCCATCGCCAATGCCGTTCGTACGGCGAAACCTGTATACATGTATGACCCTGTAGCTATATTAGCATTTAGTACCGTCTGTGGAATGTCTTCCTCACAGTGTGGGTTGAGTTCGTTTTGGCAAACCTTGGCCTGTATATTGACTTAGTGTTGTACGGCGATTTGTATCAAAGGCTGGTACACACCAACATGAAAAAACACTGCGCCATCTCGAGGTTGGTGATTAGTCCGAGTGAGTGGCAGCATGTCCAAGATAGGTCAAAAAACTTGCGAGACCATTGAAGATTACTCAAACCGTCTATTGGATCTTCTCCACGCGTTCCAACAATTGCTCCCAACGAAAGGACACTGTAGTAGAGAGCGACAAAACTGGCGGATGGTTGGAAGCCGGTACCACCTGTGTTAGGCGACCAGAGTGTCTCGCAAGTCTGAAGGAACTCGCGTTTATCGAGAATGGGGTGTATATAGTGGATAGTAGAGAAGAAGCTCTCTATGAAACTTCGGCATTGGGGGTAGTAGTCAGCACGCGAGCTACCAGCACCCGGTGTATCTCCATGGGATGCAGTGGGTGTCGTTTGAAAGGTAGCATTATGCAAACTGGAGACTAGATGAGCATCATCCTCTTTATCCCGGGATTGCTGTCCCGAACGCTGGACGCGGGACAACAAAGCAATCGAAGATGAGCTTCCGTAGAATTCGACTCCAGCTGTGTGCTCATTCACTTCAGAAATTTCCTCTTCACTAGCAGCCTGCGCGGATGCGAACACATTCGACTGGTGTGCGCGATCGGGTTGATGCTGCGCACTTTCAGCTTCCACAGACCTTTGCTCAAAGCGCACTACGGGCTGTCCGTCAGGCACGTCAGCAGGCGTAGTCGAAAGGCGTTTTACTTCATCTTCCAGCTGTTTCACGTATTCGGCTGTGTAACGCCGAGAGTTGTGTTGCGAACCTTGATAAACGCATGTTGCATTTCGGTTTTTGCAATATGTGCAAGGGTATGATTCATCGCATTTATTCTTCTTTGCACGGCAAAGATCGCACGCACGAGCAGCACGTGGTCGGCGCGTGCGCTGAGGCACTCGCGTGGAGTTACGCTCGTTGGCCTCCATTGACATAGAGGTTAAACAGTAAGATTGGCGGATTCGTCCTGGGAAACGGAAAGACCGGCGGCTGGCGTGGTGAAGGGCATTGTGAAGTAGATCCTGACAGGTCGTGCGATCCCCCAGCTTAACCTCGGCTGTCCCCAAACCGCTTTTGCTAATTCGTCTGTCTTAATTAGGAAGCTACTAAGCTATGACTGGTAAGACCAGAGTTTAGTACATAGTAACACCACGTGAAATGCTACAACATAGGTGAGTGCACGGATTCGGAACATCTTTTGCACGAATAGTACTCGTCTATAGCACAGGTAATCTCCAATCTTCCAAGCAGCGGCTACCCTCATGCCTTGTTTCATCCAGGTATGATATCATCTGCTACAACATCTGGGGTATCTCATCTAATAGATGTGCTACAATAGCATCCGGTCCCTTCTCTATCTGTAGCCCAAACGGAATCGCATGCAATTTAATGTCCGGCTTAATTGATCGTGCGATTTGTTGGATCTCCACCACATCCTCCGCTGTCCACATTGATGCCGAAAACTATAGAAAGATGAGCATGAAGTAAACCGTGAATTAAAACTCGAAGACCGCTCACCAGGATATCTGGTTGATGCTCTTGCACACTGCTTGCAACCTGGTCTTTGGCTACACGAGTTAGTCATGGTTTGGTTGCATTGGCAGTACAAGGTGATTAGCTTACAGACGCAATTTGCTACATAATCAATCGTATAGTCGTCCTTCAACACCTCCACGACACGACCAATAAGTATCTTTGCTCTCTCAGGAGCGGTATTCACGGTTACTAGCTTGAAAGGGCCCTTCGGAGCCATAGTATTATAACCAGGCTGAATTAATGGGTACGATTGTCTTAAGGACTGAGGAGGAAAGCTTGCGTAAGTGATATCTGGAGAAGACGGTACTAGCACAGAAAATAGGCGATCATACGAACTATGAAAGGCCGTCACTATGATTCGGATTTCGAGAGCTATCATAGCATTTCCTATTTGAGCAAATGGTATCGGACTTCTGTTGAGTGGAGAACCGGAATACCCGGTCGACTCCCTGCATCCGGAATACCCGGTAGCTAGACTGGGAACATTCAATCAATGGTCAACATTTCACAGTTAGCACATGGAGAAAATGTGGGGATTGTCCGAAGAAGCACATTGTGACGACCCCATGTTTACTCCGCTTTTGAAATGGCCAACGTTAACCGCTGATTGCTCAAACACGACATCCCAAACAATCCTATGGCTTCAACATCAACCGCAGAATCACATCGCCAGTCCCATGTCAAACTCGACATCGCCATTGTTGGCGCTGGGCTTGGTGGCCTGGCGGCAGCGATCTCCATTGCACAATCCGGCCACAATGCGACTGTATTCGAGGCAGCAAAAGAACTTGCTGAGGTTGGTGCCGGGCTTCAATTGACCCCAAATTCTACCAAAATCCTCCAAAACTATGGACTCAGCGATTCGTTCTGGTCTTCTGGTGCAGAACCTACTTCCTTGACTGTCCATCGATATACAGGTTCGATACTCGCACACGACGAGGTTTTCTCGAGCAGAATCCGTCAGCGGTACGGTGCCCCGTTTCTGGACATGCACCGATGTGACCTTCAACAGGCGCTGTATGAACGCGCAAAAAAACTGGGTGTCGAATTCAGGTTCAGATCACGAATCGTTGGGATGGAGTTCGACCAGAATCGTCCTATTGTCCTGACAGAGCAGGGATCCCGTTTTGATGCAGACCTCGTAGTTGCTGCTGATGGCCTGTGGTCTCGCTGTCGGTCACAATTTCTTGGTCGTGTAGATCTTCCCAAACCCACTGGCGACCTAGCCTACCGCGTTGTGCTAGACCTAGAACAAATTCAAGACCCGGAGCTGCGACGATGGGTGTCCGAGCCAACGTGCCATTTTTGGATTGGACCAGGCGCACATGCCGTGGGATACTCCTTGCGAGGTGGCAACATGTATAATATCGTACTGCTTGTACCAGATGATTTGCCTGCCGGCGTCAGTCGTCAGCCTGGGTCTGTTGAAGAGATGAAGGCCCTTTTTAACGGTTGGGACCCCATATTATCTCGGTTTCTGGAGCTCGTCAACAATGTGGATAAATGGAAGCTAATGCACAGTAAGCTGAGTCCAGAATGTTACTGCAGATGAAGATCTAATATGTCCTAGGGGAAGAGATGACATCGTGGATCAATGACACATACAATCTTGTTTTCATGTAACTGCTTAGCAATCTCCCTCTGTTTCGAACTAAGCTGATATGCCACAGAGGCGATGCGTGCCATCCGATGCTGCCATATCTTGCGCAAGGAGCAAACTCGGCCATCGAAGACGGAACTGTGTTGGGCCAACTCCTTGGACGTGTAGAGTCTAAGGATCATCTGGGCCATGCATTGAAGACATATGAGACTCTGCGGAAGACTCGCGGCGAATCGATAGTGCGGGAGACGTTCAAACAGGTAATGTTCTAGCGTATATGTCGCAGCTATGATTTAATATTGACCATGTGACAGCGAGAAGCATTTCATATGCACGATGGTGCCGAACAGGAAGCCAGAGATGCGCTATTTCTCTCACAACTTGGTAGAGAGCTTGAAGGACCCTTTCCAAGTCGTTGGACTTGCCCTCAGGTTCAACCATGGTTGTACGGGTACGATGCCTATAAAGAAGTCGAGAACGCATTGAAGGAAAACCCATTTCCTCCCCTGGCTGTCCGCCAGAAAAATGAAGATGACGAGTCAGATTGGAGATCCAGGCTGACAAGCTGGTTGTCTTTCTTCCCCCAATTTTCATTCTGGCGGATGCAACGTTGAAAAAATTTCGATTTTACAAGAATGGTGTACTAGGAAATTTTATTGTTTGGCATGTTGGCGACCACGGTTTAGATCGTTGAAATATATGTTGAATCCCCTTGAATCAAAGTATCATGTGGTCGTCTACGTTGCCATCTCCTATGAACCATCAACTTTCACGCTTGTGACGTAGAATCCATTGCACCACCCCATTTCATGTGGTTTTGGCATTGCAAACAATCTCCGCCATACATAATTCAGTGTCCTACAAAGAAGGAAACAAAAGCTTCATAGAGACTAGATTGCTCTTGAAAAGTGCTCAAAACCGTTGACATGCAGCAAAGCTTGGGTTGATTGTACAAAACGCCAGGGAAAATCTCTCTAGAGATAATAAGATTGAAGAGATCTACAGGAAGCATCAACTTTTTCCTCGGAGGCAGTCGAGATCTTGCAACTTTCTAGACGAGCGTCTTTCCAAGTTGACTCTTCTATGTAAATGCAGTAACCCACAAATCGTAGCGCACTCATCAAACCCAAACTCTAGAAATTATGTGAAAAACTTGATTTTGATACCCTTGTTGTGTGTGGAAAAGGGCTGAAGGGGAAACGTATTCAGGTGTACTACATAATCCATCTCGTGTAAGGGTCGTGAAATAATATCACCCTATCAATGTTATCCTAACCTGAATATTCTTCCGCTTGATATGTCTCAAAAGCTCTTGCCGGTATCTTCTTTTCGAACATGAGGTCTAGCTCTTCGTAAGTTCTTCCTTTTGTGCCCGGTACGAAAAAGTATAATAGAGCGATGTGTATGACTGCGATGCCAAAGAAGATCCACCCAAGGTTGCCGCCCAGATTCGCCTTGTCCTGATTGAAGAGGTATGGAAGAACAGCCTGCCAAAATGTGCCCGCAACGCCCTGGAATCCGTTTCCAAGCGCGAGCGACTTTGCCCGTAGACGCGTGGCAGACACCTCTCCAGCAACAGCCATCGCAGCGCCCACTGCCGGCCCATAAGACAGAGTCGAGAACTGCAACGCAATGCCCACAACTGTCATTGTCAGGGTAGTTCGTCTCATGGCACCAGCGATTCCCATAGTCAGGTAAGCAAGTATACAGATACCTACACCCGAGAACATGAGGATACGATGGTTGAATTTTGCCATGAGGAAAAGATTGACGATTGAAGACAAAACGCCCATACTAACGCCCACCTGAGTGATCATGAGCACGGTGTTAGACGACAAGCCCGACTGATTCAAGAAGTACGGTGAGTTGGCAGAAAGGACGGATCCGATAGTCAAGGACATATAAAAGCAGATTAGTGTGATCATTGTGCGACGAAGGTCGGTGCCCTTGAAGCATTCAATGAGAGAGCCTCCCTCAGACTTTTGGTGACGTTCCAGCTCGACTGTATTCTGGATACTGAGTAGATGACTCTCGATATCTTCTCCAAAGGGGTGGAGTTGAACCAGTGATTTCTGTGCTTGGTCGTGCTTGCCCTTCATCACGAGCCAATATGGGGATTCGGAAACAAAAGGCAATCCGAGAGCCAGTCCAAGTGGGAAAGCCCAAGCGCCAGCAAATACGACGCGAAAAGCAGATGGATCCATTATCGAAATTCGACTAAATGCAGCGGAGATGGCAATGAGAAGCCCAAGGTTCTGCCTATGCATTAGCTGGAGATACAAGTCAAGCGAGTTAAGGAACTTGCAAGTGCAACCGAATTCATCGATAAGGCAATGCCGCGCATAGAGAGCGGCGTTATCTCTGAGACATAAGTCTGCGTTCCGACCACCGAAGCTCCGAGTGCAAAGCCAGTCAGAATCTTGGCTCCAAGATAGGTCGCGGGGTGTTCTGACACGAAAGCAACCGCTACACCTGCAGATGCAACCAGAATGACAGTGAGGAATATGGCTCGACGACCGAACCAGTCTTGAATAGGGCCAGCGGCGACGGACCCGACAATGGTCATGACATTAAACATTGCGTTCCACAAGGATTGCCAATGCGCCGGTATCAACAATACGCCATTTATTTCGGAAGCAAAGGTTTTTCTGGGCAAAAGTCAGACAGTATTATTGCGGGGATCGTGATACTCCTACTGGAATGCGGGCATCGCCAGACAGACGGAAAGTGCGAGGTTCTCGTAGCCCACCATGATAGAGCCAACTGCATATGAATCAGAGCTCAATATCTTAGTGGAGCTCATGCAATCTTACTATTTGCCCATACTGTCCATAAACATATTTTTGGATTCCTGCGAATGCATTGCCAGGCCGATAATGCGTTCTCAGCAGGTTGAACAATGACTTTATCAATGTGCTCAACGCCACTCTTAGCGAGGCCAT
This sequence comes from Curvularia eragrostidis, assembly GCA_020744315.1. Lineage (NCBI taxonomy): Eukaryota > Fungi > Ascomycota > Dothideomycetes > Pleosporales > Pleosporaceae > Curvularia > Curvularia eragrostidis. The sequence continues at coordinate 144,231 of JAIRCK010000064.1, read as the reverse complement.
CGCTACCATGCTTAACGTCTGTTGAGGTTTCCATGGCTGTGACCAGTAGCTGACAAGATATTGACAAAGTCTGGTGATTTGCCAGGTTTCTCGAAAGTAAGACTTGACGACAAGTTGACTGAATATTCGAGGTTGATGTCGGGAATTGATGCTCTTGCGATAAAGGAACTGAAGAAGCACTATATGAAGAATGAACAGAGTTGACAACACTTGCGCCTAGTCGCAAGCTAGTCCTCGACAATCGAGGGGGCATTCGGATTGTCCGGGGCATTTCCGCCCCCGCAAGTTTCAGCCAAAGCTGGGGAAGCATACGAATCTATCCATTTCTCCGCAATCTCTCCACGCTAAAGTCCCCACATGACTTGTGTGTTTTTAGTTAGCGAGAATCTCTCCAGGTACGCATGACTCTCGCGCAATGCTAGCGCATGATGCAGATATCATGCTTCGACAATGGGTTTTCACTGCTTAGTCGGCATGCTTAAGAACAAAGAAGAGCAACTGAGGTGGTACGATAAAGACATAAATATAAGTAATTTATTTTTCTTCTGGAACCCAATACAAAAGTGGAGTCGGGCTGGATCAATCTGAATCGTCGTCTATTTTACCAACGACTGTAAGAAGTCAAATCCCTGTCTCTGCAGATACCAAGTATCCGATCCAATTTGCATCTTTGCGGCAAAGGTATGCTCTTCGCCGGGTACCTCAACCATGCCGCAGAGTACGCCGTGTTTTTTTAGCTCTACAAATAGCGCTCTGCTGAGCTCTATTGGCACCATAGTATCGGCAGCGCCATGTACAATGAAAACTGCTGGGAACGTTCCCGAAATGTTTTTCAAAGGGTCGACTCGGCCATAGTCGCAATTTGGTAATATTGATTGTAGGACTTGACCTCGCGCGATGCGCGTTAAGGCATATGCCTGTCGTGGATCTGTAAAATCGGGTGGACCAGGTGCTTGGCCTTCAAGTGAGACACCGCCGGTGATAGGGATCGGAGATTCATCAAAAACTCGATTCAGGAAACTCTCGTCTAGACCAGACGGTAGCTTTGCTGCTACATGGGCTAATTCTTTGGTCCAGAAATCGTCTTCGAACTTGCACGGTCCGTACATATCGAAAATGCCAGCTACCGGTCGAGGCACCCCGAAACCCTACACCAATCAGCATCATAGTGTCGAATTACGGGTAGAATACCTTTACCAAGCTTAGTGCTAGCGTGCCTCCGGAGGAAGTCCCAAATGCAAATACATGATCCAGGTCTAGCTGTAGCAGGAGCTGTTCTGTGGCGAGAATCGACTGTTCCAGACCACCTTTGTAAATCCACGCTAAGAGATCACGACAATCTTGCATCGGTCCTTCAAGAAGATCCACCTGGGGACAAAGACGGTGATTAGGGGCAACCACGATCCAGCCTCGATGTAGGCAGTCTTGTATCTGATCTCGGTTCACCATCTTGCTCGAGCCGAGCATAAAAGCTCCGCCATGGATATTGATCACTAAACAAGCCCTGTGTCAGTCTCACTCAATCCTTTTAGAAGTGAATTCACGTACAAATTGGAGCTGAGAATGAACCACTGTGCGCAGTATCCGGCAAATAGACGTCAGCGTCAATTTCTTGTCCGTCCACAACCTTGTAGACCACGCGAAAGCTAGATGGGCTAGCCATGGCTACAGCGAAGTACTCGTAAGATTGTGCAAAGGTAATTCCAAAAATGTAAGCAGTCTGTAATGCCTATGGACCAACTCAGCTCTCATACTGTCCCCGTTTGGGCTACCGGATATTCCGAAAAGTCTGGTTCCGGCATTTCCGCCACCTCGGCGTCGATCCGCAGTCAATGCCCGCGACGCGTAGCATCCGACGCAAGGTTTCGGGTGGCAATCACACGAGACATCTTGCGGAGAAGAATACCCGTATTATTTCTTTCATGTTCTCAGCGACATTTCTCGAACCAAATACCCACATTATTTTCCTAACCTTTCGTCATCTTTGGTACCTCGAATCTACGATCCTCAAATATGAGCATCCCAATCTCCACAATCCCACCAGCGTCAAGGACGACATACATGTTGGATCAGCTCGAAGGAGAGCGTCTGACTCTTCCAGGAAGCAAAGGCGTTTTTCGCATCCTTGCGTCATCGAAGCAGACCAATGGTGGGATCGCTGTCTTCACCAGCGGTGCGGTGCTCTCTGACGCACCCGGGTTTCACTGGCATCAGGAAGCGCACGACGTTTTCTTAGTGACAAAGGGCTTCCTCAAGCTTTGGAATGGTGATAAATGCAGAATACTTGGCCCGGGCGATTTTGCTTACGTCCCACCAGTACGTTTATGTATCCAAATGCAGGCTTGCCGCTTACACGATGCAGAAAGTAATTCATAATCCTGAGCTACTTGGCCCACATACTGAGACGTTTGGTCTTGTTGCTCCTGGGGACTGGATTGATTTCTTCCGTTACGTTGGGGAGACTTACGAGGGCGTCATCGTGCCTGAGAACGACAACCGTGACCTCAAGTCAATGCTAATTCCGAAGCTCATGGAGTCCAAAGATCGATTTGATGTTCATTTCGAAAGAGACTATCAGCCGCCCGAGGTCAAGCCATGGGAAGATTCTGAAAATCAACTTCCAGCTCCTGGACAACCGTATTTCCTGCGGGCAAACACTGGCCCACGATGGATTTTGGGTGGTGTTGTCTCCCGACCATTCATCCATGCGGAACAAGCTGGAGGCAGATTCGCCATTTCAAGCATAGAATCATCAAACGTTTATGATGCGTCGCAGCGGTCACTGGCACGGTGGCTGACGTTTGCCGAAGTCGACCATTGCTTTTGTGTTCAAGAGGGCTTGCTTCGGGTGCGGTTGCAATCTGGTGATGGTTGGAATGACGTCCGCGAAGGGCAGACCCTTGTTGTATCTGCTGGCGAAACCTTTTCAATAGATTTCGGCAGTCGATTCGTGCGTGTGTGGTCATTCACGAACGGGCCTGGACTGGAGGAGCTGATTAGGCAAGCTGGTGAGAGCTACGATGGGTTTGTGATACCAGACATTCCTGCCACTATTAACAGCTCACGGATAGGTCACGCTTGTCAAAAGCTAAATATCAGCTCTAGTGATCTTTAGAACTATTCTGCCAAAATTGAGTTATGTTTCAAGAGTCTCATAATACCTTTAGTATGTATAGGAATCCTGTAGTGCCATTTCGCGTTATGCCACTGCTATGTCTTCATGAGAACAGATGAAAATGATTAGATCAGCTACAAAGTATATTTCTTACAGAAAAACAGCGATGGTTCAACTCAAGAAGAACAGGAGCGCATTGGCGAGGCTTCGGAAAAACGCTGGCGTGTTATATTCTGGAAGCATGTTAGGCCGCTTATTCGATCGATGCGCTAATGTCCTCCGGCAGTAGCTGGCGCGCACAAGCCCAATTCTCTGTCAATACATCTGCTAGTTATAAGAACATCATCAATAATACTCAACACTCCATTTGTATGAAATACGACTAGCTAGCCTATCCACCACCTGTCGTTTTGACTTTGAGCAGCTTTGCAGTATGCTGTCCCAGCGCCAGAATGCTCGACGAACCCAAAATATCAAGAACAGTGATCTCACAACCCAGCCGCTGGTTGAACCAGTTCCTCAACTCAATAGACACAAGCGAATCGACGCCTAATGCGCTGAAGGACTCAGTGACATCGAGAAAACTTATATCTCTCATCAAAAAGGCAAATAACGTCTTTCCAATTTCCGTAGCGATATATTTGCTGGACTCTTCGTTGTCCAAGATGGTGACATCTGCAGCCGCCTCTGCGAGAAATCGTCGAAGTTCGTCGTTGCTTGTTGACACTGTAGTGCCGCCCTGTCTCTCTGTGTTGAAGTACAGAGACATGCGCGGGTCGTTTCTCCATATAGTGCGATTGTTCGGTGCAGACAGAGGTTGAGTAGAACGCAGTCCGATGGCAAGCTGACATTTTTCAGTTGATTCCGGTGCACCTCGGTTGATCATCAGATGGAGCGAGTCGAGCAGCTCTTGCTCATAGAGGACATGGGTTGAGGTGGTGCGGAAGTGTTCGAGCACATGGGCGTTACGGCTGACATACCCGATGTCTTCCATGATGCCAATATCTACTGTAGAAGCTGCCAAACCCATGTTTCGTCGGTATTGGGCAAATGAGTCAAGGAATGAATTGCCTGCCGCATAATTTGCTTGGCCCCATTGTCCGAAGAGGCCACTCCAGCTGCCGAAGAGCAAAAAGAAGTCCAAATTCAAGCCAAGGTTCATGGAGACATTGTGAAGGTTCCAAGTTCCCTTTACTTTTGGCTGAGTAACCCTTTTCCAGTCTTCAAATGACATTGATGAAAACGCAGCATCCTATCATCCACTATAAGCAAGCATTCATCTTTTGCAGCGCTGTTCAACTTACATGTAGTACCATTGATGCTTGCAGAATTCCAGCAAGTGGTTTCGTTGCAGCGCGCATTGACTTTTCAACATCGTCTTCACTCACAACGCTTCCCTGAATCACGATTGCCTTGCAGTCTAGTCCTTCTAGTTCCGCAACGAAGTTGCTATAAGTCTCAGCGGCTCTCGCGGATCGGGAGAGAAAGATTACTATCAAATATGTTAACGCAACACCCCCATTGTTGATCTACAAACAACTTACGCTCGGTCGCTCCGGCCTCCGCCATCCAGACTGCGACGGCCTGGCCAAGACCGCCTAATCCACCCACGAGGAGATAAGAGGCGTTCTCACGTAGCTGAAAGACTTTCTTGCCTGTTTGAGTCGCTAATTCGTTAACTTCTGCAAGCGATACCACCACTTTGCCGATGTGACTCCCCTTTTGCATGAAACGCATCGATTCTTCAATTTGACTGGCGGGAAAATGGTTAATTGGATAGATAGGCCCAATCTCACCACGACTGAAGAGTTCCATCATCTTCTTCAACATCCTACAATGGCGTCAGACCTATTTTCATAGCCTGAGTATAGAATTGTACTTGCCGTGAAGCAATCTCTGGTCGTTGACCACATATCTGTGCAAAATCGACTCCGAAGAAAGATCTATTGCGCTGGAAAAGGTCGAGAGCAAGGCTACCTTTACTGATAAGATCGCGTTTGCCGATCTCAATCATGCATCCAAACTCAGCGACGCATTGCCAACTAGCGTGCAGAAGCTCTCCAGATAGCTATCTTGTGTTAATAACTGGAAAAAGCGCTAGTTGAAGGGGAAGAAACGACGAACCGAATTCAGTACAACGTCAACGCCTCTGCCTTTCGTAGCTTCTAGTACATCTCGTTGAAAAGTTTGGTCGCGCGAATTGAAGACGTGGTCCTTTGAAATTTGGTAGTTGTCCATCAACCATTTGACCTTTTCTTCACTTCCAACCGTACAGTAGATCTGATTGATATGGTCAATTGAAATAATTTCCATTCGGCAGGATGTTACTCACTTCTGCACCTAAAGTCCGACTTACACGATCTGTTAACGTACTTTCGCACTAGTTTTAGAGAACGAACATACCACAACTGGATCGCCGCAATACCAACCCCGCCGCATGCACTATGGATCAAAACGGTCTGGTTTTGAATTAGTAAAGCAATCAAGAAAGAAAAGCTGAGCTGAGCTGACCTGTCCTTTCTCTAGTCTAGCCTTATCAACAAGACAGTATATGACCGTGCAGTAGACTGTAGCCATGGACGCTGCATCTGCGAAGGATAGCGAGTCTGGTATCTTTACGCAGAGTTTCTCGCTGGCTGTTACGGTAGTGGCAAACGCACCGCTTGCAAACATGATGCACCGATCTCCCACTGCGAGATCCTTGACCTCAGGTCCCACCTTTTCTACAATCCCCGCGCTCTCGCAACCTAACCCGTCTCCTTCCACGACGGCACCTTCGACGATACCCATCGATATGAGGACATCTTTGAAGTTTAAACCTACTGCATAATTGCGTATGCGAACGTAGTTGCCTGTGACGTAAATAGTGTGCTGTCAGCTTCCATCATTCTGGCAATGTATACTGTTAGCTGCAGACGCACCTTGAGGCTCAGCCGGGGTGTACTGTTTCCAGTGGAGTGTACTGAGAATCCCTCTCTTCTCAATGTCAAGTCTCAAGGCCCTCCCTTTTGATTTCGGTGCGACCAATGCTTGATTGACCGATGTCCAGTGGAACCGTGGAGTGAGTATTTCGCCATTTACTAAAGCCCACTCCATATCAGGCTTCCTCAAAGATTTTACAGTGGAAGCGCGCCCTTGAAATTCATATAAGACCTTTGGGATTGCCTTCCACCCAACACTGTCAAACCTGTCCAACTCTAACGTGCCCAAGCTAAGTTCGAGCTCCGTCCGCAATGTTCTGGCCAGCCCCAAGAACATCCCGTAGCGCGGATCTGAGCAATTGTTTTGCGCACTACCAGTGATCCATAGAACTCTGTTGCTGTTTTCCTGCATTTTCAACAAGAATTCTTTGAATTGAGAATACAACGCTTCGTCAATGTCGTGTGCAAATGGAGTGTCAAGATCGAGCAGTGCAACAATGTCTTGCCCATGTGGATACTCACCGCCCCATTCACAACGATCAACTTGATATTCCAGCTCCAGTTCGGATGAGATCTCGGCCACATGGTCTATTGATAAGTCTCTAGCGAGTATAGTCACTCTCTTCGTAGCCGGTTGCTTTGTGGGCCGGGACACCATGGTGGCATTCAACTGCTCGTCGTGGTGAACTGATTGAACACCATCGAATCCAGCAGCACGCAGATGTGGTTCCCACTGTGAGGGAGACAGATACGGTTCCTATAAGCGAGCAATCAGAACAACATACCGTTTGGTTTACTTCCATCAAAGGGAGCTCACCTCTATCCGGCCGTCACTTTCACCAAGCCACCATCCAGGGAGCACTCCCATAACATAATTGATCCATTTTGTTGGAGGAGAGAGTTCTTGGAGGAAGAGCCATCCTTCAGCAGTGAGGAGCTTTCGACAGTGGGTCAGAGTTTGTACGAGGTTAGGCGTCGCGTGCAAGACCTGTGTCGTGGTCAGCCATTTTGGTTATATATGCAATTTCCAAAAGTTGCCTGACATTCGAAGCCACGATAAAATCAAAGCTGCCTTCCTCAAACCCTTGATCCAGTGGGTCTTTTGTGATATCCAGCACCTGATATTCTATAGCTTCATAGTCCTTGAACCTCTCTCTCGCGCCTTCAAAAAATCCCGGTGACACGTCCGTGAACGTGTATGATAGATAATTGCGATCACTGTAGGGCTTGAGGTTTGACAAGGCTAAGAGAACTTCGGCTGTGGCACCACCCGTTCCTGCACCAATCTCAAGGATTCTGAGGTCGGGTTTTTGATGTGATACTAACTCGAAGAACTCGCCAAAGTTCGAGAGTCTTTCGAAATCGTATATTCGGGCTAGAAGATCGTCTTCAAGTAGCACCTGTAGTGCCTCGGTGGTGCCAGTAACGATTCCTTCGATGGCATGAAATATCCTATATACAGCTGTCGAAATGGGCCAAGCATCAGTCTGCAAAGCTCCTTGATGTACACTTTCGATCATTGAACGGCGTTCAGCTGAGGTCATTTGCGCAATTTGGCTGCCATCCCTGACTGGCTCATATTCACCCTTTAGTGCAGCATGGTATACCTTGTCAAGCCAGTTCCTGAATTTTGAAAAGAATTTGTCGCTGATGGCCTTTTCTGTCAGAGTAAGGCTGGATTCGATCATGCATGCCAATGCCATTCTCTCGACAGTTAGAATGAGATCACCAAGGTGTTTTGTCACATGCATTAAGTCCTTGGGGTCTAGCAGATTGAGATCTGGCTTCCACACCAACTCGGCTGCAGCGTGCGGATCGTTACCGCGTGTGTCGCTCGCGTCTGTCAATGGTGATAACTTGAGCGACTTCAACCTGAAAACCGTGCCAACATCCGGCGATATTCCGACGGCATCTCCGAAGAATCCACCTCTTGAGGTCATCTCGGCATCTGCTGCGATAAGGATCTCCGATGCTGTTGGCCGGAGGTAAAGTTCCCCGATGTAGGTTGGTACAGACAGTTGGGTAAACAGACGAGATAAGCCCTTGAAAGCTGCGACGCTGAAGAGTTGGAAGGCGAAGTCAATTGTGCAGGGGTGCATCGTGTAGAAGCTTTCCCAATCCTCAGTGGTGTTATCAATGTATGCGACCGCCCGTCGCTTTGAAATTCCAGCTGTGATCTCTCTCATGCCCAGAAATCGTGGGCCATAGTTCAGGCCAAATCTCTTCATGACTGAGTACCACTTTGACGATCCAACCATCCGCTTCTCTGAAGTGATTTTGGGTGGATTGATCTCGTAACTACACCCACCTCGTGCCTGGCCGGCTGTATGTTTGATCCAACGGCCGCTGCTGCTGTTGTAAGAAGCAATTTCGAAGTCGTACCAAGTCGAGTCCAGGGTAGTAGTCAAGCGTACTGGCTTGAAATGAGTAATTACTTCGGTTATAGCGCCTTCGAGCAGCACTAAAGCGTTGCTAATTGTGACCTCGCGCACTGTGAAATCGATTTCGCCGGTCAATTGGCGTATGGCCTCGCCTGCCATGGCCACATATCCAGCCCCAGGAAAGACGATATCGTGCGAAATATCATGGTCGCGGATCCACGGCACGTCGTCGAGTTTCAATAAACAGCGCCAGGTCGGGTTGTATTCGGAAGCTTCCACGACGCGTGCACCGAGAATGTCGTGTTTGGGAAACTCTCGCTGCCTCCAGCCTTGCGATACGCGGCTCTCACTCCAGTAAGGGCCTTGTCTATGCCATGCATACCTTGGCAAGTCCGTCAATACATTGCCCGTTGGCACTGCGTGGTCAAAATGTATGGGAACGCCACACTGGAATAGCGTACCGAGACTGCTCAGCATCGCGGCAGAAGCATTCCTGTTCCTATCAAGCGTGCCAACATACTCTGCTTTGCCGGAATTAGTGGCTTTAATTATCTGTCGAAGAGGACCAGCTAATGCTGAATGAGGTCCAATTTCTAAGACCACAGCTTCCGGGAGGTCGCTCAATAGCTGAGACACCGCCGGATGGAACAGAACCGGAGAGACCAAGTTTAAAACCCAGTATGATGCATCCAGCGTAGCTAACTCCACCTTCTCGCCGGTGACAGAAGAGTAAAATGGGATGGTTGGGCGCTTAGCTTGGATGTTCGACAGGTATGCTGCGTAGGAGGATGACACAGGCTTCATATGATGAGAATGGTAAGCACAGTCGACGCGTAACTTTCGGATCAGAGCTTCTGGGTACTCAGCTCGAATATCATCCATGACTTCTTGGAGCATGTTCGAGTCACCACTGAGTGTAGTAGATGATGGACTATTCTCACATCCAATGATGACTCCTGATCTCAAATGTGGTTTTACCTGACTGCATGAGAGGCCAACCGCGGTCATCCCTCCGTCCGTCGTGACATTCTGTGAAACAATGCCGCGGTAGTAGGCGACTTTGATTGCATCCGCAGCAGAAAGCGCGCCGCTAGCATACTGCGGTCATTCGTCAGCATTGATAACATATATGTAAATTTCAGCAAATCGACTTACAGCTGCTGCAATCTCACCACTGGAATGTCCGACTACGGCGGTCGGCTTCACGCCCCAAGATTGGAAAACATCGACAAGGGCGACTTGAACGGCGGTACAGCAAGGTTGAGAAAACTCTGCCATAGCCAAGTTTGCCTCCTTTGGGTTTTTGAGGAGTTCCTTTTGCAAAGACCACACAGGTGGATGACTGCATTCCGACAAAGTTTTCTCCATCGAAGCCACACTGTTCTGAAAAACGGCATTGGTGCGGAGCAAATCTGCTGCCATTTGTGCGTACTGAGCACCTTGGCCGGTGAAAACAAACGTCGCAAAACGTGGCTCGCGCGAAGACTTGAATGGGGACACCTGGAGGGGTTCATTTGGGTCGGCACCGCTTGGTACTATACAAAAGGCACGATGCTCCAGAGGTTGTCGCCTGACTGTAAGAGTATAGCTGAGGTCTGCGAGACGATCGAAGTGGTTCCGGTAATAAATCTCATGTGTTTTGATAACGTTCCTCAGGGCTTCAGTGCTTGCCGCAGAAAATGCAAGTAGGTAGTGCGATTGCATGTTCGATTGCGGTGGTTTGGGACGTGCGATGCCATATTCAGTCGCAGATTCGATCAACACATGAGCGTTTGCACCGCCAATGCCGAAGCTGTTTACGCCGATCCGCTCTGCCTTACCTTTTGGCCATGGTAGGAGGTCGGTGGGCACAGAGATATCGTATCTGTCGAAAGGTATCTTCTTGTTGGGACTGTGAAAGTTGATGTTTGGGAGAATGAGCCTTTTCTCGAGCGACAACATTGCCTTGATAACGCTTGTGATTCCAGAAGCACCCTCAGAATGTCCAAGATTTGGCTTGATGGAGCCAATGTATACACCATAATCGCCAAAAACACGTGCAACTGCAGAGGCTTCCAGTGGATCACCTGCTTGTGTTCCTGTCCCATGGCATTCTATCATTGCAGTGTGCTTTACATGTAGGCCTGCCAACTTGTGGCTGCGCCTCATTAATGCTTCGTGGCTCTCGGAGTTTGGCAAAGCCATGCCAGCTGTTCGGCCATCCGAGTTTGTACACGATGACCGAATAACTGCGCGAATAGGGTCATTGTCTCTGACTGCGGTAGATAAGGTCTTGAGGTGGATTGCCACTACTCCTTCGCCTCGGACGTACCCATTGGCAGCGCTGTCAAAAGTTTTACATTCTCCATCTATCGAGAGAACACCCTAGTAAACGCAGCGGTTACATTAGCCTCATGTCGAAGCCTTCTAAAAAGCAATATCGCGAAGGAATTTGAGCGCTCAGGAGCCTTACCTGCTCGGCCATGGCAATTGTCATGTGCGGATTCATTATCAAATTAGTGCCACCCGCAATTGCAGACTCGCACTCGCCTCGCTGAATGGCAAGGCAAGCATCGTGCAACGCGGTTAACGAGGAGGAACAAGCAGTTCGAGTTACGACACTACGATTATTAGCACAACATCATTCCACACAGCTGTGAAGACTGTCAGGTTTCCATCACTTACGAGGGTCCCTTGAGACCCAGCTCGTACGAAACTCTGTTTGCTACCACAAAGTCTCCACATCCGCTGATACGGTACATCCCGGATTGTTGGGGTTCTTTTGATTGCATGTCGGCCCAATCCTGATTGACTAGTTAGGAACATTTACCATCAACTTCTAGAAGCTAAATAGAACATCGGTCTGCTTTACCTCGCCGAAGATTCCAAAGAAGACGCCGATATCCTTGCCTTTCCAGTCAGTGGTGCCTGAGCTTTGCAGACACTCGTAGACAACTTCTAAAGCAAGGCGCTGTTGCGGATCCATAACTTCAATCTCCTTGCGTGTCATTGACCAGAATGAAGAATCGACCTCAGCGAGGTTCACGTGGGAGAGAAAGTGCCTAGATGGTGTGTAAGCGCTCGATCATATGGTGGTATTGATTGAGGCGCTACAATCTTACCCGAATTTTGTGCAAACATGACCGGCCTTCCCAGGGCCGTAGAAGGCATCAACATTGTATCGGTCCAGAGGGACCCTACAGCGGCCATCCTGCTTGCCACTCAAAAGCTGCCAAAGCGCTTCGTCGGTGTCGACAGAACCGGGAAGTCGCATTCCGCAGCCGATGATGGCAATTGGTTCGTATGATTCTTGATTGAAACTGCATTTTGGAGGAAATCTTCCCGGAGACTGATTGGCTGTGCCATGGTTGTGAGGATAGCCTCCATCGTGACCATTTCCAACATCACAGGGAACGTTGGTACTATAGATACCTTTAGTGGCATCACCATTTTTGCAATTGTGAATACCGTTGTCATGACCATTTGCGGTCTCGGCCATAGTCATCGCCTCGGCCATGAGCTGTGCAGGTATCTGGTCAGTTTCTTGACACTGTGGCATGACTACGCTGATCCGCGCTTTCAAGGTCAAACACTGGTATACACTCTGTGGCAGCTAGTCAGGACAGAGAGAATATTATTTGGTAGGTTTTGCTTCATTCGTGACATACGTAGACCACGTATCAGAGCCTATGGCGAGATCTCCGCATACTAGCAGTACTGAGCTGAGAGACACGCTTAGTCAATGCCACACCAGCTTAGACCAGTGTTCCGACCGCTTGGGTTCCTTCGCGTTGGACTTCCTCCGACTGCTGGTAGAAGAGAAAGCCACGATACAAAGCCGTGGTAGCGAAGGATTCTCGGTCGACCGTTGTTATTATCGGTATGCGTCTGATCTTCCAAGAGACTGCAAGAGGGAAGAGGGTCTCAGTATTATTGGGCGCAGTGGCGGTTGGCCTTACAATGTAAGCTGACTGCCTGCATGGCCTGTGCGGCGTGGGCCTTGATGCCTGGTGCAGGTTTGTGGGGCCAGATGGCAGGGCCTAGCCTCGCCAAGCTGTCCATGTTGTCTCCGGCGGACGCGACTCGCAGCCCACACGTTGGTTCGATTCCTACAAATTGTATGAGTATAAGGAATGGTGTCGGGGTGCGCTGATGGCGCTAGGACTAGCCACGGATAGCGTCATCTGCATAGGAAGGCACCATCCACGCCACCGTGTACAGTACTCCATCTGCAAATGGCCAAAGATCCGACACCTATGCATATGCAGGAGCTGGTGCCCAAGAGCAGACATTGGGACGACATTGGCGTCTACTTCTTGCATCGGCATGGACCCCATGCATCCATGCCGGCAAAGCCTACGATAGCCTCGTGGCGCTGCGAGCTGATTGCAAACCCTGGACAAGCCTTTCAGTACCACTCATGTGTCGCTCCCCGCCGTTCACGACGACTAGACTGTACTTACCTACTTGCTCGCCTTTGAGCACGCTGATGAGCTACCGGCCATCAGCTCCGCCACCAGCTGGGCAAACCCAGGTCGGCCTGCCTTTACCTCGGGGATGTCATGGATCTATGCTCACATCTCTCGGATCTCGCGCTCAATCTTCTCGAAGACACCCGATGCTGAGAGAGCTTACACACGAGCCATGATATGTTCATCGAGATTGGATGCTACATGGAATAGAACATGAATAAAGTGATGTTCAATCAATCAGATTGATCCACCTTGCTAGCTAGGAGACGCACAACAAGACGTTGTTTGATATACAGTGACCTGACAGAAGTTTATTCGCGCGAGGCACTGGTAGCAAGTTCTGTGTTTGCCCGAACAAACTTTTGTCGTACTAATGTACCTTGCATCGAAAAGCCTACGCCTACAATACATATGCCACACCGATATGCACCTTTCAAGTGGTCGGACAATAACCAGTTTCTTCAATTTTTTTTCGCCAGCAGGAATTTCCTAAGCAGGCCCAAGGTATAGTCAACACAGGCGTTCATGTGTGCATCCAACTCTCTATACGCTTTTCGGGCGAGATTTCCTTCGCGAACGACATCGAGCAATGAGTCGAACGTAATTAGCAGCGTCCCTCTCGCCCAATATCGACCATTTAGTTACCCTACTTGAGAATGGCCCTTATCAACATACGGTGGAGCATGAAGTTCATAACCTTCCAGAATAGCAGCTCCTTCTCAACCATGGTATCTGGATTGTCGTTACAGAAAGGTTCCGATATTACACAGGGCTGATACCAATCAATGTCATCACACAGCTTGAGGGGCGAATGTGATTGAACAACCATCGGGTGTGCTTCTCGGTGGTTTCCAGATGGTAGGTAGATTTCAGTCAGCTACCATAGGGTCAGAGAGCGAAACTCGGGATTCCGATGAAGTGGCAACCTACATGAGGGCGCAACTCGTCTTCATTCTTGGTTCAGAGTGCGCTGTTAGTTCTCTTTCCCTCCGTCAAACAAGGCCAATCACAAAGCGGGCATCTTCCAGACGCTTGATGAAGAAAAAGGAATCTCCAGGGGTGTTCTCTCCGCTTGTGCATGTCCTCTCCCCTCGACCAAGTCCGGCAAAGCTTAACGTATCAATCTACAAGACTGTGATGATATTCTCTCTGCCTACGCCGTCATAAAAACGAAAACTCGTTCGTTTTGTTTTTTGTGAATAGCTGATATGTTTTTGTTTTAACCTCATCTCTGAGCTTTTACCCCTAGCCTGAACCTTAATGTATTCTTTTTTTTTTTTTACAAAGTTCAAATCGCTTCCTCAAACGATAGACTTAGTCCGATATTCTCAGGTTTTGAGTTTTTTATTTTCCAATTTGAGTGTCTAGAGTTTGGCTGATATTGCTTTTTACGAAGTGTACAACTCTTCGTTACGTGAACGCATCCAAAAAGTAATATAGACGGGGCCTGAAAATTCCACTACCTAGGTTACATCATCTAGAACACATGTATACTTTTTTCATCTTTCTAATCCAATCCCTCTTGGTATTTGCCACACTGATGAGTTGATAAGTCCTTATTTTCGACCTTCATCTGAACTAAGGCCAGACATTCGCATGACTAAGTCTACGCAATCCTGAAAACTGATTATACCTTCACTATCAACCTCAATTACTTCCATTCTCGGAGAACCAACATGTCCGAAAGTCCCGATGTGCATAAGACCATCATTGGCGACCTCGACGCCGAGGAAACCACCATAGCCTCGGACGCATCACAATACGACGGCGATTGGAAAGCCACTAGTCAGATCAAATGGATTGTTGCATGTCTTTCGACAGTATCCATTGTCGTTGCCCTGGATGCCACGATTTTAGTTGCGGCCTTACCAGTTAGTACCAGTTTGCTTTCTATAGCGCATGGAACGAAAATTGATGATTTACTCAGACACTTGCGGCTGCACTCAACGGCACAGCAAACGAAACTTTCTGGGTCGGCTCAGCGTACCTTCTCTCCAGTGCAGTTTTCCAGCCTATGCTTGTCGCTCTCTCCGATATCCTCGGCCGCAGGGAAATTCTGTTTGCGTCAGTTGTGCTGTTCACGGGTGGATCGCTCATGTGTTGTCTTGCCAACGATCTCCGTCTGCTCCTAACTGGACGCACGGTACAAGGTGTCGGAGGTGGAGGTATTATCGTCATGAATTTGGTCATCTTGACTGATATGATTCCGCTGCGCTTTCGACCCAAATTTACTGGAATTTATCAAATGGCTTGGGCTTTTGGAACGATTGTAGGTCCTATCATCGGAGGCGCCATCGCTGAGAAGACGACCTGGAGATGGTTATTCTTTCTCAACTTTCCATTCTGCGGGATTGGCCTGGTTATGGTCCCGTTTGTTGTCCGGATCAGTTGTGCGCAAAGGTCTGTGAAAGCAGGTTTGCTCTTATTCGACTGGATCGGATCCTTTCTGTTCATCGCGAGTAGCACATCTCTACTGATTGGGCTCACTTGGGCGGGGCATCAGTATTCTTGGAGCAGCTACCAGACACTAGTTCCCTTGTGTGTTGGTGCAGCAGGCCTGCTATTCACTGGGCTGTGGGAAATCTCTATATCCAAGCAGCCATTTATTCGGAGGACTATGCTACGCGATCGATCACTCATGACAGCTTATTTTTGCACAATAATACAGGGTTTGACTCTGTACGGCGGGATCTATTATCTGGCTTTGCTTCTCCTGAGCGTGCAAGCACGAAAGCCCTTGAACGTGGGCGTTGTCATTCTTTCCATCGGATGCGGCCTTATTCCAGCCAGTTCTCTATTCGGTCTAGCCATCTCACGGTCAGGTAGATGGCGTTGGGTTGTATGGGCAGGTTGGGCCCTGAACACGCTCAGCATAGGACTATTGGTTCTACTGGATACATCAACCTCCATCGCAGCCATGGTTTTCATCTTCCTCGTCTTTGGCCTTGGACAAGGTGCACTTTTAGTAGGGCAGAATTTCGCCGTGCAGGCACTAGCTACTGTGGAAGATGTAGCAAGCGCGACAGCCATGTTCGCATTTGTTCGAGGTCTCGGCCTTTGTTTGGGTGTTGCTGTTGGCGGAACGATATTCCAAAATCGCTTGACCATCTACCTGGAGGACGCCAGTTTACCAACTTCCATCGCCGCAATCGCGGAATCATACATCACGAAGCTTGTATCAATGCCGCCGACGTCTCCGGAAAGGATAGCTGTGATACAGGCCTATAGCAAAGCATTTCGGTCCTTATTCCAGATCATGACCGGAATAAGTGGGCTTGGTCTGATCCTCAGTTTCACGTTACGTACCGCTTCTCTAGACAAAATACTTGCATCAACGCATGAGTTAGAGGTAAAAGACGTGGAGTAGATAATCAGGGACTACTTATTACTGAGTTGCACGAGCGCAAGTACTATACATTGAATTATGGAAGTGAAACCGTTATAGACTAGGTTTTGCATATATTCCATTTCCTTTGTGCTTCTTTTGCTTTGTGATTCGATTGAACAAGAAATGTGTTTCTTCTAAATAAGATAGAAGAAGTAGAGACAGATTCAAGGCTAAGTTCGACCGGCTGAACACCTTTCACAAGCTCTCAAAGTATCCTGGTGCTCGTAAACGACATACCATTTGATACAGTACGAGCGATGAACATTTTTCTGCGGACCGCTAGTGAGACTGAAATATCACATATAACTTCCCGTCGAAGCACAGCATCTGCTCTAGTGTGCAGCATCTGTATATCCTTCAATGAATTTTGTAGCTGTTTGGGTATTCGGCCTCCATGTAGTCCCTCTAGTCTGTTACTTCGTGAAAATCTCCGCTACTTAGGAAAAAAGCTCTATTACTCAATGAAAAAAGTCCTTATTGCCTAGTAAAAGAAATCTATAGTACCTAAGCTATCTCCACTATCTTCGCCATCTCCGCTACCCTTGCATTGCCTATTAGCCCTAGCCCTAAGACTCGCAATCTTAGTTACAGGTAAGATCGCCAGAACTTCGATCATGGCTGCAGACGCCACCGTCGTAAACATAGGCAAGCTGTGTAAGATGTTAGTCTTCATGTATGACGAAAGAAAAGAAGGAATGGAAAAGAAGGGCATAAACTTACGTTAATGTAACCATTATCACCTCTGGTGTAGAACTGGTTATTGCGGCCAATATACATACAGTCATAGTCGGTTTTGAGAGCACCTAGGGTAAGTTTGACGCTGATAACATCAGAGATAGCTCCGCGGTTCTTGACGTCCCATGACATATTGTAGCAAGCAACAGCCACCCAGCGTGAGCGATCAGGGTTAGAAGACCACATCAAGGAAGTAGTCTGCTTAGTGAAGGTCTCACGTGCAGGGTTCCATTGATTGATAGGAAATAGCTGGCCTAGCACCCCAGCGGCAACCTTGGCCATCGTCTGCGCAGCAGCGCCACCCTTGTCGCGAGCGAAGGAAATGGTAGGAGAGGTAGTTTGGCGCTTCTCAACGACTGACTCGGTGGAGGCGTCAATAGTGTTAGCAGTGACACCGTCCTAAATACCTTGTTAGACAAAGAAGAAATAGATAAAGTAAAACAGGGAGGGCTTTTTTCTACATACACTGATCGTGGCCACCATGGTATCAGGCTGGGGAAGAGCGGCTGCGCTAGCGAGCGCAGCAGTAGCAGCAATCAAGGGAATTTCGAAACGCATTTTGATAATGTTTGATGGATGGGTGTAATGCTTAAGCAAATGTGGAGGAGCGTTGTGAGTAGAGACTAGCTGAATTGGAAGAGTGTTAAGAGTAGAGATTGTCTGGATTGCAAGACTGTTTGAGTGAATTTCTTCTGGTGATTAGTATCTCTACCTTGCTGTTCATCACGGATATTTATATACAAATGCTCATCATTTGCTAAGCCTTGGTGCTATTCGATTTGCCTACACTGTAATATAGAATCAACTAGGCTTCCTAGCCTATTGCTATCAAAGCTAAAAAGATAAAGTCTTTGTTGGTGAGATTTACTCTGACTCGTATAAGATATTGTCTTCTTCGAGTTACCCTACAAGCTCGGCCACAGCGCACTAACGTACTCAGACATATATCGCATGATGCCTAGACACGCGCTACCTAGCGCTTATTGTTCTGGAATATGTGGCATGACGCCTAGAAACGCACTACTTAGCGCTTATTGTTCTGGAATATGCTAGTATTACTGTTGCCAAGCTCGCTCTTACCGTATGTATCTTCAGATCGTTCGAACGCCCAAGTTCGGTACCTGTTAGCGGTCAGAGCTTGACAAAGTAACAGCACGGACCCAGTTTGCGACATGGTATTATGCGTTAAAGTGTTCTCGCTATGTAGCTACTAAGTTAGGGGGAGATCCCAGGAAGGTGTATCATCCAGTGTTTCAAGTTCACGTGACGAGTCGGGCCTTTGATACAGTAGATAGTTGAAGTTCCGCATTTTAGCTACGGTCAGGTCACAACAGAAACAAGCCATGAAGCGTGCTAATGACTCATTAGGTTTTAGTAGAGGTATGAGGCTACTAAATGATGGTGTAAGTAGGTGCATGTTGATTTTAGAGTGGGCTTCAGCTATGCGGCATAGCAAAGGCTAAACGGCCCACATAAGACAGTTACCACACGTGTCAATCAGCTTTTACTAGATATCAGGCTGGCAGATCGGTCTGAGGAAATATCTATATGTATGTTAGCATATAATACTAGCAGACGTGTTAAAAATCAAAATCAGACAATCTGGCCATCGAGCCAAGCTAACCTGGGGACATCAACCTGGCTTAGCTTGGCTGTTGACAACTCTACGTGGTAGCGGTTTAGGGCGATGGCATAATCACTACACACTCCATGCCGTATATTGGCCCGAGATATCCATGACTCTATTCCTTGGCCTCATGACTAGTTCGGTAAAACATGCGTCTAGGTATCAACTGGGCGCCATATAACTCAATGACATCATTTAAAACGATCTAAGTGTTAGCCTACCTTGGTTTAGAGCAGCTTTCCAATCTAAGCCCCAGCATGACTTCACTTTAATGCGAGGTCGGTGCGTTGCGACGCTGTCCCGGAAAACGCCGCTCGTGTCTCTCAATTAGCCAAAGCGATAGTTATTTATCATAGTTAGCCGTGCGAAAGGTGTATAAGTATCAGTGCACTTCGCACTCAATGATACAACATCTCCAGCCAATATCGCCATCTAATATCGCCATCTAATATCGCCATCCAATATCACCATCCAACGTTGCCACTGATTGATTCCAAACTGACCAGCAACTCAAACACGCTGTCCAAGTAGGCTATTCCTCCATTCTATTCTTTCTGTACTGATAATTTATGCCAGCTTATATCATTCAAAATGAAGTTCTCAACCATGGCCTTTATCCTCATGCCTATCGCGGCTCAGGCATGCGCCACCTATCAAAGCTGTCATTGCTATGACTCCAACGGCGTACCGAATGATCGTATTACAGAGCGGGTTTGCCAAGGCCTTGGTAAGGCCGCTAATATGGTTAATCCAAGCCAGGGATCGGACGGTGCACGCGAATGCCAGGGAGTGACTGGTTACGGACACAACAACTGCAGCTGGCGGCAGTGGTGCCAGCTTGCTGGAGCGACTGGTCGTGACAGTAGCTGCCGGAATAAAATTAGCTCGTAAAATCATCTCGCGAGCTGGAGTGGTAGAGATAGCGCATTTCGCATAGCCCACTGGCTCTCGATGGGGTTCTTGAGACTACAACATCCTATGCGTTACATATAGATTGGGTTACTAGAAAATCAAGATACGTGTCTTGGCATTACTGTTCCATTATCATGTTATCACAAGTGCACAACGCGGGAGTTCATTCTACTCAAGTATTTCGTCTTAGAACACCTCCTCATCCCACAAACCCGATCGAGAGATCCATTCACAGTCTCTTCAGACTGTTTATCATGTGTGCTAGACCCGCGTGCATCCAATAAATCACTTTGCAGGATGTTGCGCTCTATATAGCGTGCTTTATGGTATAAAGTATGCTAGATAGCTGCAACCATACATGTATTACATGCCCCAACCCCACACCAATACAAAGCAATGCATATTCCTAGGTTAATATTGAAAGAACATCTAGTATTATAATCATAGTATTAATGTGGACGATATGAGCCGGCGCCAAGTAGTTATCCACCTTTACGAAGTAAGCTGCACTCGAGAATTCGTATGATATAAGTACGTATCTCAATCGTTACTATCATCGCAGCTTATGGTCAATATTTCTGAAGCAGGAAACAGGCTTTAAGTATATTAAACACGCGAAAAGGACTCCGCTTCACGTTACCAGATATCTTCTTCTATATCCAAGGTTGTACTAAGCGTAAGCACACTGTTCGCGATTTCAGCCCTAAGAGTATCCGAGGCTTGGAAAATCATTCAATTCTTTTGCTGCGTAGATAATTTCTAGCAGCTTACTTTTGCGAGATGCAGCGTTTCGCTAGCTACAGATCTTCCCTAGTCTTTTAGGTCCGCGTTGGCTTCTATGATTTTCGTGGCTATACTTATTCTAGTAATATCCTTGCATATGTTTAAGAGCATAGTATATATAAAAATATTACCAACTAATTTGAGTATCGTGCATAGAATAGAGGAAGTTAGTACAGAGAGGAAGCTGGGTGATATAAGGAATCGGAGTTATTGGGACGTGCAGACAAGTATGTCGATCGTGATTAGTCTATAGTAAAACGTTATCTATCTACTCATCAGCATGCTACAAACTTAAGAAAAATACAGAGAGAAGAGAATAGTATAGGAAAGCAAACGCGTTACGCGCATGCGTATATTTCGCATGTGCACGTAAGATAGGGAAAGGGTGTTAGTTGGATGCTAGACTGGAAATAGTGGCAAGGTGTCGAGATAACTTTGTAGGGGTAGACAAAATGCGCTATCAGACCGTAGTTCCCTACGTGGCCGTGATGTTGTTGGCATAATGTGTAAGCACTTCGGGACCTTTCAGGGTGATGAATGCAAAAAAAAAAAAATAACGCTCGGAGCTTTGATCGAACCGATCGTAGTGGGTCGCAAAGAGGACCTTGGTTCTATCAACGCAGAAGTCAAATTTGTCGAAAAGACTAGTGTGACTGTCTCTAGTAAAGTCGTGTTTGAGTTGGTAGGCATTGGTCGCAATGGAGAAGAACACAGCTACCAAACCATAAAGACAAAAGTAGGCTATTGATTCGTTTTATTAAGGTGCGTACGCAGGAAAAGTAACTAGAGGACGATAGCAGTCAGCGCTTTTGAGAGGACTTGAACACGCCTTGATGACTCTGCTACCGCACATCAGACATGGCGGCTCTAAATGATGCGACGAACTCATGTTTCAGTAGCTTTTTCGTACATACTCCATGTTGGCCAACACCTTTTGCGCAACCAATAAGCAGTTGCTGCCGAAATTGGCTCAAGCCATTCTGTGTTACGAAAATCCCTGTAGTATTTGCGTTAAGGCATGTAAAGAAACTTGATTGATATCTATATTATCTTCTACGCAATGAAAAGATGAAGTGATCATCTTACTACAATGAAGATGCGCACTCGGTTCCCTAACCGGAGTAAGATATATTATAGCAAATCTTAATCATCATTACGCCACCGTCTAGCGGAAAGAAAGAGCTAGCTTCTATCGAAATACATTCTAGTGTGTACGCACGGGCCCCGTCATTCCCGTCCAAGAACGAGCTCCTTCCTAGAATTACCTAAAAACATACCTTTGCATGGTTTCACAGTGCGGGGCTCAAAGAAGCCAATGGTGCTAGAGCTCAGTGGCATACCCAAGCACCACGCACAAAACCCTCTCTTATAGTGCGACGATCGACTATATAATCACAGCGATATCTCATGTATTAATTTCAGTACCTCCAAATCGTTCCTTTTCTCTCCTAGAATGCTTGTGAAGTCAATCTTGCCACTCTCAATGGCCGTCCTGGCTCTGGCACCATCGGCAACGGCTCGTGATGTTCCCCCTAATGTCGGGAGCTTCTACAAAAACGTTAAGAACGGCGTCAACCGCGCCCGGGAATTGCAGAGTGGATTTTACAGCCAGCAAGGCGGACCAAAAAGTAAGGTCTGATGTTGTAATCATTGAAGTATCGCGCTCAATTTTCTTATCTGGGAATTAGCCTTCTCTTACTTCCAGGATACGAAAACTGGAGTACTGTTCATTCGTGGCAAGAATGGAAAACTAGCTAATATGGACATCGATTGTGATGGCACACAAGGTGGAGCGGGCGAAGATGGACGTTGTGGTAAAAGTACCGACACCCAAAGCCAAACAAGCTTTAAGGACATCGTTGCCAGCTACCATGCCGGCATTGATGACTTGAACGCGAAAGTGCACGCATATGTTGTCTTTGGCAATGATGGTACTTCGCCTTCGTTCAGCCCTAAGCAATACGGAATCGAGCCGCTGAGTGTCATGGCAGTAGTTTGTGGTGATAAATTGGTAAGGGTATGCTCTGACGATGTCTCAACTACTGCTAAATTGAAGTCTCTAAGATCTATGGTGTATGGGGCGACACAAACGGTAACGATGGGCCTCCCCTCATTGGCGAAGCTTCCATATCACTTGCTACTGCTTGCTATGGCAAGTCAAACATCAACGGGAACCAAGGTCATGACGAGGACGATGTTCTATATATTGCGTTTCCCGGAACCAAAGCTGTACCTGGAGCGAGAGGAGCGAATTGGAGTGCGAAGTCCTACAATGACTTCGAGAAAAGTATCCAGGCTCTCGGTGATGAGCTTGTTGCAGGTCTTTGAGCGAGGTACAAGCTATGCAGGCAATTCCTCCATAGGGTTATAACAGCAAAGAAGTTCAATTTGCAATCAAGCTAGTGCAAGGTTCTTATTCAGGCCAGTCTTATCCACGCATTCTAGCAAGAATTTTGTATTCTCTGTTCATTCACAATTCTTATGATACCTCTCTGTTTGCTTCATATACAGCATGAAGTGCCTTCGTCGCCGCTCGCTGAACAACTTCAGACTGCATCTGTAACTCGCTCAACCGCGCTTCCCACAAAGACCACTGCTTTAAACTCATCTTTCCATCCTTCAGCGCGTAGGTTTTCTCGCCTTCTTCTGCTCCCTGTCGGAACCGCTTGCCGCAAATTGCCAGCCACTCTGCCGCAGCCGGGACCTCGAAATCGAGCAACGAGTCTCTTCCTAGAGCGCTCTCAATGACCTCATATCCCCAGTCAATTGGAATACCTGCAAGACCCGCCATGACTAACCGCGCCTCGACTTCAGCCCTTCTGATGTGCTCGTCCCGTAGTGCATCACGCTTTGGGCCACTAATCTTCTCGGCATCCATTTTCCAGCTTCCGGATCGATAAGCGATGTCGTACCATCGATTAGCGAAATATGGTAGACCTTTCCAAAGCTTCTCCCGGGGTCGGTCGGTTGGCTGAACAGTCGTGAAGTCAGGTTCTGGAAGGTCCTCAATAGCTTGTAGCAGTGCCAGTAACGGCTCAGTGTGCTCTAATAGTTCTACGAGAGCATCGAGAAGGAGGATCTGAAGGCGAGCAAGATCTTCCATGGGAGATTCTGAAGTCATCACAGGCCGCGTGATAGCCTGAGCTGCTTCGGTTGCGGTGATCTTGTGACGCAGGTAGTCTTTGATGGCCTCTACTTCTTCAGGGTTGTTTTCCTGTTCAAGGGCAAGTCTGGAAGAAACCCAACCATCTGACATGATTCTATGTGATGATGTAAAAGTTTGGAGGAAATTAGTATAATAGGCAGACCACAGGGTGTATCTAGCGTGGGATGTTGTAAAGAAGCTGATCAAAGTCTGTCTTATAGCCCTCCGATCATTTTGTCGCAGGTTATATCCTAGCTTAGGATCAACTCTTCGCTTAATCAAAATCAGGGATAGATTTCAAAACTCGTTTCTAGGGCCAAGTGAGACTGCCAAAAGCGTGTAATGCGCTGCTGCCTGCTGCTGTTCTCGCTTGTGTAGATTTTAATTGCTCTGACATCATGCAAATCGTACTATACCCCATTGACGTCACATACGATCCGGAAGCTTTGTTCGACTCAGCAAAAACTTACATAGTGACAAGGTCTGATAGGTTATTCTAATGCGACCTTACCTCTGCATGACTGTGGCACAGCTTTGATCAGTCGTCCCTTCTGTATGCAGTTTAGCGCTGAATATAGATCCCTCCACCACCAATATAATCAGCTTACATCCAACGGGGAAATGATCACGAAGCCGCATTGGTTATTGCTTATGCAAGATCTTAACGCACGACAATCATGAACATTCATATTAGTCCTGATCACTACAAGGCCAACATGGCTCATCTTATTTGATCTGGCATATCTCCAAGGCATTATTATGAAGGAAGTAAAAGTTCGTTCTGAGTGTAACGCTTGATAGGTACGTAGGCTTATGGTTTTCGTACTATAGTCGAGTTTTGTGTGAGATTTCTTATAGCCCGGACTTGTGTGAGCGACAAGACCCTGACTGGTGCTACTTAGGGGCCTACAGAGATTAAGAATACTTAGCATGTAGTACTCAAAGACTCACCTAAGAAGAAAGAGCAAAATACATACAAAGTCAGATAATTCATCCGATTTCGTACCGAAATTAGTATCTTTTCATCCACATCTCTGAGCTTTCAAAGACTGAGGCTAAAACCAAGATGGATGTTCTCCTTGACTCGCTCTTTCGTGGGTACACAACTATGCTGTTGCTCGATTTGATGATACCCTGCGGCACGTTCTTTGGGGACGTTGGTACCATTCACATTCTGCTTCTAAGCACTTTACCGCTAACCGCGCGTTGGCGGTGGTGTAGTTCGTAGTACATCCATCATATGTGTAATATATTCGATCGTCAGGATGTGTTTTTTGAATCCATTTCCTGGTATTATAGTAAAGAGTCCTGAACGTGTGTTGTTGATAACTGCTTCTTATCGTCTTTAGATTATGCGTTACTGGTATCAGCAAAACTGGTATTATGAGGCCTGGCTGTGAGAGTCATAATGTCCTCACCGATCTCACGACGATCTCTGGCTTGTGGATTGATATAGATAGCCTAGATTGGAACGAGGCGTAGGTGCTAAATCCAACGATAGCTCACCTTCGGCGTGTACCAAAAAAAAAGACGTGTTATGGGCTGCATGGCCTTCCATGATTGTTTCACTTATACTTGGTTATGCATAGGTACTCCTGCGTATCGAATATCAATTTCTGGAAGTGTGGACAGTCGACTTATCACGTGTGCAGACCGACAGCGATGCTCAAACACTCATATACACTTATGCCTCGATATTCATAATCTGTTCTCATATGATTGATCCATCTACCCGTATTGTGTATTACAGTAAGATAAATCTGAATCCTACTCACATCAAGGCCATTTGCCCTCACCCCTTCTTGGAAAACTCGATCACGCCTCTCGTACCTATCTCTCCTTCAGCGTCCCTCCAAATCCCATTGATTTTCAGGCCCACGCTATCTCCAAGCGCAGCCCACTGCTTTTCAGTTCGTTCCAAAGCTCCGAGAGTCATCATGTGCCAATCCATTTTGGCATCTGCATGACCCACCCCAGTTTCTGGCATGATTACCTCGTGGATAAGAACCACGGAGTCATCAGCCATCACGTCCACAATGTGACTGAGAATCTTGTGTGCTTGCTTCTCAGGCCAGTCATGCAGAATCGTCCTCAAGTAGAAGGTTTTTGCATTCTTCACCTCGTCGGGCTGGGGAGTGAAGAAGTCATGACCAACCTTAGTAGTTGAAGGAGGTAGATCGGTTACTTTTGCAACAACTTCGGGAAGATCTTCCAGAACATATCTGCCGGTCATTCCGGGGTAGGTTTCCTGGAACTTGCGTATTTGATGGCCGAGGTTGCCTCCTACGTCCACAAACAAGACTCGCTGAGGGTCATCGTTTTTCAGCCTTTCGGGGGCAGGGTAGCTTTTCATGAAGGTCTCGTCATTATCTCCCTTCTTCATCTCCATCGTTGCGTTGAAAGCCTTAGCGAGTCTTTCGTTTCTTGGCATTGCTAGAAAATCAAAATAGGTTTTGCCCTTGCAATCGAAGGCGTGATTGAACGGGGCATCCAAGGCGTCTACGGGGCTCTGCCATTTGTTTGCAGCGAAGTACTCTGGCATGAGACTCATGGCAGGATAGAGATGAGTGATATGGATCATCGCTTCCTTCAATGGAGAACCTTCAACTAGCGCGCTTGCAAAAGGTGTAAGGGAACACTCGCCCTCACCGTTTTGGGTCATAACGCCGAGGGCGACAAGCATGCGTACAATGCGCTCTACGGAAAATTAGCGACCGCACAATGTCGCCGAAGCTTGTAAAGACGGGACTGTTTTCTATGAAGGCTCTTACTTACGCACAAGATTAATGTCAGCCTTGCTTTCGTCGGCGAGTTTTGATATTGTAATGGTTCCGCCATTGGCCGAAGTGATATCGAGCAGACCCAAATCTAGAGCAAGCCTGATCACGACAGGATCATAGATGGACTGGGTTTGGCTATCAGCAAGTCTCTTTCTAAGAGTAGAGGAAGCTTCATGCTGGCGAGTTACTGACAAAGATCATGCGAAAAATCTTCTCAAAGGGTTGTTCGATG
The DNA here is from genome assembly GCA_020744315.1 of Curvularia eragrostidis. Taxonomy (NCBI): domain Eukaryota; kingdom Fungi; phylum Ascomycota; class Dothideomycetes; order Pleosporales; family Pleosporaceae; genus Curvularia; species Curvularia eragrostidis. The sequence continues at coordinate 117,761 of JAIRCK010000064.1, read as the reverse complement.
GAATTGATAAGCTTGTAGCTTGCCTGAAGTAGGGCGTATCGGTCTGCTCCAGTCATACCCGTTAGATCGTCCTCCAACGCTTTCGTGATTTGTCGTTCTAGCTCCATGATGAATATAATTTTTTGGGGGTTTGAAGAGTTAATCAAATATCTTTACATGAGAATGTGAGATAACTTCCTGTTTAAATAACAAAGACTTCAGCTGACATAACAAGCTGCTATGGGCATGGCCGCTACTGCGTTTTAGGGTTTGTGCTTGTGGAAACCAATAGCTAACTAAACAAGTAGCAGCTCAGATAAGGGAAGATCTGCGTTTTACGAAAACTCTCTAAGAGCGCATTTGCATCAGTATTCTGAAACATGATTGGAGTCGATATGAAATTATGCTCAGACTGGTCCTCAGACGTACCCAATGATTGGGGAGGGTTGGTTCGTTATTTTCAACGATACAAGGCATCAGTTATCGGCACTTGGAGAACCTCCACTGCTTTGCATCTGCTAATCCACCACATTCGGTCCTTTCCAATCTTCTGTTTAGCGTCTGTCTGGTTTCGCTAGCAGTGGTTTCAACAGCGACAGCTATCAGAGCTCAACGTCAGCACTAAGCAAGCTGTAGACAACCCGAGTCGGCTACTATTAGAAACCAGTTGGAGCGTGCGGTTTCGTGGATAAATATTGTTCGTGGCGCTTCTAAAGTTGCCCGGTGGTGTTGTACTTTACCGCTTTTAGAAAGAGGAGTGGTTATTGGCGTTGGCGCTGTTCTAGCTCCGATAGCCTCTAGGACTCCAACAACTCTTATTGGTGTCTTTCTTTAGCTTCTGTTGGTCTTTTTCTAGCACTCTGGAAATACGTATTGAATACTGTTGGCACAACCAGACGATCCCTTAGAATTCCAATGCTCAGGTTGCCTTATGAGGGAAGATGTGGGTAAGATAAGCAAGAGTTTTTCTTCGGCGATACTGTATCTTCTTTGACATCTTGTGGTGGGCTTGAGTCAGCTGTGTATTAGACAGAGCCCAAGATCTGGTTTCGATACAAGCTGTATCTCAATTACGATACTAGGTCTGTGTAATACGATCAAAAGGGACAATGGTATCAAGGCGGACGACAGAAGTTAACCCCACAATTTACGCTCGGCCCGGTATTTTGCGGGGTCCATGAAACTCCACCACCCCAACGATTTTTAATTGTATTCGCCCATGATCCCAATTTGGTCAAAACAGTGCAATGCTTAAGCAGGTCCAGCATGTCAGACTCTTGGGTTACACTAAGTGGCCTTGGCCAAGTAATCGGCGACATGCTACCACACACGCAGGGTGCGATGCTTCTTCCTTCTTGACACTAGAGTCGGTGGGTAGTTCAGCTCAGGCTGCACGAGGCGAGTATGGCTGCCTAACCGTTCGGCATATACCTTGCCGGCTGCGACCGTAGCTCCATACTTGTCACAACTCGTAGCAGCATCTGAGAACATGCTACTCGCCATTGTGCAAGCTGTCTCACACGTCCCGCAAAAGTAACCACGGTACTCTACAGCGGGGTACCCTGAAGACTTAAAGAGCGAGCGCGAGCTGTATAGCCTGGCGGACGGGGTGTCGAACAAGTTTACCATAGGCGCGTAACAGATGTCATTCAATTATATACACCAGACACGGCCATCAGCAGCGGACGTGCTGCCGATGGCGAACTTCTTCGAACCGCAGAGCGTCGGGAGACAGGTTCCGTATCGGGAGACTACTTCCGAGTCGAAGCCAACCAGATGTAGCCCCAACCAAGTCAGACGGAGCGCGGCAACGACGATTGGAATGTCAAAAAGCACATGGCACATGGCAGTGGATGGCATATAATAAGAGTTCCAAAGACGTCGTCGTAACACCGCAGAGCTTGTGCTTGGTCTCGGTCGACACCGGCAACATGAATGCCAACTTGCAACAGACGTCGATGTTTCCAAAGTAACACAAAAAGCTCCCACTATTACTTTAATAAACTACTGTGAACTCCAAGATGATGAAAACAACATATGCAATAAGCATCGCCCCACCCATCCAATAGCTGAATCGTCCATTCAACCAGACGGTCCCCGTAAACGCCAGCGTCGACCCCCACAGGACTCCTAGTTCTGTGACGTTCACATTACCATGCTCAACCCCCGCCGGAGTAGTCACCATGACGATTCCAGAGCAGAGAGTGAGTAAAAAGATGTTACTTCCGACCGTGTTTGCGACAAGAATGCCAACATGACCTCGACGACCGCTCATCACAGCGATGAATTTTTCGGGCAGTGTTGTGGCTATAGCTAATATAACGACGCCAAAAAGGACATCTGATATACCCAGTTCATCGGTGATGGTGGTAGCGGCGTGAGAAAGTATGAAGCCTGCAAGGCAGATAGCAAAAAATCCTAGAATGAGATAAGATATATGATAATGCAAAGTGCGACGGGTCCTACGACTTGGTGCAGAAAGGTTTTGCGTCGCATTATCGTGAGATTGCACCGTCTGGTTCGACAGTACTCCATCATGGATTGTATTGTTTGGGCCGAGAGCATTTTCGTCAGCGCGACCACGTGTTGTTCCCGTACCGTCGGTGAGAAGAGGTGTGCTCTCGTCCTCAGTTCCCTCTTCATCGCTACTATCATCCTCACTGCTATCTTCAGAGTCTTCGGGGGCCGTCAGCGTTCCTCTCTTGACGGCCCACGCTACGGAACTCATGTAGATGACAAACAAGGCGATCAGGATTGGGCCGCAAACTGGCCACACCATCCTCACTGGAAAATAAGTAATAGGTGTCACTAAGGTCGTTAAGAGGAGGCAGATGAGTGAGTATATGCGCGCGCTGCGATCGAATTGAATGCGCGTGTCGTTGTCATGGAATAAAAGGCCAAGGGCAAAGGCGCCCAAGATATTAGAGATTGCTGAACCAACAATATTGCCCATGGCTAGAGAGGCGCGTTTAGATGCAAGGGAAGCAACGACGACAGCGAGCTGTACAATTACGGTAATCAGTATATCATCCTCTGAAGAAGTATGTAGTGCGACTATGCGCTACGAGCATACCTCTTCCCATTCTCCTCCAACAGTAATGAGTCCAACTATCGTTTCGGGAATGCCAGTACGGTGCGCGACAATTGCAGCATTGTCGATGAATTTGTCTGCACCGTACTCTAACAGGAAAAGCGCGCTGATGAAAACTGCAGCGTTGTAAATAATGGCATCGACGTTGGCCATGGCTGCTTTGAGCAAAAGAATGTGGCGGTGTCTGGAAGGGTAGTAAATGTTTGGCAACATGGAGCTGGACTAGGTACTTTTGTCTTTCTCTCTGACGTCATTTACCTGCCCTTTTCTTTGGTGCAATAGCGCACACGCTAATCTCACACGCAACATTCATTCACTTTTCAGCTAAATGGCTCCAAAGCACCTCGGCCGCTTATCTTCATTGGCTTGGCCTCTCTCACCAAGCTCTTCTGTTCCTTCAAACTTGCCGCATCTACCCAATTACCATGTACTTGCGCCTTGACATGAATCGGCAGCTGCACAATTGCCACCGGCTTCTCAAACTCGCACGTGTCAATGACAACGATATCATTTTTATTGGTCTCCCTCCTCTCTACCATTGCAATGATCCAGCCATCACCCTCTGGCGCATCATCTGAGCGCGGTATAAAGGCGGGTTCTTGGACTAGTGATCCATCGCCTGCATAAAAGAAACGTGTCAGGCCTGTTTGCGTGTCATGCATTGCGAGTGCGTTGAGACCGTGGAAGAGGTTCTTGCCCCCATCCGATCTATCGGGCATAAAAGCGTCGAGGAAGATGTATCTGTACGGTTTGGTAAGGAAACGCTCATCGATGCGCGGAAATTCACAAGGCATGTCCAGAACGATAGCAGGGTCCGGAATGTGGGTGTTATTTGGCTTGTCAAGGTCGAGCTCCCAGCGCACGAAGTCGGCTTTTGCGTCTGGCGCGGGCATCCTGCCGTCATCAGGAGGGAAGAACGGGAATGCGTTATCGTGGACCCGAGAAGTCTCAATATAGAGCTTGTTGTCTCCACCCTCCCATGCTCCTGCGGTGTGGACAAGCATGCAGTTCTTCCATGGATATATCCGATACTCGCCTTCTTTCCAGCCTGGCGGTAGTTTAGTACTCTTTCTGCGTGGGACCACAATAAAAGTCGCTGGCAGTTTGTAGTCCCACGCCCAATGCTGACCTCCACGTTTCATGCGTTCCACGTTTGCCTCAAACGGCCATAGTACAAGAATCAACCAATTAGGAGTAATAGCGCAATCATGGATTGCAGAAACCCAAGGGGCCTCGATCCATTGCTCGTCCTGCTTCTTTCCATTCTTATCCAGCGAATAGACAACAATATCCTTCGTCGCAAGGCCTTTAGCTTCGTATCCAAACACCACCAATTCGCCCGTAAATGGATCTACTTTAGGATGTGCAGTAAAGGTTTTGGACTTGACTTGGCCAAATGGATCGTACACTCCAGTCTCGAGGGTATCAGGGTCAACAGAGTAAGGTAAACCTCCCTCCTTGAGCGCCAGCAAATGGCCCGCCCAGAGTACAAGGTTTGTGTTTGCGGTCGAGTCAACAGCAGCCCGCACACAGGGGTGGTGTGTAAACGGGTTGCGATAAAGTCCGAACAAAGCCTTGTTGGCTCGGCGCTCCAGCAAATACCGCTCCGTCTCAACGTATTTTAGCTTCATATCCACTCTTCCATCATGGAATCGAAAAGCCGATATATGCCCGTCTCCATCAAGAGGAACATTTTTGGGATGAGGCGGAACGAACGGATCCGTCATAACGCGGTAGAAAGTGCCATTGAGCTTTTTGGGAATTTCGCCCAAGACTACCAAGTCGCTAACTTCACCCTCAAGGCGGCAGGGCGCGCTTCCTCCTGCGAGATCGAGAGCTACAGGCCATTTTGAGATCAGTCCATGATAGATGTCATCTGTCTTTCGCTGCGGGTTCTCCTTCACTGTGGTGTTGAAGGATGCTGGTAGGGCTGCAGGTGGTTGAATTTCTACGGCTGCCATGTTGCACGCTTATTGAGTCCCCAGATCCGGATACTGTGCTCTTACTTGCGCATACTTCTTCCTATTTTATATAAACGTTCAGATACGGAGTCTCTATCAACCCTAATTGCCGATGTGGAGGAAAGTATTACGAGTTGCCCCACCCCCACATGTACCCTTGTGTGGTGTTCGGGTAGGCCCGATTAAATGTAGTTATCGCGCGCGATACGGTCAGTGAGATGAGGGGTTTTAGGAACTGGGTAATAGAGGCATTTACTTCTCGGTTGTATGGAACAAGGGATGTGAGAGACTGGAGGAGAAATAGATCCAATGAGACGAAGTCGCGACGCATATGTAGCTGCGGACAAAGGGAAGTAACACTGGATACACAACATGTCGAAGACTTCGAATACCCCACACGACGAGAACTCTAGCCTTCAGCAAGAAGAGGCAAGGCTGCGATGGCATTCGTTATATCGATTCTAAACATCGTTCACTTATTTCGGATAGTCATTTTAGACGGAGTCGAACACGCTCATTGCTCCAACCGTGTGTATGATGGGCGTAATGCGCATGCCATGATATCAATGACAGATGTCATAGCTCGGTGGCGTATTTAGTCGACGCCGACCAAACCTTGTGTAGCCATGGATAAACTAACATGGTTCTCGTACATGCACCGCACGTCACTGGAAGCTAAGACTGGACTAAACCTTGTTTCTATTGTCTATTGTCTATATTCGTTTGCCTCGTTTCAACGCGCGAATCCGGCTGCGCAATCTTAAGCCTTAGCCTTGGACCAAACCAATCCGCCAGCATGGGCACCAGTTCCTGGCTCGACCGTCTTGCAAGTAGTGAAGCTTTGCCACAAATCGCCAAAGAAGTTGGTCTTTTGCTGAATGTAGCGTTCACCAAGAAGAGGAGCAATGGCCCATGTTGCTTCTTCAGCGTGGTAGAAAGGAATACGTCTATCGCATGTTAGTTGTTTCAATTATTCAATTTTGGCATAGCCGAGACATGGGTACGGTTCGAATATGTTGGCTTTGGGCAAACTTACGGGAACATGTGGTGGACGACGTGGTACTCAATGATACCGTGGAAGATGTGGCGGCCGATGAAGCCAAAATCACGGTCAACAGTGGAAGCAGCGCCCTTGATGAAAGTCCAGTTTTCGGCCTCGTAGTGGGGAGCCTCAGGATGTGTGTGGTGAAGATAAGTGATTGCGACTACGAATAGTTAGCTTTATGATTTAGCAACTCGAGAAGCAATATGCTTACCGATCCAGTGGTTCATCCAGAGATAAGGCAGGCCATATGCCAAAAGAACCGTGGAAGTTCCAACGCTCGTGGACCAGAGATACAGGGCGGCAAAAGTGAGAACAAGCCCCAGGTTGCTCAATGCAACAAAAGGTGCCTCGGATGGCGTGAAAACATGGGAGGTAGGATCCAGGTGGGTTTGCTTGTAGCGAGGAGAAGTATACCGGTCACCCTTGATCAGACTCTGCTTGCCCGCACCAGCGTTTGCGAAGATGTAGGCTGGCCAGCCCAGAACCTGGTGGAAGATAAGGGCAGCGACCGTAAGAAGGGGCGTATCAGCAGCTGAGTGGTCCATGATCTTTTCCAGGAGGGTTGGCTCGGTCTTCCTGGCATCGACATCGGACTTGCGGTGGGGAACGAAAACAGTGTCCTTGTCCATGTGGTTGTGGTATCGGTGGTGACGGGCGTGGCTAAATTTCCAGCTGAAAAAGGGAACCATCAACATGCTGTGGAGGAACCATCCAGTAACAGCATTGACAGTGAGGTTTTCGGAGAAAGAATCGTGGCCGCAGTCGTGGGCGAGAATCCAGAGGCCAGTGAAGAAACATCCCTGCACGAAGCTGTACAGTCCCCAAAGGGGAGCGGTGACGAACCATGGTGCGTCCAGTCGGGCCAGCAAGACAGCGGAGTAGAATAGGGTGCTCACGACGATAAGGTCACGAACGACATAAGAGAAGGAGCGAAGCATGGAGCGTTCGAAGCACTTGGCAGGAATGGCATCTTTCAGAGTCTTGACGTCCGGGATCGGCTTGACATCGGCCACAGCCGTGAGCCTGGTCTTCACAGGAGTTTCCTGGAGGCGAGACGTGGTTGTAATCATGGCTGGAGATGATGGGGATGGAAGGAAAGGTTCGTTCAGGCAAAGTGCCGGGCGCTGGCCAGGCTTTTGTACCAACGGCGGCCCAAGTCGAGCACGAAAATTCTGCCCCTTGATACAATGTACATACTAGGCTAAGCTTGACAGGCCCGATATGCGTTTCAACGTCGCGAGGGTAGCGATGCACATCAGACACCGCCTTCGTGTCTATAGCGGTAACTGTGGGTCTCCAACCGAGATTTCAACGTCGGCGCACAGTCAGACCTAGCTGCCCAGGGGTGAACACGTTGCGGTGAGCCAAGCTTGAGGCATGGAAAGATTGCCGACTAATGTACCAAGAGAATAAACATCTAGTTCTCCATTTTTCACACTTTGTGGAGTTGCACTATACGTTCTTTTTTGAAGGGGGGTGTGAGATGTGGCATTATCGTATCGCCCTCACCCTCGCCCACGCTTGCAAAAAGGTTCAGGGTCCAAGAGAAGAGCCGCAAAGTAACCAGATTAGGAGGAGACAACACGAAGCCCCGTGGGCCTCGAAGATCTCTTACGGGGCATGTGGATTCCGAAAAGGCCTGGGCGTCGGTAGTGGACCCCTTCTAGGATTTGCCGCCGGACGCCTGCTCTCCGTTAAAAAGTGCCGGTACACTGAAAAAAGAGATGGTGGCGCTGAACGAGGGAGAAATGTTATGGCAGCGCTAGAGCTGTCAGAATTGCGACCCAATAGCCAGTTACTTGACCGTTGAGCCCAATGCAGGTCCAAAGTTTTGTTCTGGTCGATTGTCAAATCAGGCTTGGCGCCCTAGGGCATTTTGCTTAGGGGTCTGCTGTGCCTCGCCTAGCGTTGAGCCGCTGTTTCGGGAAAAAATCCGAGAGACGGCCTGCAATTGACAGCACTCTAATATGCAGGGTGCCAACACGAATCATGACGAGTCTCGGCATGTACCCGCTAGTCATGGCAGATCCTGTGGCTGGGGTTTGACACGGTCGATCTTTGCTTACGTTTTGGATGGCACCAAGCACTAAGCGACGCCTGCGACGCAAAGCTTCTTCAAAGCAGCCAGATAACGACATCCATGCTTCCTAGAGTCCCCGGGCGCGCTATCGATTTGTTGCACATTTGCTTTATGTTTGGCCGGGCCGTTATACGTATGTGTGCAGTGTATAAGCACTAAAAAGCATAACCACTCTCACTAGCCTATATTAACCGGTTAACATACATCATTCAGAACCTAAGGTTGGAAAGTATACGTCGTTTTCTTTTTCTAAATCTTGAATTAAGATAACTAACAGATTTTTTCAAAAAAGAATTAAAGTCAAAAAAGAATCAAACAGTTCGTGGGAATGGAAGGGGTCTTCGAAATCTTAATATTTAAAGTTCTCCATATCCAAAAATTCATAATACGATTGAGTTTTGGATTCTATATGTTGTTTTTATCATATTTACACATAAAAAGCATTCTATGAGCTGATCATACTAGGGCTTACATGGTAGGCTAAGATAACATGTCTCAAGTGCGCATGCATACTATAACACCTACTTCTACTGACCAATGACCTTTATCAGACCCTGTGTAGAGGGCGTAACCCCCTTGTATACTGTAGGGCTATCTGGATGAGATGCGCGTGCTAACGAGACATCACCCACGCTAGGGCTAATTGCGTGTGCGCCGGGCTTACTCCCGCATGGTGTGAACGCCGTGAGCTTCCCGTGCACCAAATCAACATGTTTCGATGCTTTGACAAGGATGGTACCTAGTAGGGACTACAATCTCAGCAGGTTTAACGACATGAACACATGAGGTCATCTGACCCACCATTTGGTGTGCTTGATGTCCATGTAGCTTACATATCACGATCCGCCGATCCTTCGACTAGCCATAGTCCGATAGGAAATATCTTCAGATGATATACTAGATCATCCGTAAAGTTACACTGCAGCTACCGGGGCTGTCGGATCGAAACGCCTATTTACCTACTCGTGTCCATATCGGGCCGATGTACCTCGGTACCAGATGCCACATCTTCTCTCAACACTGTTGTTGACTTTGGGTGTGGAAAGCATCTGGCAATCTAAGCACCGATGTTGGTCGGTAGATTTCAGCCCCAGGCGTCATTGATTTGAAATTGGCATGCAAGTAGTCGGTCGAGAACCAACATTTTGGATGGATGTCTATCACGTGTCTTCTTGGACTCATGGAAACGCCAGGCGGCATACGGATGTTCATCGTTTGTGAGTTTGGCGAAATACATCTGCAATATCCCCGAAGGCCGCTTGGGCGTACTCGCGTTGTTCTAGATGACACAGTTCAACCGGAGACGACCCACTGCCATGATTGTAGGCTATCACGAGCGAGGATCTTATGTCCATGGGCAAATTATCAGACTCGCCAAATAATATCCCAATGCGGATGCAGCATGACCGGCAAACCCAAGGGGAGTTTCCTTGCATGCGGGAAAAGAGAGTGCGGCTATAACACTCTCGGTATCCTCACGATAAGCAGATATCGATGAAGATGCTCAGTATCTCCGACCAGCGCGTTGACTGCCAGGTGAGAACGCTGAACATGACCAATGCCGACCTACAGCCATAAAGGCACAAAGCTAGAGCAGGTCTGAGATGTGGCTATATCAGTATTGTAGAAGTATGATAGCTTGGCTAAAGGCCGCCTCGAAGTATGCAGCAACAGAAATGATGCTAGTTGATGCTGAGAGTTCACTAGTGCTTTGGTACTCCGTTTATTCGTTGGTATATCTAGGGAACGCCTCGAGAAACGTGAGTCCAAAGAGCATCTGCCTCTAGAGTAAGGTATATAGTGCATTTATATAGCGAGTAGCCAACGCATATCTAGGCTTCAGGACCTACTTGTTACCCGTCAGTAGTACGATCCTCAATACACTTGTTAGAAAAATTGCGGTTTTCGCCTCGACCCATTCAAGCTCGCTTATTTCCTCCAAGTCGCGGCAGTCTTCCTTACAGTGCTAAAGCATTTTTCCGCGTACCTCTAGAGGCACTAGTAGTGATTCCCTCGCTTTCTATTGCAACCATTTTACAAATTATGTGGACTTTCCTGCGGGTATTGAGAACCGAAACTGGCCAGCGCAACAAACAGTTGTGCGGGGTAATGCGGAGTCTAGCTCTTCCCCGGATTAATTCGAGTTACCACAAATACGTCACATCGCCGGTTGATTTGAGAAGTTTGGTGGTGGCTACATTTCCAAGTATTGCATGCTTTACGGACTGTCGCACCTACAACGAGACGTGTTACGAAAGTAATGTTCATGGCTAATATGAGGGGTCTTACCTTCTTCACTTTTTCAATGTTCGACCGACTCGTTTATTCTATTCAGCCTGGATCTTGAATTGAAATAGCCTCTAGTGCGTCGCCAAGGGATATAGAGAGACCAAGATCACCCCATTGGTGGAAGTTCCTGTGTGTGTGGGCAATGCTTCAGCCACACTATTCACCTAAACATGATGGAAGTAATGGAATTGAAAGCATATGAATAGAGGCACATGTGCTGAGACATTCGGCCATGAATCAATCCGATGAAAGTTTCTAGCACTTACCTAGCAGCAGGCCTCGCTGGTCTCGCCGCTGCAGCAGCTCCTGTTGTGCAGTCAGATGCCGGCATATACGAAGGGCGCTACTTACCTGAGTTTGACCAGGACCTTTTTCTAGGCATAAAGTATGCGCCTAAACCTGTACGCTTCGCTCCAGCCAAACTCATGCCCAATGCGCCGCAAACAGTATACAATGCAACGCAATATGGGCTTGACTGCAAGGGATACGGGTCGGACACAAACACACTGGTGGCTCTCAATTGGACTCGGTTAGGTGAGGACTGCTTGCACCTCAATATCATCAAGCCGAGGACAAAGGAAACCAAACTCCCAGTTCTGCTGTGGATTTATGGTGGCGGTTGGACGCAGGGCGCTACTAGTGATCCACGGTAGGTCACTTAAACGGCACTGAAGGATGCTTATACTGATCCGGCTCAGTTACAACATGAGCTACATAGTGGAGCAATCAGTGCTGAACAAGAAGCCAGTCATTGGCGTCTCCATCAATTATCGCATGGCAGCATTCGGATTCCTATACAGTAAAGAGGTCAAAGCGGCTGGTGTTGAGAATCTCGCCCTTCGTGATCAACGTCTAGCAATGCAGTGGGTCAACAAGCACATCTCATCATTTGGGGGCGATCCTTCCAAAGTCACTATCTGGGGTGAGTCGGCGGGTGCGTATTCTGTCGGCGACCACATTGCAGCCTACAACGGTGATAATAGCGGGCTTTTCCGCGCTGCCATCCTCGAAAGTGGTAGCGCCGTCGGTCCGCCTCTGAATGGAACAGATTGGTACCAGAAAATGTACGACAACCTGACGGAGACGGTCGGGTGCACTGGCGCAAAGGACACACTTCAATGTCTTCGCGATGTACCATTTGAAACCATCGCGCCGTATGGCTACCAGGGCCTGGAATGGTTCCACGTAATCGACGGCAGTTTCATTCCTAGATATGGTCAGCAATCGTTGAAACAGGGAAGGTTTGCCAAAATCCCGCTTATTCTTGGTACCAACACCGACGAAGGGTTTGGCGTCAATGGTGTAAACAGCGATTCGGACGCTGTCCATGAGCTCACACACTCAAAGCGGTGGAATGTCAATGAAAGCGTCGCAGAGACATTGTTGAAGCTTTATCCAAATAACCCTGCGCTTGGTGAGCCATATGGGTGGGGTAACCGCACATGGCCGCAGTATGGACTGCAGTACAAGCGCTATCAGAGTATCGCAACGGATTTGACCATGTACGGTCCGAGAAGGCTGTTGGCTCAAAGCATGAGCGAGCATGTGGACCATGTATACTCGTATCGCTGGGATGCACCAAAGTTCAACAATACACCCGACTCTATTGGAGTCAACCACTTCTCGGAGGCAAGTATCACTTCCAATCGTAAGCATAGCAGCTTAGGAGGGCTGACGATCGACGTGAACAGATACCATTTGTGTTTGGCAATTCCGAGCAGCAGATTACGCCGCTAGGAAATAGCACCGAGAACCTTGCACTCTCAAAGCTCGTTATGCGCATGTGGACGGCTTTTGCATATGATCTTAACCCCAATGGTCATGGAGGTTTGAATCCCTGGCTCCAAAATGCCGAGGAAGCCTGCTAATAGTGACAATAGTGCCTAATACGCCCACATGGCCTAGCTATGCAGATAAGGCCAATAACTTTGTGTTTCGCAAGGATCAGTGTTATATCGAAGAGGATAGCGACCGAGAAAAGGGCGTCGCGTACATAAACAGCCTGGTGCGGTGATTTCTCTTCTTGAAAAGAGTTGTTTGATTACACTGTAGCATGCACATCAAGTTACTGAATATTATGTCAAATTAAATTAGCGTTGTCAATTCTGTGACAACAGTGATTTGGATGACAGCATGTGACCATCGGCCGTTGAGATCAAACTAGGGTATTTGTTCAAGCAAACTAGTGGGGGAACATGCATACTGTCTTGGTTTGGATTGCTGACCCCACCTCATTGTTGTAACTCTTGCTCGATTCACTACAATCTAGGAACTAAGCAACTCGGCGGCAGGCTGGCCGGAACTGTGCGCCAATCGCCAAGACAGACATGGAAGCCGACACCAAGCCGGCTTATCGATAGAGCCGGGGCGCCGCTTACCGTGGACGTAATGCGCGTCGGCGTCTACGTTGCATTAGCATGCGCGATTGCGTTTCAAACTCGTACACTTCACATGCTGCTTGATTGACGTGCTTGACGTGCTTGCCGTGCTTCACGACTCATTGTTTCGCTCTCTCATTTCCTCTGCCTGCTAGATACCCGCCTCGCCTCCACCATGTCCACACGCGGGCAGTTCAACACCAAGAACCCCACTATCAAGCGCATACGTACGCTGGCGCCATGTTCTAGATAGTCGCCTGCATAGCTAATATGTTGCAGTGAAAGAAGCATCTGAGTTGTCTTTGTCGCCTTCTTCGGACTACCACGCCGAGCCGCTGGAAACCAACCTCTTCGAATGGCACTTTACAATCTGCGGTCCGCCAGAGCCGTCGCCGTACGCCGGCGGCATATATCACGGTCGCATTATCCTCCCCTCCTCGTACCCGTTGCGCCCACCGTCGTTCCGATTCCTAACTCCCACTGGCCGCTTCGAAGTCAATCGCGAGATATGCCTAAGCATATCGGGACATCATGAGGAGACCTGGCAGCCCGCTTGGGGCGTCCGCACAGCGCTTGTCGCAATAAGGAGTTTCATGGATACGGATGCAAAGGGCCAGCTTGGCGGCATCGAGTGCAGTAAGGAAGCCCGACAGCGCATGGCTAGAGAGAGTGGCGCGTGGAAATGCGCGGGGTGCGGCAAGAGCAACGTGGAGATTATGCAGGAGAGGGCCGAACTCGTCAAGGAGATTGAAGAGAAGGAAGGAAAGAGGAAGGAAGAGGAGGTACCCGAGGAGCTGAGACTTGCGTACCGAGATGAGCTGAACAAGGAAGGAGATGATGAAAACAAGGTGGATAAAGGCAAAGGACGCGCGGTGGAACCTACCGCTGAGGCATCGTCTGCTGCGAAAGCAATGGCTGCGGCTTCATCAAGTGCTGGTACAAGCGCGGCGACGGCTCCAGGTACAAGTACCGCTCAGCGTCCACAGAGCGTACCCACAATAAGACCCACGAGGACCATTCCTGCACCACCACTGCAGCAAGTCGCGCATACTAGTCCCGACCTTGCTTGGCTCGACACTTGTATCTATGGTGTGTTGGCTGCGCTCTTGTTCATGGTAGTCAAGAAGTTTGTCTGAGCGGACTCGTTTTTACACTGTCATTGTTTCGGCTAGCGATGGAGTTTCGGTAGGGTCACTTATTTCTTCATGTCACAAATCTTCTGTTTATAAGTCTTTTTCCAACTATAGAAACGATATGCACTGGACATATTGTAGCTCTGCTCATTACTTCCTTTTTGTCTTTTGCGTAGATGCAAGAAGTAGTATCAGCAAAGTCTTCCTTGCATGACGCTTCTTGGTTATTAACATATCGCATGATCCAACGTATGGATGCTATACAACAGAGGCAAATCTCGGCCTCGTCTTTCGAGCAAGTGACAGCTGTCCTGCCATCGTTTCAGTCATCCGATACATGATGCGGCGGAACACTCTGATGGGCACAGTGAGCTTGGGTGATCCTACACGTAGCAAAATCTCCATTGTCAAGCACAGTGGTATACGGATTCGCAGGGATGGTTCTAGGAACACAGTTTTCCTGTTTGGGCATAGGGCTTTGTTTACAGCCTTTCGCCCTTGAAGCAGCTGCCGCTCACGAAAGACCGCCCACCCTCTTTGCTTGCATCTTATTTAATGTCTTGCGATTCCTATCGACCGCGTGTCGCATACCAGCTGTACCGTGGCTTGCCCGAAAATGTTTCATCCCTGCGTTGTGCAGGCGGCTATGGAGTCGTTGCCTGCTGTTGTACACCCAAAAAGGGCAACGGCCCTTTTCCACTACCTCCAATCATCCTGCAACTAGAACGCTAATCTGCACTCAGCCTCCTGGCTCTTGCCTTTCTATTTGCTTTGCTTAAAGCAGCAAGACATTTCATGAGCAGCGAATAAGTAAAACTGGTGACCCTGTACTTGACAAACGCCAAATTTCGCCTTGTTTGTTGTTCGACCGCCTTCAGCCTGCCCGCCGCTTTACTATGTCGCCAACGCACCAACACGAATCGCCCGACATGTCTTCACGCTTTCAGCTAGAGGACATGCAGGCACAATCTTCCCTGCCAATCACGGACGACCAAGGATTCCGGTGAGCTTTTTTTTTTTAACTAAATCTTTAGCCTTGTAACCGGGAGTTGTCTCACTACACATCTCGATGGTACCCAGGAATGGCTAGATGTTTCCGGGACAACCCTTCCTACTCCCAACATACTCAACCCAGCGACGGGTTACCACCTAGATGCCTATGGCATACGCCCTGATAGTGACTTGTCATGGGGGGCTCAGAATTTTGGCTATGACACGGCAACATACCCCACAAACAATGGAGGCCTCCCTTTCCCTGGAAACTATGATGCGTCCGGATGGGATATAGGCCACGCACTCCCTATTTCCGGCAATTTTGGGCATGCTGAGAGGTATGTAATTCTCTGCCTCCATTTGGATTCAAGTTCGTTCTGATTTCAAATAGGCTCCCCCTAGAATCAAACAGCAATCATCCCTCTGACAGGAATGCAACGCTGAATGCATTTTCACTATGTCCACCCACAGGTGGTCAACAAGAAAGCTCCTTTCTTCCGATGGATGAGGTGTATGGCTGTAATTCTTGGAACACGTCACCAGAAGAGTACGGATCTCTTGAACGTGAGATGCATGGAGGTGCCTACACATGCCACCAATGTATGCAGAATTTCATCAGTGCAGAAGCCCTGAGATGGCATGCTTCATCAACGGGCCACTTATCCTTCGCTTGCAAGCACGAGAGTTGCGACAAGAAGTTCTCTCGCTTGGACACATTTCAAAGACACGAGAGGAAGCATCGAGAGGACGCTCAACGCTTTCCCTGCAAATACTGTAGGAAATATAGAGGATCCAAAGGTTTCACGCGCAGAGACCATCTTACACAGCATCTCCGGGCTTATCATCATATCGATGAAGACAACCGCCAGGATCTACCTCCGTACAGCCGTCGATGGTGCATGAAAGATGGATGCTCTCATCACCAAGACTCAGCCGAGAACATTGGAAAGCAATGTGCATTTTTGACTTCGGCAGCATGGATGAAACACATGCGCGACATCCATAATGAGTCAGAGTTTCCATGCCCACAACCTGGCTGCGACCGCGTAAACGGTAAAGGCTACTTTCGCCAAGCTGATCTTCGTACCCATCTTCGCAAAGTCCACGGTACAGACGGTGGCTTGGAGGGCGATCGTGCCTGAGGTTCAGCGTGGAGGCTGAATCCGATCATCACTATACTTCTCTCTCGAAACAGAGGGGCACTTTTTCATTCTTATTTCTCATTTCCTGCACTCCAATAAATTCATAACACAAAAAAAGAAAAGAAAAAAAACTTGGAAAGAACGGAACCAAAACTCGAAAACGCAGTAACGATTATCCCGAGTACTGCATCACATTTCGTTCTTGTTTCGGCAATGTATCTTGTATCCCGATCTCATTTGTATCTCCACTCACTCTCCATACCTTACTATATAGAAAAAAAAACCCAACTATCGTCGCTCTTTACAAAACGTCCCTCCCTTCAACGCGTGACATGAATAGTCAATATGTGCAAGATCGCCCTCATCTCTCGTGATCCCGTTCAAGCAAGACGAATGGTATACATACGAGCGTCTCTTTCTAGATTTATGACCTTGGGAGAGGCACAGAGTCCTCCCAGTACCGTTTACGCAGTATAGTATGAGCTATACAGATTCAAGCATAAGAATAATTGCCATTGCAATGCATCTTCTAATCTCCATCTCAACAAAGAGATTCCGCCGCAGGGCTTCACAACAACGAAAATAATGCAGACAATTAAAGGCTCAATCGTGATATTCATACATTCTATCATTTATGATCTAACATATGCTTAAATTTCTCAATCTAATCCTCACGTTAGTATGCGTAGATATTTTGGCAATAGACTTCAAACTCACCTTCGTACTCAAATACTTCTCCACCTCCTCGCTCTTAATCCCCTTCATGCCGCCCGTCTTCCACGCCAGCGGAATCATCGCCACACGCTCCCTGACCACAACCTCTCTGTTCGGGCCCTCAACAGCGCGTACCTTGTCAGGATTGTTGGTCAAGAGTCTGATTCCCCTGTCTCCGCCCAAGCCCAGGTCCATGAGCATGGCCGTGGCGAGGCCGTAACTGCGTGCGTCTGCAGGATGCCGTAACATGATGTTGGCTTCGTATGTGTCGTTGCCTAAATCTTGCAAGTTGTATGCTTTGAGCTTCTCTCCAAGACCAATTCCGCGGCCTTCTTGCCGGAGATAGATGATGGCGCCGCCTGAAGGGGATAGAGCGGGATCGGCCATAAGCCGCGCGGCCTCGTCGAGTTGCTCGCCGCAGTCGCAGCGCGCAGACCACACCGTCTCGCCCGTGTAGCATTCGGAATGTATCCGCACGAGTGGTAGTTGTGAGGACGAGGTTGGCTGGACATCTCCATTTTCTGACGAGGTTGCGGAAGCGGGGGATGAGAGTCCGCTACTGCTCTTGTCAATATGCGCCGACTTGGCTTCCGGCGCCGGCTTGACTGGAACCCCTTCTGCCCGCTTCAGTTGCTCGACCCGCGAGCTGGTTCTCCCTGGGTACAGACGCCCGACGTATGCGCCTCTTGTCATGCGATCCAGTTCCGTCTCTCCCGGGCGCTCCGCGTCGAGAGAGCGAGAGCGTATTTGGCTGCCAAAGACGATTGCCAGATGCTCCTTAGTATCCACATTGTTTCTGTACACGTGTAGCCACATTTCATGCCCTGTAGTCGTGGGTATGCGCGCGCGCACCTCGCACTCGACATGAGGGAGCTGCGACAAGAGGTCCGGCCGGGGGGTGTCGGTGCGCAGTGAGGTATCGACTGGTATAGAGCGGGGCGGTCGGGGATGCGAGGGCGTGGATACTCCTGGGGTTGCCGGAGGCGTGAAGGCAGGCGAGATTATTGAAGGAGGAGGCGGACCGTGGCGGTCTTCGTGTGTGACGTGATCCAGTGCCTGGTGGTGCGGCACCGACTGGAAGTCGAAGTCATCGTGTTCGGCGCTCGCAATCTGCGGCGAGAAATGCGGCGGAAGCGCTGTCATGGTGTAGCGGTCTTAGCAGGAATGGAGTCAAGAATAAAAAGGCAAAATGGGTATCACGAGGTACGTGTGTGCATGGCGGAGCAGATTGAGTCGCGGGCTAGAGGGAGAGTTGCAGTGGGGTCGAACGACTGAATGACATATCCGAAGCCGCTCCAGTTCGGGAGTCGTGATTTTGGAACCGCGCGCCGCCGACATCTAACCGCGGCTACGCAAATTCAAGTGGCACATGGCTCGGTCAGCAATTAGGAATCCCGCTCTCGCTCTCCTTGATGCGCGCCCCACACCATTCTGACGTCTGAATTGCCGTCCGACCTTGGAGCGTTCCGAGCCTGGCGGACATGGGGCGAGTGGGTTTTCGGAGCATTGTGGTTCCTGCGATGACGCCTTCGGCAGCGCACCAGCCCAATCGGACGTCGCCTCAGCCTTCGGGCTTGTACACAATGGTACTGTAATTGTACTGTACTGTATTCGTCTATCCATCTACCCTGTCACCTGACCACATCTTCTTATTGCCTCTGAGTAAAAAAAAGTCCAATGCTACAACAATTTGATTATCCATGACACACCGCAGCCATTAGTCCACTCTGCGCTCCCTGCCCCAGACCTCATCTGCGTTCTTTTTGCCCTTGGTTTCTGGGACGTACCAGGATACAAAGGCGAAGAAGAAGGCTGAGAGAGCGGCAAAAATAAAATAGACCTTACCGTGCAGTTTTGCGCTCGCCAGAGGGAAGAACTGGGCGACAATGAACGTGGCAATCCAGTTGGCTCCAAGCGCGATACTCTGCGTCGCATCCACAGCGTCTGGTCCTACAAGCTCACTGGCCAGTATGAAGGGTACAGGTCCCAGGCCAACCGCGAAGCCTGATACGAAGAGCAAGACTGCGACAGCTGAGAGCACAGGAATCGACTTGATGATGCCGACAGCGAGCAGCAGCGAGCTCGTGCCCATGATCGCAAGGGAGCTCAGGAGACAGACCTTGCGACCCAGCTTGTCCGCGAGCGGTGCGCAGCTAGCCGTGACAATGATGTTCAATGCTGAAACAGCAAGATTAAGCAAGGCCGAATTGGACTCGAGCAGGCCGGCCAGAAGCGATACTCCATACATGACGATGCTGTTGATGCCACTGAACTGCTGGGCCAGCATGACCATGACCACAGCGATGGCAGCTTTCTGATAGTCAGCATGGCGGAAGACCTGCATGATGCTCAAAGTCGGCTCTTTTCCAGATTGTCTAGACGTGGCATCGGCAGAGCTATCAGGGTGGTTCAAGAGAGTCTGCTCCTCCTCTGTGTCCACGTTAGTTTGCCAGTGTGAGCCTGCCGCATGCAGCGTGACTTACCATTCACGTGTGCCGAACCTGGCGTGCCCCAGTCGCTCATCTCGCCGTCAATGTCTGCATGTTCACCTCGGATTTTACGTAGCGTCTTCTTTGCAAGAGACACGTTGCCCTGCTCAGCAATGTACTTGGGGCTCTCGACAGACAAAAGCAGTCCCACACCCTGCACAGCGCCGATGATGCCTCCAATGGCAAGAATGAGCCTCCAATACGAGTCATGGCTCAAGAAGTATCCCAGCAGCTGTGTGATGAGAATGCCCACGTTGCAGCCAATTTGCGTGAAAGCGCCAAAGAAGCCCTTCTCGGCTGGAGGAGCAATCTCGGAGATGTAGAGGGGCACAATGACGACGGACGCTCCTGCGCCGACTCCTGAGAGTAGCCTGCCAAAGGCCATGACGGCGATGTTGGGACTCAGCGCCTCGAAGACTGGGCCGACGGCGAAGAAGATGGTCGACACCTGCATGGCCCTGAGGCGGCCGCACCTGGCGGCGAGCGGACCTGCCGACAGAGCACCTATGAGGCCACCGAGTGTGTAGAGCGATCCGACGACGCCCCATTCGGTCGGCGTCATTTCGATGCACTGCGGCAGGCTTGGGCCAGCAACGGCAGCCGTGATGGACTTTTTCTTGCAGCGGATGACATCTTCAGGCGCGTTGAGCTCAGACTGGGCGCATGTTAGCTACACAGCACGATGGGGCTGGCACATGGCGGACGGACCAGGTGGAAGCCGAAGAGCAGGGGGCCGAGGGTCGCGACGGAGAGGATGTAGACAAAGTAGCCGGTCAGGCTGCTGAACCATGAACGGGGATCCATGGCAGGCGGTGCTGGCCGGGGCGGATGGTGGTGAGAGTCGAGGCTGTCTGGGGGACGCGGGGACGTGTTGTGTTTAGCCCAGCAGCTGCCGCACGTCTTACACACGGTCACATGGTTACGCGGTCATGATGACGAGACGCCGCAAGAGGCCATGCTGGGTTCGTTTCTGCACGCGCCGGGCCGCAACGATAGTAGGGTTTACGGCGCACTCATTGCTCATTGCTCATTGCTCTTCGCAGCGTCGTATCTGTGGGTACAGCGTGGGGTCGCTGGAGGCGGAGATGCTGGCTGGGGTGGGCGGCTGAGGCTCTGCGGGGGAGGCAGGCGCGATGGTGGTGGTGTGTGCCTGCCTTTCTTCCCCCCGTCGCCGTGCCCTATCCCTTGCACCCTTTGCGTCTTCCATTCATCCCAACTCATCAGCGCCCCATAACTTTCCACCAGGCCCGTATTCTTCCTGGTTTAAACATCACGACCACATACTACACTGCATACATGACCCGCGCCTGAGGTGTTAGCCACCGTCTTATCCATCCACATCACATGATCAAGCGCTCCGTCTGCTCCGCCATCAACAGGCCGCTGTGCCGAGACCATGTTTACCGGCTACAACAATAAGAAGCGGGTGACGGAGCGCTACAAAATCGTCGGCTTCATCAGCAGCGGCACCTATGGACGTGTCTACAAGGCCGAGGGCCGCAACGGTCGCACCGGCGAGTTTGCCATCAAGAAGTGAGTGAGCACAGGCGCGAGCGGCCATGTCCCACGCTAGCTAACACGGCCAGGTTCAAGCCGGACAAGGAGGGCGAGCTGCAATACTCGGGCATCTCGCAGTCGGCCATCCGTGAAATGGCCCTGTGCACGGAGCTGGCCCATCCCAATGTCGTGCACACGGTAGAGATCATCCTCGAAGACAAGTGCATCTACATTGTCTTCGAGTATGCCGAGCACGATCTCCTTCAGATTATCCACCACCACAACCAGCCCCAGCGCCAAGCCATCCCGGCTCGGACCATCAAGTCCATCCTGTACCAGCTGCTGCAGGGCCTCGTCTACCTGCACAGGAACTGGGTCATGCACAGGGACCTCAAGCCTGCTAACATCATGGTCACGAGTGCTGGCAAGATCAAGATTGGCGACCTTGGCCTGGCCCGCTTGTTCTATAAGCCGCTGCAGTCCTTGTTCTCCGGCGATAAGGTCGTCGTGACCATCTGGTATCGCGCGCCCGAGCTGCTGCTGGGCAGTCGTCATTACACTCCCGCAGTCGATCTGTGGGCGGTGGGATGCATCTTTGCAGAGCTGCTGTCCCTGCGGCCCATCTTCAAGGGAGAGGAGGCCAAGATGGACAGCAAAAAGACGGTCCCCTTCCAGCGTAATCAGATGCAGAAGATTGTCGAGATCATGGGCATGCCGACTAAGGACCGCTGGCCGCTCCTGACGGCCATGCCTGAGTATCCTCAGCTCTCGTCGCTGTTGTCGGGTAACGCTGCACGCTTTCCGCGCCCCCAGAGCAATGATGGACTGGAACGGTGGTACCATCAGACGCTCAACAACAACCAGTACCCAATTGGGTCTGGGCCCGACACTCCTGGACCAGAGGGGCTCTCTCTCCTCAAGCAACTTCTAGAGTACGACCCCCAGAAACGCCTGACAGCCGAAAAGGCGCTGTTGCACCCATACTTTAGCGTTCACGGCAAGCCTGCCGAAAGCTGCTTCGAAGACTCCAAGGTCAAGTATCCGGTCCGGAGGGTCAGCCAAGAAGACAACGACATGCGTACGTCTAGTCTGCCGGGCACCAAGAGAAGTGGGCTCCCCGACGACTCCATCATGGGTCGTCCTGCAAAGCGACTTAAAGAGGGTTGAGGGAACTGGACGCGGCCAGATTGTGTGGGTTGCGTGATGTAGGCGGGCCACGAATGCAGTTGCCCGTTTGTACGTAAGTTTGCATTGTACGGTAGATTTATTCTCCGTTGTTGGCATAGTGGTAAGCGACTGTGTATGAGTCGTGATTTTCCACACGGGCATCTGACCCGATATGGACGTGTTGTTGACCCCCTACCCTCTGGTTCCACAAGCATAGCAGGATCCTGACACTAGACTAGGCCTGGCAACTGGACAAGGGGTCTGGTGTCTTGTAGACAAAGCAGACGCAACAGAGTGCAGGCAATCAAAGCTGAAACCGGGTAGATGCATGGAATGCTCGCAGCGCGTGGACGGAGTCAAGGGAGGGTTTAGCGCAAGACTCGTCTCATGACGGCACATTGTATGCACAGCGATGTAGTACCATCTGTCAGACTGCAAGTGTGACGTTCCTCGACTGTTGAGGAAGGGTTGGGCATGAGTGAGGTGGTGGTATCAACGAGCGATGGCGTTGGTCACAGTCATATTTTTTTGCCATGGACACAGAGCACGCATGGGTGCACTGAGATCACCGGCCGGTCTCGTTGGATAGTGTTTTCTTTTAGTTCAGTAACATTGATAGAGGAGTGAAAAGAAACCCGTCCGCACCAGACAAGCTTGTTCAGACCCCGCTGTGTTCAACCAAGTCGAACGCCACTGTTGGGCTTTTGTGTGTCGTTGATGCTCCATTTGTTTATCCAACGCGTTGTTCTAACTGTACAGGGCCTTACAGCTAGCGCCAACGGTTCCACGAGGTGGTGGAGAGTATGTGGACAGTGCACACGCAGCGAGCTCGTGGTCAGTGTCTGGTGGCACATCCCACCAAAGGCGGCAATAGGGCAGTAGCCAAAGATAGGAAATTGGCCGGCTCACGGGAGGGCGGGTTTATGGTGCCATGAGCGTCTGCGAAGCGCAATCCAACTGTCCTACACTGGTCCCCCCGGGCTGACATAGCACGGGTGCCTCTGCAGACAGTCTCGTGTCCGGGCTGCCCATTCACTCTCATTACACTCATTTCCGGCTACCGTTATATCCAGTCGCCTTCACGCTTGATTGGACGTGTCCATGGTCGTTTGCCTGTGGGGCAGCGTGGTGATGGCAGGTACGCGCTGTCAACACCACGTTGCCCTTGGCCAGCCTCGACTACTTATACTCCTCCGCCTCTCCTTTCTCACTTGCTCAGCTCTCCCCACTCCTTGTCACTCCTTTACATCGAGACTGCACACGAACGACGCTCCACAGCCCTTACTACTGCTCCACTTAGCACATCTCTATTCGACTTCCTATCATGCACCTCATATCTACCAAAAGCATCACCATGAAGCTGCTCATTGCACTGCTTGCTCTCATTGTGGCCATGGCCTTTGCAGCTCCAGCTCACGGCGATACGCCTCGCGGCATCGTGGCCAGCAGCGCTCCTCACCAGAGTGACCCCAACTTCATCAGTGCCGTCATGCGCGCCCACTGGTACTGGCGCCGTCTTCATTGCGCTCAGGATCTCGTCTGGGACACTGAGCTTGCAGACGCCGCTCGCGCAGACATCGAAGAGTGCACCCACGACCCAGAGCATGTAAGTGTTTGGGCCAACACAAGCCTAGAATTATGTCTAACCAGAGCAGAAACGTGCGGGCAGCAACCTCTCTTCTGTGAACCCCCCGCCTGACGACTACGATGCGTGGATCGAGTTTGCACGCACTGCTACCCACGGCTGGCACGAGGAAGAGTCCAAGTACCCTTACGACAACCCTCACTTCGAGCCAGCCTGGGGCCACTTTACGCAGATGGTGTGGCGCAACAGCTCGCGCATTGGCTGTGCTCTCGGCCAGTGCGACAGCACCGTCAACTGGCCAGGCCGCTTCTACTGCTGTAAGTGCTCGTAGGTTGAAAGAAGAGGCAGATGGGCATTTGCTAATGGTTGCAGACTACTCGTTCTTTGGCAACAACGTCGCCGAGGGTCAGTTTGAGGCTCAAGTTTGGGCGCCGGTTTGCCATGATCCGGCGGCTAGCGAGGTGGTTGCGCGTCGGGACATCAACTTCGACTGGACTCGCGCGTAGAGACGCACGATTCACGGTGGCACTGCGGACGGCGTACCGCCCGTGCAACGACGGTGGATGTAAAGTATCATGCAATGGCCTGTCTGGGTAGCTTACGGTTGCTGGGCGATGTGGAGGTGTTCTGGTCAGTCACGGTCAGGCTCTCACGGACTTTGGCATGCCATGTAAGCAGTTGATGATAGCGGCTAGGTGCGGGGACGGTAGGATAGGCCAGGCATGTCGACCAATGTGATTCTTTCTGTCTCAATCTACTGCAGTGCGACAACGGAATAGGATGCTTGACGTTCAGCCTCGCAGCTCCGATGCCGACGCAGGGGCCAGGGCGATGGGGGCGGGCGGCGGGGCCATTCCCGTGGATCGCGAGGGCTATCGGTCCTACGCAGCCTACAAATGCAACCTCCCCACGATCGCCATGTCGCCCATCATCCTCTCAGACCCTGAAAATCTGCGCTGCGTTCCCCCCACCGTTCTGCTCCGTCAGCCCACCACCCAGCCAGCAGAATGGACTCGTACTCTCGCACGCCGCCACGGACCGACGATCGACGTCTCGTCCCAGTCGACCATCCCTGCTCAACGGCCTTGCATCTGGGCGCCTCGATTGCATCATAGCAACGCCACTGCGAGCCTCGAACCTTCAACGCTCGCCCCTCGTCCACGCCCGAACCCGAACCCGCACGTCTGCATGGCCAGTACTCGCGCGTGGGAGCAGCAGTAGCAGCAGTAGCAGCGCAGTAGCTCCACGTGCTTTTCCCACGAGCCGACAACGCCCTGCCTGCTGCCCTCGCCTCGTGCCTCGAGCGCGTGCCGCCATGCTTCATTGGCTTTAAGACCCGCCTTCGTCCTGCTTCCGGCCCTTTCGACCGCCGGGCCTAGAATCATCCCTCCACCTCGAGTACTCCCACTTCCCCAAGCTTTGCCAACCCTTTGCGCCGCAATCCTCACTACCTTGAGCGTTTTTCTCTTCGACGAAGCATGTTAGAGAAGCAGGAATACCACCTGCGCGAAGACGGGCGGCCCCACGATGCACCCAGGTTGCCGCTCTCGCTGTCTGGTGAAATCAATGCCGCAACACGGTATGGTTTCCCACTCCCACCCTGTTTCTCCTTTTGAGAGAATTTCCCACCAGCTCACTGATGTTTGGCCTGTGTAGCACGCTCCATACACATCTAAATCGCCTCATTGTTTCTCGCCTCCCGCTGGCCCTGCCGCCAAATACTGCCGACCCCACATTCTACGCGACAGGCCTGTTGCATTTTGCCCACATCTTCCTGACCTTTGAGTCGCTGTGGGCCGACTTGCTGCGCGATCATGCCCCGTCCAATCCACAATTCCCGCATACTCAGCAGGCCATTGATCCTGAGAACGCATCTTCGCCTTTTTCTCCACTGCTGTCTTATCTCCTTGTAAACCCCTACGATTCGCCCTCGCTCTTCACATCAACGCTCGGTGCGCCAACACCCCCGTCGCCACAACTCGCTTCTTTCTTGCAATCCCTGCGACCCAAAGGACTGATCCGTTCCGGACGGCTAAAACGCGATCTGGAACACCTGCTGGGTCTGCATCCCACAGATCTCGAGGTCCTGCTTGCCAAGTACCCAGGCGACAAAGTAGCCGAGTTTTGCACCCACATCCGCAAGAGCGTGAATGAGAAGCCCTGGACCTTGATCAGCTACGCATGGTGTTTCTACATGGCCATCTTCTCTGGCGGGAGGTGGATAAGAGGAGGTCTGCTCAGAGCCCCGCCCGGCTTCTGGCCCACAAGCGCTGGTGACGAAGAGAAAGGAGCAAATGAAACGCAGCGTCTGCAAGACCGCGGCCTCTCCTTTTGGCATTTCCCCGGTTCCCGTGACGGAGAGGATATCAAGGCCGAGTTCAAGCTGCGCCTCGCTGCCGCAGAGGATCTCTTCACGCCCGACGAACGCATCGACATTATCGAAGAGGCAAAGCATATTTTTACCCTTTGCGCCTCCCTCGTCGACGAGCTTGATGAAATGATTGGCACAAACATGGACTTGACTTCTGCAACTGCACCGGCTGATGCCGTGTCTCATCAAGTTGATATTTCTCTAGAGAAATCAGGCCTCATCGATCCTAACGTTATGCGTCGGGCTGCTCAGCACAACAGTAATAACAGCACTGGTCTGAGTAAATCTACTTCAAAGCTTGGATCTTGGCTCAGGCGACCAGAGGTCTCGGGCACCGTGCTGGCCGTGGGCTGTTTGGCTTGTGTTGTCGTTTTCAAGCTGCAGTAATTACGAGGCTCCCTTTCTTCTTCATTTTCTTTTTTTCTTTCCACGGAGGGCAGATTTGTTGTTTTCTTCTCTTGATTACTTCTAGCATACATGATGGGATTGGCTGCGAAACATAGGATACCCCCTTTCCCTTTTTTCCTATTTCTAATTTAGGCATTCGTATGGATGTAGCGCAGCATGTATGGTTTGATGCATTTCATGGTGTGTTGTCTTGACTGTATACTTCCTTAGACTAGATTTGTGTATAGGCATTGGCTGGTGGGGATTGCAGCGAGAAAGTAAAGCATTTTCGACATATATTATTTGCACATCTTCGGACATACTCGCCTTCTTCTCATGTTTACACGGATGTTTCCGAGGCTTTTTCTACGTGGTAGATGGAGAGGGCCAGCGAGTAGGATTGTTCGAGAACAGTCTGTTCAGGAGCTATTACGTCAGCGATGAGTCCAACGCCTACTCATCGCAGCGTCGCCTCCATCCTCTACAGTCAGCGCGCGAGCCGACTCGAATTCCATGAGGAAGCGATGGCCAAGATCTCAGCCTAAGCAATCAACTGCGTCGGTGTGAGCGACCCGGTGAAGACTATGGCTGAGAGGCCATCACCATACATTACATTGCCCCAAGGACCCACAAGGCGAAACGCCACAGCATAATGCAGCACACGTGCATCTGTAATCCCACCGGTCTTGACATACCGGTAACACGCTCGCAGCCGCACGAATTTCGCCGTTGGCCTAGGCGTTGGCGCTTGGCGAGTTTTCGCCGTGGCTCTAGCATACGGGGTATTCTTACCGGCGGACGCTGCACGCCAGTGGCGCATCTTGGCAAATACGCTTCGCCCGCTTACTCGCTCTCTCGTACACTAAGAATGCCATGAACCCCTGTACATTCTACCTCACCCTGCATCCCAGTAGAGTGATAAGCCTCAAAAAAGTGCAACTAGACATCGTGAGCTTCCGCAACTAGCCAAACCTGCTACGATCAGGCTGCTGCGCCCTGATCATGGACCTTTGTATAGGAACAACTGCGTCTTGGCTACAGAGTCGTAGATGTCATTGTCAGCATGAAGGAATACCTGAGGTATTGGGATTCGTTTGGAGATCTTGTATAGTAGGTGGTAAGGGAGAAGATGTGTATAAAGAGTATGGTAGTCGACGAGGAGAGGGAATTTGAGTACCACCAGCAGCATCAAACAATCAAGTCTTTTCTCCTCTCTCATAACCAAGATTTCATACTCTCTTCTCTCAACCTCTTCCCGTTGCGACTATCCCAAATATCATTTCAGTTATGCGTCTCTCTAAAATCTGGGCTTACGGCCTCATGGCCAGCACTACTCTCGCCCAGGGCGACCTTGGAGCCCTACTCTCCTCCCAACCCGACCTGAGCACCCTCCTCGAACTCGTCAGTCTAGTCCACGGCCTGGCCGAAACCCTTTCCGCCTCCTCCAACATCACCATCGTCGCGCCCACCAACGACGCCTTCGCCGCCGTCTCGCGCGACACCCCCGAAGGCCAAGCCATCGAATTCAAAAACGACACTATCGCCGTTGGAGCCCTGCTCGCCAACCACGTCTTTAAAGGCGTATATCCCGCCAAAGCCATAACCGAAATCCCTACATTTGCCCAGACACTGCTGAATAGCTCCTACGTCAATGCCGTTCAGCCTTTTTCAGCCACTACGGGCGGCGCGTACAATGGGCTTGTCAAGAATGGAAAGGATGTTTGTGTATTATCTGGTGAACAAACTATCTCAACTGTAACGCAAGCTGTAAGTCCTTCATTTCAAAGTTTGCCCTTTTTTTTTTTTCCTTTCTCCTTCAACATACCTGAATCAAGAATATGACGTTGATAATATAAACAAGGACATCAAGCTCGGCGACGGCATCACGATTCATAAAATCGACACGGTCCTCTCCTTCAGCCCCCCTCTCCAACTCTTCACCTACCGCGCCGGCTACACTGCTTTCAACGCCGCCCTGCAAGCCGCCGCGCTCGACATTGACTTTGGCCTCAACGGCGCCGATCAAACCGGTCTGAACATTTCCGACATCACCGTCTTTGTGCCTACAAACGAGGCTTTTAAAGATATCGGATCTGTTCTTGCGTCTGCTGATAAAGCGACGTTGCAGACGGTGCTGAAACACCACATTATACCCAACAATGTTGTTTTCTCGCCTAGCTTGGGTAATGTGACGGTCAAGAGTCTGGCGGGCGCTGATCTTGTCTTTACTGTTTTGCCAGATGGCAGTGCGTGGGTGAATGGCGCCAAGATTACGTTTGTGAATAATGTTTTGTATAATGGGGTGGCGCATGTGATTGATGGGTTAGTATCTTCCCTTCTCTTCCTTCCCCTCATGTTTTTTTTTTCACCTAGCGGAAAGGGCAAGTGACTGACATAATATCCCCACAGTGTCCTCAACCCCCTCGTCCCCTTCTCCCGCTCCGAGGTGCAGCCCCAGGCCCCAGCTGCCCAACGTACGGCTTTCCCCAGCGCAACACCCGTGTCTAGCCTCCCGTTCCCTAGCCAGTCGCTGGCCTTCTTCGGGGATGCAATGACGTATTCGACGACGCCGGAGCTGCTGAAGACGGTGGCGGCGGTGGCGGTGCCGACGATGAGTGCGAGTGCGAGTGTGACGACCATGTCGAAGAGTGTGAGTACTGGTACTACGACTGTTTCGAAGAGTGTGGGTGCTGCTGCTACCTCGGCGTCGGGAAGTGCGCCCATGGCGATGTATACGGGTGCTGCTGCGCTAGGTGCGATGCCCGCGGCGGGTGTGGTTGTCGCTGGGGCAGTGGGGTTTGCTGCTGCGCTGATTTAGGGGAGCATTTGGGATGCATAGAGTTGTAATGGCGAGGAATCGAGAGTGTGTATATACATGTGTGGAGGAATGGGTTTCCTTTAGTTGGTCTCTTTTAGTTTTCCTTCCTTTTCAACTCTACAATGTTTAATATCTTAATTCCTAATCCCTTTAGACGCATTAATATTACTACCAACATCTCCTTTTGAACTCTTTCGCCATTTCTCGTTGCATTTTCCTCAAACAACCCATCATCCCTCGCTCACCCTGTCTACATACCATGGCTTCGCAATCCTTGTAATCTCCCTCTTCAACACATCCTCCTCCATATCCGCACTTCTTGTACTCGCCTTCTCCTCTACCAAAACATCCTGCTGCACCCACTTCAAAAACTCTCCTAGTCCCGACATATCCCTCTGAACCCCCTTCTCCCTCAGCACATCCCAGCCCTGCTCTAGACGCAGGACTCCACACCACGCCTGCGCCGCCGTCTCCGCCTCCCTGCGCTTCTCCTCCTCTTCAACATCCCCGTCACATGCCTTCTTGCCCTTCTTCTTCTTCACCGGCCGCGGCGCTCGATAAAACGTCGGTTTGAACCTGCCACCCTTGGTCTTGAACCACAGCGCAGGCAAAGCATAATACATCGTCGTACCCTCACCATAAAGTTTCCACACAATTCCTTCGCCCTCACCCTCGACGCCAAAACCCCGCGCAAACGGACACTGCGCTGCGACTTGCTCGGCGAGCGGCTCGACGGCCGCTGCCGTGTGCGGGATATCGTGCGGGTACAGAGTAGCGTGGAAAACACCCGCTCGATGGATGTTGTAGATGTCGTGGTTGGGCGCCTCGATGGAAGCGTAGTCGCCGTCTTTTTGCCATTGGGCATTGATGTTGAGGGAGACGAGGACGAAGCGTCGCGTGAGTTGGGATATGGCGACGTCTTTTTGGATCTTGGTGCCGATCCACTCGCCTGCGAGTATCACGGGGTGCTGGGGATTGAGGACTTGGTTCGGATGTAGGGTGTGCCAGCGGGTGAGGATGGAGTCGCGCAGGGCGAGGAGAGGGGCAGTTTTGGTGGACATGGCGGCGGCAAAGCCTTGGTTGTCTTTCAGGATGGAAAGGCCGGTTGTGTGCCGCGATTGGAATGTGATTGTATTATCATGGTAGATGAGAATGTCGCCATGAGTTCCGTGGAGCTTGACGGTTCCGACGATGGGTATGGGTGCGAGGGAGACTTCAGACTCTGGGCTTTCAGGGTCGCGGTGTAGAGCCAGGAGGTTCTCGACGACATCAGAGATGTGCTGTGTAATTTTGGGGTAGAGTGTCGATGGGGCTTCATCGATTGTAGTGCTTGTCATAGCTCAGATGTATTGGACTCTGCTGATTGGCTGCAGTGTGCTGGAACCAGTATGAAATGCACGGGTGATGTCGTCTCGTGACGGCTGAACGGTGGAAACGAGGCGGGGGTTCGCTTACAAGCGGCAATCTACTTTGCTGTTGACAAAACGATCGGTACAGGATATCACGAGTGGTTGGCATGAATCGCGTGAGGGGGTTTTGATAATGTAATTGCTAGCCGTGTTGCCTGGAGTGCTGTTCTCGCCGCTTACCTGTTGTGGATTACCCAATTGAGTCACGCCTACAACCACCACTGTCTAGCTCTGTTCTCAGCACTCTATACAAACCGTACCGGCACAGAACCTATTCATCTCAAGTACACTTGAACATATGCCAATCATCTGCCAACAATCCAGGACAACCACGTTCCTTCGAAAACACTACCTGCAAGAAAGCATCCTAGAGTAGCCGCACGCTAGTACCTTTTCACCGTTTAGGCCAATCCAGTCAAGCCTACTAGGCTGGAACGAGCCCCATTGGCCGTGACCGAGAGAAGATACGAGGCCGGAATTTCATGGTACCAAAGGCCGGAAGTTGGGCGCGCCTTGCGGGGGCTCCTCGGCGCTATTTTGGCTGGCTCCACAGCCGAGAGCCGCTGGCGCCTCTTGTTTAGTTCAACTCTCAATGGCATTAAGCTTTGCTCTTTCACGGAGCCGGGCTGCCGTGTGACCTGCCAACACACCAGCAAAAATCAAATCTAGGTGTCTGATGTTCTACATCTGAATGGCACAATAATGTAAATTTGAGGCCGGGTGCTTGCTGTGTGGATGTAAATTGCAAGTCGGACCGAAGGCTCGAATCGTGGTACAAAGACAAGTCACGGCGTCTTTGCATTGTCATTGACAGTGACGAGTCGGAATGAAGAAGGCTACTGCTGCGTGAAGTATTGAAAAACCAAGCCTGTATGCTTGTTTGTAGAATGCACTGATCGGACAGAATGGTGGTGTTCTGAATCTCCCTGCTGTTCGTGGCCCGTCACGCAGTGTGAATGGAAGTAACACTGCATCGTCAACCCCGTCCCTCAACGTAACCTTTAATTTTCTCTTCTTCAGAAGATTTCAATCAACACAAATATCTCCATCACCTGCAAAACCCATAATTGACGCCCCCGTTTCGCCGTCTCAACCCTCACCGTCCACCATCTCCAAGTCTTGGCGGCGACGAGCCGACCATCGCATCTCGATCTGGGTGCGCTGGGGAACGTGGGGAATGTTAGCCGGGCATCAAAGGATGTGTCCGGGTCAAACTCTGCAGATAAAGACAAGTGATCCAGCCATTACGTACGTCTTATCTTGGTGAGGCCGGTACGTTTCCGTGGCCGGTTTTGATTCCGGCCACGAGATATAAGCGTGCGTTGAGCCCGCCATTTCGAGTGTTTCTGTACCACACCAACACCAACAACTGGCAATCAGTCCAGATTCTTCTCTGACTGACTCTCAGTCATCTTTCAATCTTATTTTCTCTCCTTGCCCAGTCATGTCCTCGTCTACCTTTGACTTTCCCGTCCTGAAGGACACCCGTCCTGATGACCACTCTCTTCCCGCCTTCATGGTGTCTACCACACGAGGCTTCCTCCCTCGTCAAGAGCCCATTGTTGAGCTTCCAAAAGAGTTTGCCCCTCTTGAGTCTCTCCTGCAGCGCATGCCCATCAAGACACTGTCAGGAGAGCCAGGCCTCCTCGCCAACTTCACCTTTGGCGACACCTTGCTCAAGGAACTGCCTGACCTCACTCCCGAGGTAGAAAAGTACCGCGATGATCTCGTTGTCATGAATGCACTGTACCGAGACTACTCCTTCTTGGCTTCGGCTTACCTGTTTGAGCCCTGCCATGAGAGGCATGTCAAGGGTGAAGCATATGGTCTGGGTCGCCAATCGCTGCCGAGATGCATTGCACTACCTATTGTCAAGGTAGCTGAGATGTGAGTTGATCTTGTTTAGTTGATTCATGTTTTACTCCAGGCTGACAGGTGTGCACGTAGTGCTGGTTTCAAACCATTCATGGAATACGCAGGCTCATATGCTCTCTTCAACTATCGTCTTGAAGACCCTTCTCGTGGTCTCGAGTACGATAACCTTCGGTTGATTCGTGCTTTTGAGCATGGCCTGGACCCCACGTCGTCGGAGGCAGGCTTCGTGCTCGTGCACATTGCCATGGTGAAGGAGTCTGGTGCCCTCGTCAAGGGCGCTGCAGACATGATTGAGAGCTGCATGGCGCGTGACCGAGAGGCTTTCAACGACGGCCTGCGGACGCTGGTCAGTGGTCTGAGCAAGGTCAACGCAGTCATGAACAGTAAGTGAGCCGTCTGTTTGAGTTGTCAACTACTAACAATGGCAGCCATGTGGAACCGCAGCAAGCCCCAAGGGTACACAAACTTCCGCACATTCATCTTCGGCATCACGTCACAGTCCATGTTCCCCAACGGCGTCATCTATGAGGGCGTAAGCGAAGAGCCAATGTCATTCCGCGGCGAGTCTGGAGCCAACGATAGCATGATTCCTATGTGTGATAACCTGCTGCAAGTGCAGATGCCCGAGACGCCGCTCACCGACATCCTCAAAGACTTCCGCCAGTACCGGCCTGGCAACCACCGCGAGTTCCTCGAGGCGGTGCGCGACTCGGCTGAGCAAGCCGGTGTACGCGAGTTCGCAAAAGGCGACTCCATCTCAGCTGCGCTCTATCTCCAAGCTCTTGACCAAGTCCGTGACTTCCGGTGGCGGCACTGGTGCTTCACGCGCGAGTATATTCTCAAGCACACATCGCACCCTACCGCAACGGGCGGCAGTCCGATTGTAACAGTAAGTTTTGGCCCTGCTTCTACCTAGACGTTCACTAACAGGTCACAGTGGCTGCCAAACCAGCTCACGGCGGTCCTTATGCAGATGGCCGACACGTTCGAGTACTGCAAAACAGTGAATGGTGTCAGCGACATTATGGAGGTTGTCAACAACCAGCGCGAGACTCTGCAGAAGGAGGTGGCCAAGTACTGCAGCGAACGGGGGGTCGCCGCCACCACTGCGGCAGCATCGTGATGAATGGGATTGTAAGATGAGATGTATGACCAGGCCACATGACGAGCTATTTACAATTATGATTTTGATTTCGATTCTGACTTTGATCCTGATTCTGATTCTGATTTTGTTTTTGACTCTGATTTTGACTCTGATTCTTCTGGTCACCTTGCCTGAACATGGTCCGTCTGCCTCGGCTGCTGCCAGCGGCGAATCCGTGTCATGTTCGTGTTTGCGCCCTTCTTGGCGCTGGCCAGAGTACGAGGCCGAGTAGCAGATGCGAGCCTGAGGGCGTGTCTCCACTGAAGATGACTGTAAATCACGAAAAAATGGCCGTGGCAGCCTGGCGAGTGGCGCGCCGTGGGCGCGAGTGAGTCAAGGCGAGTGTCAGCGTCATGTCTGCAACGCCCTCTATCGATAGCTTAAGTGGCCGCCCGACCCCGGATTTCCCTTAGCATCATCCACTTTCCAGCGTCATCCAGCACACGCCACCCTTCAATGCTCGCGGCAAGACAACTCATGGAACTTCGACACACAGCCCCAATCTCGCCAATACCAAACGTCTTGTTAATACGGCGGGCCCTGCGCATACGCACCACGACCTGACGCACTTACCCTACCACATAACCATGGCATCACGACACGAGTCCAAACAGACCCCAGCTGAGCGGCGCAAGGGCGAGTCTGTATGTATCCTTATTGCGACCTGCATGTCTCTTCTAACTTGCCACTACAGGCCTTGAGCGAATTCGCCGACTACGTAGAGAAGCAGCAAGCATTGCGCCGACCGCCAGGCCAATCCCCCGCCGTCCTCGAAGACCACGATGAGCTGAGCGTCCTGGACGAACTCGGCCTCTCCGACGACAACAAGTCGCATATTCGTCTCAAGACACTTCTCTCAGACCCTGCAGAGGAGAATGTCGCCGCCCTCGCCGAGCACATCAAGGACCGCCTCGCCGAAGGCCACGGCGAGGTCCTGTTCGACGTTGGATTGGAGGACACCGGCGACTCCATGGGCTTCACAAAGGACGTCTGGGAGTTTGCTCTGGAGAGAATAGGCGTCGTGTGTGAGCAGATCAAGGCCGACTACAAGATGCTCATGACAAGGAATGTTGGCGGCGACCTAGAGGTCGGCCCGCGCGACGCAAAAGACACAGGCTGCAGCGGGAAGATGATATTGCGCAGGCGACCGGAGAGTGTCGACGACGTAATTGAAACGAGGATAGCAGTCGTTGGCAATGGTGAGTTGTGCTGAGCTGGGTTGAAAAGTACAAAGCTGACGGCATGCAGTTGACGCTGGAAAGAGCACAATGCTAGGTGTCTTGGTCAAAGGCGGCCTCGATGACGGCCGTGGAAAGGCGCGTGTCAATCTATTCCGCCACAAGCATGAGATCGAAAGCGGGCGAACGAGCTCTGTTGGCATGGAGATAATGGGCTTCGACAGCAAGAGCGAGGTAGTCGTCTCAAACGTCCCTGGCCGAAAACTCACATGGGAGGAGATTGGGCGGCGATCGGTAGGCTCTACCATTGACCATTCATACATCATTTCTGACGTCCACAGGCGAAAGTCATCAGCTTCTCTGATCTTGCGGGGCACGAGCGGTACCTGCGCACCACCGTGTTTGGCCTGCTCTCTAGCGAGCCCAACTACTGCCTGCTGATGATTGCAGCAAATAATGGCCTTATTGGCATGAGCAAGTGTGTTTTAATTGGCTCTATACTCTTGTTTCTTCTACTAATCAATGCAGGGAACATCTGGGTATCGCCCTCGCAATGAAGGTTCCGGTCATGGTGGTCATCACCAAAATCGACATTTGTCCGCCGCAGATTCTCGAGCAGACCATTACCCAGCTGACCAAGATTCTCAAGTCGCCTGGCGCACACAAGATACCAATCTTCGTCAAGAATAGGGAGGAGTGCATAAACACTGCGACGCAATTCGTGTCCAGCCGAATATGCCCCATCTTCCAGGTATCCAACGTCACTGGCCACAACCTCGACTTGGTCCGTATGTTCCTCAACGCACTCCCGCATCACGGCAATTATGACAGCTCAGCACCTCTCGAGTTCCATGTCAACGACACATTCTCTGTACCCTTTGTGGGCACCGTAGTGTCTGGCGTTGTAAAGTCTGGCGTCATACACACGGGTGACACCGTCCTGATTGGCCCAGACAGCCTAGGACAGTTCCAAACCACAAAAGTTCGTTCCATTGAGCGCAAGCGGATACAAGTGCCTGGGTGCTCCGCCGGTCAGTCCGCCAGTCTTGCGCTGCGAAACGTCCGGCGAAAGGACGTACGTAAAGGCATGGTCGTATTGCACAAGCCCGACAAGCCCGACCCCACAACTGGCATCCTCCCAAATCCCAAGGTTTACCGCGAGTTCGTTGCAGAGGTTCTGATTCTGTCCCATGCAACCACCATCAAGACAAAGTACCAGGCCATGCTGCACGTTGGCCCCGTGTCCCAGACCTGCGCCATCATCGATATCGATCGCCAGTACATCCGAACTGGTGACCGTGCCCAGGTCGCCTTCCGCTTTGTCCAGCGCCCAGAGTACCTCACGGTAGGCGATCGCATTCTCTTCCGCGAGGGTAGGACGAAGGGTCTTGGTATCGTGAAAAGGGTAGGCTACGATCCAAAACAACCCCTCAACCCCGACCTGCACAAGGAAAAGGAGAAAGAGAAGCAGAAGGAGGTTCAGCATGATGGGATTAAGGCGTAATAGTTTGTTGTTGTTGGAGAGATGGAGTTTGCCTGGCGAGTTGAGGTGATGACAATATATAAGTATATCATAATATTTAACTTTGAACTAAGCAGATGGGCAATTACTAGTACTGATTTGAAATCTTGGAAACTTTTGATATAACGAATAAATAAATGAATACTTAGCTTTTTTTAAATTGCAGAGGTAGTAAATCTATCTGCTCCACTTCCACTTTGCCACTCTGTATTTTTGCTTTTTCTCCCATACAACCTGCGACGTTTCCCTTGTGCCTCGGCAAATCCAGGAAAACCTTTGGCTATTGAGGACTTTTTCCTTTCTCAACCTCATAATCTTGCAAGGTCATTCATCAAAATCGTGTTATGTTTTAAGCTGTCTTCTCTTGAAGATCTTATCGTATGACTAGGAAAAAAAAACATCCTGATTCCATTCTATAGATTATTTTTTTACTATCTAGCCTATTTAGAGCTTAGACAGTCCACACTGTAGTTAAAGATGCAAGGAAATATCTTGAAGCTTCCAGAGATACAAGATAGTATCTAGTAATACTGCTTATCTCAACGAACCCGCGTAGCAACATACAGCAGCATACCTAGGCACGCTAGCTTTTAGCCAGCTTGGTATAACTACCAGATCGCCGCTCTCATGTACCGTAATATTGTACATTACACTGGTCCGAAACCCAGCACTCTTGAGCGGCGCCCTTCCCGAGGCACCTATAGAACAAAGGGTCTTAAGTAGCGCTATATGCGATTTTAAACTTCCACCATCTTCATTTTTTTCCACAACCTTATAGAAAAGATAATTAAACTTCATCGCCACAAGGGTCTGCCTGGAGCGGGTTGGCCATCCTGCCTGCAAGCCGGGAGGAGGGAGGCAATGTTGTTTTCTTCTGTTCGAGCATGTACGCTGAGTTGCTAGCCTATTAGATCCCTGGCTACAATAACTTGTCTAGGCACTGTTTGGTGTACCTTGCGAGAGATTCGCCTTCGTCTGGCCCAGTGACGCTAGCAGCGTCGTATGTAAGGACCCACGCACTTAGTCTTCTGCTGACGGTTGCCTTTGGTGTCATATGTGGATGGCGCATACGAATGGAACCCGTCGTTCGCCACGATATAAGGGTAGCAAGGACCAGAAACAGGCTTGTAAGATTAGAGGGGTTCAGCAAGATTACGCCTCACAGCCTCTAAAAAAACGGTAAGGGTCCAAACCTTGGATAGCATTCAAACGCTGTGGCAAGAAGTATCGAAGAGGGCGGTAGGAAAATTGCTGCTCAAGACCCACTGACATGTATAAAAGAGAAGAAACAAAAACAGTTGCCTATATCTTTTTGCAGCGACGACTAGAATTCGTTAACATAACCAATGTTTAGAGAGAAGACATCTAAAGTCTTATTAGGTACAACGAAGAACTTCATTTTAGCGAGTCACTGGAAGCATATACACGACTGGAATCAGCAACTGCATGGTACTGAGACCCAAGTAGCGATTGTTTGATATATCAAATGTAGCTGCGTGTTAGCTAAGTCACTTAAAATCTGCGGTCAGTACTGGTAATGTACTTGAATATACTCAATTGTTAAAAACTTTTAACTATCTCTTCTCAATATCTTAAAGTGCTATTTGTCTTTTTTTAGAATAGAAACAGAGTAAACACTGCGGGTAATTATTGACATGAAGTGTAAGACATTTCTGATTTGCGGTTCTTTTTCCCCGCCCTGGTGCCTTGCTTGTCTTCCGGTGCGGCGGGGTTTTCTAGCTCAAGAAATGGACATTACGCTTTGCGATCTGGTCTAATCCTCCAATGACATACCCAAAGGCACAGAGTAAAAAACTTATGTACAAGGAGAAGTAGACACAGAATAGAAAGAGTGATCAAAAAAGAGGTGAAGAAAGATAAAAAGAAAGACTGTACACCGAACAACCACCCCGTCTAAGTAATGTCTTTGCTTTCAGTGTGCCCTCCACCGTCCCCACTCTAGCGCCAAAAACCAAAACCCTAGAAGAAGAAAAATGATATGTGAAGAAAACAGAAGGGGGAGCGAGGGAAGAAGGAGAAGGAAGAAAAAACAAATAAAGAGGATATGTGCGGAACACGCCCCCTAAAGCAAGTTCTGTGTGTAACTGACCGATATCCCCAGATGGGCAGGCGGGAGCAATTCACCTACCCACCCCTGCCGAGCAACTTCTTGCCGAGGGCCTTTGCCTTTTTTGTTCTCGGCCCATCACCTCCAGGACCAGCCGCGGAACCCCCCGCCTCGTCTTCAGTCCCCGTTCCCACATCATCTTTCTCCTTGTCCTTGAAATTGCTGATACCCGTTGCTACGCTCGCGGCCTTGGTACTTGCGGCTCCGCTGTTCGCTCGCGCCCGCATGTGTCCTGCAAAAGGCGCACTCACGCCTGCAATATGTCTGCTCAGACTGTGAATGAGATTGGCGTGCACGGGCTCTGTGTTGTCTACTCTGGAAAGCTCGTCTGCAAAGGTCCTGCCATCTTCTACGTCGGCACCTGCAATATGGTGGCTCGAGAGGCCGCCCATGATGGAGCCGTGCGTCGAGCGCGCCTGATTAGATGTCGATGGGGGTTTGGATGAGTAGGACAAGCCTTCTTCTGAGACGGAGCTGATATGGCTGCCTTGACGACCAGAGGCAAACGACCGACGGCCAGGGTTTTCGCCAGAGACATCGGATCCGCCGCCTGGCGATTGATCGCGCATGGAGCTGGATTCTGTGCTAGGCAATTCAGATGATGTGTTGAGTAAGGTGCTATTGTTCGCAATCTGCCGGAGTCGTGATTGTGCCTTGGCCGAAGGACGGTGGTGCGAGATCTTGTTGCCAACAATCGTACCCGCATGTGAAAGGAGTGCCCTGAGAACGTCCTTCTTTAGTTGTGTCACGAGGTCCAGGTTCGACCAAGTCTTGTTGCGGTATTCTATCGTAGGCATCCGGAAAACGAGATCATGGACGTCTTCAAGATTGCGTGAACTCTTGCCCTTGTACGACAGGCAAAGGACCATGGACGGCACTTTGAAGTAGGCGATGGTCATAAACTCGCTCGCACGATTCATCATCTCTGTGAGGTCATCGTTCCTTACTTCCTTCTTGTTGGTACGCCTCTCAGTCAAGCTGGTACCGCTGCGATAGAGCGCAAAACGTTTGCCACCGCGTTCGGATTCGTTTAATGTCAGGCTCGAGTTGGTACTCGATCGAACAGAGCTTGGTCTGGATGGAAGAGAGGCATTACTACCAATTGTAGGAACAGTGAGCGCTGAGCTTGGGTGGAGTGTCCGATGGATTTCGGTACCACTGCGGGTTGGGTTGTCGCGGAAGAAACGGAAGTAATGGGCACTTGGCCTCTTCTGCGGGCTTTTCTTTTTAGTCTCGGTCTTCTGCGATGGATCAGGCAGTTGCAGTGTCGGAGTAAGCCGTTTCTTCAGAGCCTCCACAGCACCCTCATCGTTCGATAGCGATGCGCCCATATTAGTAGATTTGCCTAACGTAATGTGTTCATCATCTTCCTCTTGTTCCTGCGATGGCAGTGTGTGTTTAAGCAAGAAAGGCGAAGTCGTCGTCGTTTTGCTATCCCCATACGTTGGGAAGACGTACTGGAGCAGCTTCTTGCCTATTTGGTACTCAAGTTGGACCTTGAGCGGGTAAAGCTCAACCTCAAAGTGCTCCACAACTGGTATACCCGCGATGGACTCGAGAGCCACGAAGTATAGTTTGAGACATTTGGCGTTTTCTGGGAGGGTTTGGTCCTTCTCCAAGAAGGGCGAGATCATCTCCGGATACAGTGCGTTTGGTAGCAGGTTCAGACCGCGCACTTGTTCAATCTCCATCGAGTTTGCATTGGATCCATCGTTGTTGTCAGTGCGATCGAACACCACATTCTTTAGCTGAAACTCTGCCAAAGACTCCGCGCCCTCACGCAAGAGGTGCCACACAATGTCCGATGCCGAGACGTACATCCTCAGAAGCCCTGTCGAATCATTTGCCTGCGAGCGGTCATCTTGCTTGCGCTGCGCAGTAGTAATGGCTTTCATAACGAAGAAAAGCTCATCCTCGTATACGGTCAGGTCCTTCTCCACTTCGATGCGATCTTCCCATCCCTGCTTATCCAAGTACTTCTCGTTGATCTGGAAAACAGTCTTAATCTCTTCAAGTTGCTGGATACGCTCCTGGAGCCCCATGACGAGTTTTGGCGCCCCTGCAAGATCGGTGAAGTCGGATGCTAGCATGATCTTTTCAAGACGCTCGTTGCGCGTCTTCTCGAGCGGTTCATGGTATAGCAAGAGATCGAGCACAATAACGTACATGGCATAGTATTGTCTGGAGTCGCACATAGCTCGGACGTGTGGAAAGTCGACCCACAAGTGGTCGATCCTGCTTTCCGTGTGATCGGCGGACGACTCAGAGTCAGCTGCCGAAACATCGTCGTTGTACTTTAGACGCAGTGCGTTGTACTTGTCATATCGCATACTGGCTGATGTACGCTGCACGACTCGCTGGAATCCAAACGGATTTGTGTGGAATTCAAACATGACTTCAAAAGGCACCCATGGGGGCCATGCTGAGCCGCCGGGCGATCCATAGTTGCTTCCAGAGTACATGTGAATGTCGTCGGTACTGCTAAAGGTCTTCGAGTTTGTGACAAAGATCTGCAAACTGTCCATGGCCGCGATGAATCTTCGTTGGACTAGACCTGAAACCTCATCCATCACACGGTTCTTGTCCATGATTGAAAGCACCTTGAGTTGGATGCCCTTGGCTGTGACGAGCACAGCAGACTTCGTATCTTTCTCGCTCTGCAGCTGGATCTGAGGTGCGATAAGACGCACAAGATACGAGTTCTGAGATATGTAGTCGTCTGCAACATCTTCGTCTGTTTTCGAGACGCCTGTCTGCGCGGCCTCAGGCCCTGTCCCAGGTGCAGACGAAGCTTTACTCTTTGCATCTTCTTCATCAGCGTCGACGAATTTCTTGCCATCGTGAAGCAGCTGCTCGATGGCTTCATCTATATTCATCCCGGCCTCACTGTCTGCTGTCAAAGGGGTCTCACGATTCGAATTGCGTGATGGCCCTCGTTTCTTTTCTTGCTCTTCAACAACGTCTAGAATGAACTTGACAGCCTTTCGAGACATGTAGTAAACAAAACCGCGACGCTGGCTAACTTGGTGAATATAACGAAGGATGATGTTACGCAGCGAGTTGCTCCATTTCAAATGGATGTTGTGAATGATGAAGCGATTGTTGAACTCATTCGTAGAGTCGTTGAGCGGGTTGATCGGAACGTTCGAGTGTTTACTGTCTGCATCCGACGCCTCCTGGTCCTCATCTGCCTCGAAATACTCATCTTCCCCGTCGGGCTCAGGCTTAGGAGCCTCACTGTTGGAAGACGCTGTACCCAGCCGCTCCAACAAACTAGCATGCATCGTGGATAAAAATTCAAGTTTCCGTTGGAGGAATTGCGTATGGTTTTTCAGTGTCTCAAGACGTTGCTGTGTCTCTTCCTGCTCATCTGATGTCACACGTATAAGTCTCAGTTCTTGGTCGTTGACAGCGCGTTGATTGTGTGCAATCTGTTCTTTCACACGCTCAATCCGCTGTTCAATCAAGTGGCACTGCACCCGCCGTGGATCGTTACGTGCTGACATGACGCAGTGGTGAGTGGGCTCGTTTCCAAAAGCACTCGTTCGGTGTTCGTCGCCTGAAATGTTGTTGTTGTGATCAGTCTGGCGGAAGTACGTAAAGCGTGGTGCGAAAGCAAGGGGCAGAATCTGTATTTCGGGGTGTCGGCGCGAAGGCAAGATCCAGCCAAGTTCGATGAAATCGTCCATATCTACCCACCCCAGATCGTTATCGGGGATGGTGAATTTGGAGAGATCGGCTGTAAGGTACTCTTGATTGTAGCTAGTAAACTCGTCCGCAGTTAGGTTGTCGACGTCTTCCGACCCAGTTCCAGCGATGCTTGCAGACACAGCGCGGATGTCTGTTCGAATAAAGTCGAGCTGGACTTGGTTTATCCGCATACCAGTGGTTTGATTTTGTCGGCTGTTCTGCTGGCCTTCCGGTGCTTGAACCAATGTCCTGAATTCTTCTCGTCGCTGATGCAGGTCAAACATGAAGCTGTCTAGACGCGCTTTGAGTCCAGTCGCAGAAACAACCCCTGCGCCATAATCTTCCATGTCCTTGTGCTTGTAAATGTGGCTCATGTAGAGTGGCGACAGCAACAAGTTATACTTAATGGTCGCAAGATGTCGCCCAAACTTCTTGCTAGACTTTTCTACTCCGGGCCATAGCTTGCCTTGACGTACGGGCAAGGACATGGCACCGGAGAACATGGACCACCAGCTGTAGAAATGAGTGAAGAAGCGAGGCGAAAGATGAACGCTGTTGTAGGTCCTTGATGGCTCCAGGTTAGCAACAGACCACTCCCGGTCGTGAGGAGCAGCAATGGCGATAGACATGTGGATGTGGTGACTGCGGAAGCCTCGGAAAGCGTCGTACTCCTGGTTTTCATTAGCACCATCATCATATGAAGAATATGTGGTTCCTACCTTTCCATTGCATGACCTCGCATATTCCGGATTCTTCAGGGTGACCTGGTAATGAGGTATGAATTTGAAAGAGCGTTCGCCATTATCCAAGTTGCGCTCGAAGACCAACCCTGCCACCCACTTCACCTTGCCGTTCAGTTTCATAATCGTTTTCTTGAAAACGGCTCGCTGTTTTTGGCTGGAAGCACTGGACGCTGTGTCTGGACGAGCCACAGTTTCGGTCTCGGTCTCATGGCGAGCATAACAGGTGAGATCTGGGATAGCTAGCACGTAGCTTCCACTCCTGACAATCATGAAGTTCCTGGGGTCCTCGTCTTCAGCGAGACTGAGTTGGACATCGTTCTGCCAGCACATGACAAAACCTGCGCCATGACCAGTGACCATGTACGGGTCTCGCGAGCCTTTGAGAATGAGGTGCACATCTCCATCGCCTTTCCATGAAACGTTGATACGAGAGTGAAAGGTTAACCTGATCTTGTCCCAGAATCCAACACGCTCCGACGGATCCACAGGAGGTTTGGTGAAGTTTTCGATGATCTGCATCATGTCTTGGATTGCAGGCTGATAGGACGTGCCCCACGTGATCCTGGTGGGATATGCGGAATTGATGTCGATGGCCATGTCAGAGTATGTCTTCACAGGCGCCACGGTACGACGAACATCTACTGCAAGACCACCTGTGAGTTCTCCTGCGGAATTGCGCTCTTGTGGTACAACGACAACCCGACTAACTCGCGAAGACTCGATGTCCCGAAGCTCCTCAGCTATGACAAAATCTGTTTTCATCATCACGCTCGGGAGACGCGAAGACTGGATGTTGCCCATCGCTGGAAAGTGTAGTAACGGCAAGGGGTAGTCTCGGAGGTGTATTTTGGCCTCT
Organism: Curvularia eragrostidis; assembly: GCA_020744315.1. Classification (NCBI taxonomy): domain Eukaryota; kingdom Fungi; phylum Ascomycota; class Dothideomycetes; order Pleosporales; family Pleosporaceae; genus Curvularia; species Curvularia eragrostidis. The sequence goes on along the minus strand of JAIRCK010000064.1, from coordinate 74,097 downwards.
CCCATTTGGAGTTGGACATGCATTGGTATCAATAGAGCATATTGTGTATCGAATGGCATGCCTTTTCCAACTCGATTCAAGAAGCGAGGGTACTCCGAGATGGGGAAAGACGGCTTATCAATGATTATCTCCAAATCACTGACCGCTAATGCCATGAGAGCTGGGCGTTGAGGGACAGCTAGGATTGTTTCCTTCTGCTCAATGTCATCCGGTAGCTCGTCCAAGCCCCAAAACGATGAGCGCATGTCATTCATTGCCCGATTCTCACTTGACATGGCACCATCGATGCGCTTCTTCCACGTTTGTGCATTCAAACGATTGAGCTTCACACGAGCATCTTGAATCGAAGTCCGGTGTGAGCCACTCAAACCGCTGAAGCCATCCTTGTTGTATCGCATGGGATGGTCCGAACGACCGCGCTCGGGAGAACTGTTGCCACTGGAGTCTGCGCTCTTGGTCCGGCGATGGAATTTGAGGTCCTTTTCCCTCTTCTTCCCTTTGCCTCTCGAGTGGGGATCGTGAGATGAGCGTGCACGGAAACGCGAGTTGCCACGCTGCTCTTCTTGCAACTTTCGCACTTTCAAATCGAAAGCATGTTCACGAGCAAGTCTCTGCTTTTGCTCCATCAGTCCGATCCGGTATATGGTCCCAAGTTTCCATTCGAAGGCATTGTCTTCCAGCTCGAACAAGAGTGCACGGCTCCGCAGTGAGATCTTCGGCACCACCTTGGGTCCCTCGGCTTCCTTGTCCAAAACGTATTCGTTAGTGCCGGTCTTGAAGCGATGGTGTACTTGCTTGGTAGTCTTCATCACGTTGGCGATGTTGTCAAAAACTTTATGCATGACCAGCTGATGAGGAACAGCAATCCTGATTGCGTCCGTTGCAATATCAAACGATTTCTCATCTGTGATAGTATGGCCATATCTCAGCTTCGACTGTCGGTAGTCCAATCGCAACGACTTGACACTGACGATTCGGCTCCAAACGCGTTTGATGGCCGGATTCTCGGCAAAGAGTCGTACCAGACGCGACCTTAGGAACGGACTCGACCAGCGATGTTTGCCTGCTTCCAGTCCATAGATCTGGAGCATAAGAGGTGGATCAGCAGGCATGTCGGCTTTGACTTGAAGGAAATGAGCTCTGATATCGACCGTTACAATCTCGCGATTGACCTTGCTCATGGGATCGACGACATCTTCACCCAGGGTAGGGACAGACAAATGTCGCGGTGATCTAGACGGCGCAGGCTCCGCAGCCTTCTTTGATGAGCCCAAGTCAAAAGACTGCTGTAGGACCTGTATCGCCATGCACAAAGCAAAGTGGCGGTACAGGGAGTAGCGAAGGAAGAGGCTCTGGCAGTAGGAATGCACGTGGAAAACGGGGCCTTGCTTATCGGAGAGGGTATGCAGAGCGATTTCCATACGCGGTAAGGACAACGTCGGCTCCTGCTCGGATTGATCATCTTCCTCGATGACAACACCTTCCAGCCCGTTGAAATGTATAGCAAGTCGCCTGCCATCAGTTGGATTGCCTGAAGATCTTTTTGGTGACTTTGGAGTGCTAGGAGGTGACCGAAGTAGGTGCTCGTCCCGGTTGATGGTTCGGCTTGGTGCACGCCTTCTGACTGGTTTGAGATCCAAATCATCTCCTCGGTTTTGCTTGTACTCCGCCGTCCATGACTCCAGATGCAAGGCAATTCCGCGACTGTGTTTCGAGACTGAGGGGTCCACTCCAGCGACTTCTACGTTAAAGTCTGACCCTTGAAGATGTACATAAGCCATCCAAGTGGGCAACTTTCGCAACATGTTCTGTTCTTTGTGTTTAGCCGTCTTACGGCGACGGTTCATGTTCTTCTGCATCTGCGACACAATCTGGCGCAGTCCCTCGCTAATTTCCGGTCGGACTAAGTAGAGGGAAAAGGTTTGTGCTGTGCCCCATACTTCCACGACGGGATCAGGAGCCGCGCTCATTTGTACTTTGATCTCAAGATAGTCCGTTAAGAGCAGATCGTGCTTTTCGACTGCAGCCGTCTGATAATACAGCTGCTGTGCATTCATACGGAAAGTTGAGCTGAGCGCGTAGTGCAAATCACCACCGGCCGCGTGAGATGATTCCATATCCAGGGATATGGATGATGAAGCTGAGATAAGAAGGTCAAACTCGTCAGAATCGCGCTTATTCTCGTCCATCGGGGGAAGAGTGACCCGAATGACTGGCTCATGAATCGAGATCTTGACGTTGGCTTTTGGAAGAAGTCGACGAAATAGAAAGCGCCTGCGACTTCGCACTTTTTGTGGCTTTCGATTCGAGTCGTAGTTGTGGAAAATGGCAATTAGAAGTGGTAGGTGCCTGGGGTCAAGATCTAGAGACGGAGATGTGACAACCAGGTTGGCAAATAGGATGTTGGTGTTCCGCTCTGCGGTATCCTTGTCATTAGAGAAATGAATCGTCTTGGAAGGGAGAGTTGTGTTCAATGTAGTTGTCGCCATGGGGACGTAAAGCAGACGTTCGGGATGTCCATCACTGCTATCGATGCCCACCGATATAGATATAGCGGCCAAGAGAGCTTGATGTGCAATATCGTGAGGAGAAAAGTACATGAGATGTGCGGGACTGCGAGGGTCCAGGCGAAGCAGATCCATGCCAACTTCCTTCATGGAAACATTGAGATACACTGGAGGTTCGGAACTGTTGCCAGTGTCAATCTGTTTTGTAAGGCCGAGAAATCCCACGGCAAACTGGAACTCATGTATGCCGCGAAGGATGGAGCTGGCGAATTCACGTGAATCGGAAACGGTACGGACAAGCTTTTCGTCGCTTTTGCTGGAGTCATCGAGCTCTTCTGCAACGTGGGTAAGAGTATTGTCGATTGTGCTGATACGAGACGGTTTCTGGGGTACGGTTGCGCGGCACTTCTGGGCTCTGTCTATGCACAGCTTGATGTCATCGTATGGGATACTGAGGCGACCAAGCTTGAGAGCGATGGATGCATCGCGCAGGCCTTCGAGCTCTTTCTTGAGGAAGCCATGAATATTGAGGGTGAAGTTGTCGAGTAACTCGGTTGACTCTTTGCCCTCGGGTGTGAAGAGGATACTGCGAGCAGAGAAGAGCCACTCGGCCGGCCATTGCTCCTGGTCCGGCTTGGCTTTGTGGTGGTTGAAGAGTCTGCTGCGGTCAACCGTCTTGCGCCTGGTGTCGACAGCCAAATTCAAGCCTCCAACGTGTACCGATCCCACGTCGACGATGACAAGCGAGGTCGCGTGCGCAACCAAGTCGACCTGGCACAGCCAATGGATATTCCGATGTAGACGCTTGATCCTCTCTTTCGCATCCGTCAACCGCTTCCACGTCAAGCTCCTTGATGTCTCGTCGTCGCTGGTGTCGTCGTTGGTGGCTTCGGGTGGAATAGCCTGACCGTTCTTGTCCTTATGTGTGGTTCCGTTGGTCCACTGTGTCCATCCCGCCTTCTTCCGCGGCTTCTCACCGAGCGCTTTCAGGTCAACAGTGACTTTGAGCTCGTGCAGGACGATGCTGACAATGGTTGGCTGGGCAAAGGTAGGGCGGTGGAGGGTAAAGCCGAGCCCCCGGATCTCGATGCGCAGGCCATCTTTGGGGGTGAATGCGATGCGTCGCAGGCCTCGGAGGCCCAGTCGTTGGATGGAAACGCCTGTAGCTATGCGGATAAACGCGAATAGAACAAATGATAAGAGGTAAATCAGAAGGAGGAGCCCCGCAAGGAACTGAAGGGTAGGGAGAGCCATTATGGTGCTTCAATCGGGGGCCATGAACCGGCTCGAGTGTTATTGGGGTATTTGGTCGCGAGTGCACGCCATGTGCTGAGGGATTAGGGGCCTTTTCTGGGCGAACATAATCGGGGGGAGCGCAGGGCTACGAGAGGGAGTGCATCGAGGGCGTCGTGTATCTACGTGCTGGTGCGCGGCGACGATGGACTCGGAACAGGTGACTAGCTCAGGGAGCGGATGGGGCAATGGAAGGGAAGAAAGACGAAAAATCGAGGTGAGGCCGGGGCAACGTAATTTTGACGCTACAACTCGTAGGAGGCTTTGGCCGGTGTGTGTTTGCGGGGCTCCGTTCAGCGTTTCTGTTGTCGTGCTGCGATGCACGTCAGAACCCAGAATCCCAGACTCGCACGCTTCCCATGCCCTGTCCCCTGTCTGCCAAGCTCGGCCCGCATGGCTTCTGGAAGGAGCATCATCCCCACCGGCCGCTAACCCTGAGTTGTGGCCCGTAAACTGTAACTCGCTCGGCGCCGACAACATCAAAAAGCCATGCTGCTTGATTTATGAAGCTTTATCATCTTCTGCGTACTAGACATCTCGTTCAGTCAAAATCATGCCAAGCCGCGGCAGCCACGATTTTAGCCTGCGCACCACCTACACGCGCCGTCCCGACCCTGGTACGCCGATGCATCTAGCCACCTCATGCCACCCAACAGCCACCCGGATACTGTCCGCTCGCAGTGATACGTCATAACCGCTATGGGAGGAGCCGTTAGGGCTCTCTTGTGTTGACTTTTGTGTTCTCATCAGCCTTGGTACATGTCATGTGACCCAGCGACTCGGTCAAGTTCCAGCCTACAGACTTGCTGCGTATAGTAAATGACTTCCGGAATTTTTACGCGTCACGTAGACTCTGGCAATTCTGATCTATGTGGTGTATTAAACATGGGTCAAGTCTATCAAATCTGTGTCTTCTTGAACTTTGGGCAGTGCCACAATGAAGTGGTCCAAACACGAAGCAGCGCTAGGAAAGGGCTTGATTGGCTTGCTAATAATATTCGAGGATTCAGAGAAGAGAAACCGCAGGAAACGCTGCATACAAGACGGTTCGTGAGAATGTGAACCGCGGTTATGTAAAGAGCGGAGACTTGCACCAAGGCTATGCTTGGACATTTGGGAGACCATCATCCAGTTGCCTTTCAAGGCGTTGACAGCCTCGAATACCTCTACAAAGACTGGGAAAATTTGTCGTTATTCTTAAGTTTTTTTGTAGTTGATAATTCTTCACTGAAATGCCAATGGCCAAAGTGACGAGGAATGCAAAACATAGCATGTTCATCCTTTGATTCTTGAGTACAAGCTATACTGGACTCCTTGCTGCCTGAGAAGATCCCCAAGGTCAAATGGAGAAATATTTCGTGATATCATCGAGGTAAGAGAAGAGAGAATAGTAGGCTGTTGGGTGTACGAACTGGCTAAGTACATGATATGCCTAATCTTCCCTTCTGAACAGTTTGTAACGCTGATTCCTTCACACGAATCGCGCATACCATTCCGACTGGCGCCAATTTTGTTGAGTTTTTCTCTTCATTATTTACTCATCGGGGAGAATAGCCTACTGAGATGTCCATTACGCAAACCTAAGATTAACAGATCGGCGCCAAAGTTCGGAAACTTCGTAACCAACTTTTCGCACTGTTTCCTATTCAGAAAGTCACTGTCGTTTTGAAGAATGAAATTGATGAGAGCTATGCTCATACCAGACAGTACTGTTTCATAATTTCCGTAGTGAGCGTAAATAAGGTCCTCGACGTCGGCTTCATACAGGCGTCCTGAGAACGCTGCAGACGCTCGTTCGAATTCCTTACGTAAAGCGGCCATAAATGCCTTGGCGTCGTATTTCTCTCCCAGGGCGTAACACAAGAGGATTTCGCAAAGACCCTCCCCTACAGAATTCAGTTCGCGTGATTTTCTGAAGAGGCCAGACTGCCTGTCGAACTCCATGTGGTAGAAGAAGAACATCATTGCCTCAAAATTATCCGGATGGTCGTCTTCAATTTCGATTAAATCTTTAGAGGATTCCTGATATCAAGATTAGCTCAGTACATCATCGCCTATGGGCACAAACGTACCGTGGACTTGCCAGTCAAAGCCCGCATGAACCAGCCAGATTGGCTGCAAAGCACAGCTTAGCTTTGTGAGCCACATACTCTTTACACTCGCCGCCGTAAAGTTGATGGATTGTGATATCTGAAAAGATTGGGTTCTTGTAGAGCCTAGTCGACGTGTTATTCAGAGATACAAGCAATTGGGCTTGCGTCTTTAGCTTACGTTTTGTGGCTTCGAGCGGACTCCTGCGTCATCTTGACCAATGACAGGCAGCTGCGACGATGTTGCTTTTTAGGCGCTTGGAACGTACGTAGGAAGCAGTGGAGTTTGGGGCTGATAGATAGTCGAGTTTCAATGTGAAGATGCTTGTAGGTTGACTGTAGCAGGACAAGGCAAGAAGCTAAGCGACCTACGTATGTAAGGCCCAATAGCGCTAGGGCCTTCAGTTCTGTAGGATAGCTATGCCTATTACGGTAGTTCACGGTGAAGGCAAAGAGAACTAGTGAAAGGTGCTTCCATCATTCACTATGTGATATATTACTTCACTCGCCTGAAGGCTTATAGGCTATTGTGATGGCATTATCAGAAGCCTGAAATTATTTAAGCACTCGAGAGATCTGACAGATCCTAGACGTGTTCTGGTAGCAGTTTCTACTTGCGCTGTCGCTGTCGCTGTCCAAGAGACCGAACCGGCCGTCTGTAAGCAAAAGAAACAGTACCTAGTAAAGGTTCATAAGTAGACCGGGAATGAGCATATATCGAGTTTTCCAGAGCCTAAATAAGCTCAATCTCTATCAAAAACAATACTGTATGCGCTCATCCATTAAAATGTACAAATTTATTCAAGCGTTACCGGAAAACCACCTACCACTGTACCGCATGTACACCTCGGTTGCGGAGTTTGTCGCTCTCCGATTGGTTCATCCGCGGACTCGATGCTCTTGCGGGGCAATCGGCGGGGTCAATTCGGCCCCCCACCACCACTATCTCTCAACACTACAAGAAGCAATATAACCCCTCCATATCGAGCCTGTCACTCGCTCCTTAAAGCACTCCCCCCGGCCAGCATACCCCGCCCCCAATTGTCCCAAATTCATCGAAAAAGGAAAGAAAAAGAAATGGCCACCGCAATCCCCACGACGCAAACTGCCGGCTGGATCCACAACCCGGGTCCCGACTGCGTCCTGCAGATCCGAAACGACGTGCCTGTGCAACAGCCTTCCGCGGGCGAAGTCCTCGTCAAGCTCGAATGCAGCGGCATCTGCCACTCGGACTGCCACAACCTCGTGCAGCCAGGAAAGTACACCGAAGTACCCGGTCACGAGGGCGTCGGCACCGTCGTCTCGCTTGGCCCGGACGTGTCGTCGGAGCTACTGGGCAAGCGCGTCGGCATCAAATGGCTGTGGAACGCGTGCCAGAAGTGCAGTAGCTGTAAGCAAGGCAAGGAGAACCATTGCGGCAAGCAGAAGAACACGGGCAGAAGCGTGTGGGGCACGTTGCAGCAGTATGCCGTTGCGGATGCGCAGTTTGTGACTATGATCCCAGACGGCGTCAAGAGCGAGATTGCTGCGCCGCTGCTCTGCGCGGGCTTGAGTCTTGCGGGAGCGGTGTCCAAGCTGGAGCCTGAACTCAAGCCAGGCGACTCGGTGGCTATTGTCGGTGCGGGAGGCGGACTGGGACATATTGGAGTGCAAATTGCCAGTATCAAGGGCTACAAGGTCATTGCGATTGACAGTGGAGCTGAAAAGGAGAAATTGACAAAGGAGATGGGCGCTGTGGCTTTCGTCGACTACGCAAAGCAGGATGTGGTTCAGGCTGTCAAGGACCTTACGGACGGCGAAGGCGCACACGGAGTCATCTGCGTTGCTGGAAGCGAAAAGGCATACGCCCAAGCACCCGAACTGTGCAGAAACAGTGGTGTGTTTGTCTGTGTAGGCCTGCCACCAGATACTTTTATGTTTCCCATGAGTCCTATTCACATTGCCAACAGGGGTATGTCACTATTCTGCAAACCTGTCTTTTTTTGGAATCATTATGCTAACCAGCAAAGGTCTCACAATTCGCGGCTCATCGACCGGTAGCGCGAAGCAAATGGACGAGCTACTGCAAATGACCCTCGAGGGCAAGATAACACCCAAGGTCGAAGTGTACGACTTTGCTGACTCGCCTAAAATCCTGCAAGAGTTGAGCCGGTACGAGGTCACTGGGAGGAAGGTGGTGCGGGCGCCATAGAACAATTATGGTTTGCCTCAATTGACGGTAATCTTGGTGTGTACAATGAAGCGGAGTTGCGAATGATGCATGGGGCGGAGTTTGTTGTATCAACACCTAGCAAGATGGCATAGCATTGGGAGGTCAGGGTTGGAATTTTGCATCTCAGACGCTCATAGGCGAATGCGAACTGTTCATATTACTTTTCAAGAAAATGGTGACCGGCCCATACCCAAAATGCATTCTTTTTGTGTCCCACCAGTTTAGTACCAATTCCCACTCTCTTCATTGGCCGTGACGTGCTGTGGATTCATGCTCAAGATGCGCTGTCCAGGAATCGTATCAGTGAACGCGCTCTCAAACACGCCACTGACAGCTCTCCTGCCAATCTCTTTGAAGCTATCGTATGCGTTGTTTTCACCCGTGATAGCACTCCACTGTGCATCATCTGGGCTGCGCGCAGGCCCCAAGTCGCTCCAACGCGTCACGACGAGAGCCTGTTTGAAGCGACCAGGCACATTGCTGCGGACCGACCGATCTTCGACGAGCTTAAGCTCAAAGAGGTATTCGGTAGGACATTTGGGACAACGACGCATGGGACGGCACACAGAACATAAAGGAACCATGCCCGTAATCTTCTTGCCGAGATTGCGATCCCGGAACTTTTCAAGGGCGGTTGTGTCCGCTTCAGTAGTATGTGGTATGTGTGACAGTGCGCATTTAGGGATCGATGTCAAAACGCCGTGTTTCCAGTGCGCGCACACGCTGAAGTAAGGTGTGTAGTCGCCGCGGCTGAAAAGCAGCAGACGCTTTGCGGCATCGGTCAGACCGCCTTCGACGTGATGTTGAGAGCGGACTCGCATCAGAACATTGCCTTTTTCTGTAATGTGATAGGCGGATTCGTGGGTCCAGTCAGAAAAGGGGTCTTTCCAGCGCCGCGCAAGCGACTCGTGCGAAATGCCATATTCCGGCCCGTACGCCCAATTACGGCGAGCAAGTTGGACAAAAGCAAAGGGCAGGGTACGTCCGTCGCTGATGCGGATGCGTGGAGGTGGGATATGAATGTTCGTCATATTTGGACACTCGAAGAGTGGGTTGAGAACGTTTTGGGGCTTCAACGACTCATAGCCGGGCTGTATTCGCAGGTGCCATTGAGCACATGGGAAGCAAAATAGATGGCGCGGCATTTTTGGATCCATGGCTAGTAGAAAGTCTAGCCGGTGGGTGCGGTGCACAGGGTCCAACAAGAGTTTATATGGATGTTTGCCCAGTCGAGTATACATGGTCCGGCATGTTGATGACAAGTTGGCAACATCCAAAGGCGACAAAAAGTCCGAAATGCGAAGCCACACCTCAGGTGATACACTGCTAAGCATGGCGGTTCCATCAGGTCGTGAGGGGTCGTAGAGGAGGGATTCGTCGTCATGCTTCTCCTCGATAGTGTCTATTCCATCAACATATGTGAAAGCATGCATCATCTCGGTCAAGTCTTTTCTTTCTCCTGTATCCTTGTCAAGAATATCGTCTGCCCTTGCAGGTGCCGAAGGCGCTCGATGCGCCTTACTGAGTTTCGAAGGCTGGGCTTTGGGTGGCGAATACGGACGGCTCTTCTCTCTCTGTACCAGTGGCAGCGACGCCGCTCTTGAGCTTTGCGATTGATATAGTGGTGCGGCATATTGGGGCTGTCCCTCTGAGTTGCGACGATAATCGGCCGCTTGCAAGTCAACAAAGAGATGTGTGTTATCTGTGTCTGTGAGGGCATTGATGGCGGTATACGGGTTATCGCGCAATGCGTGCGGTGCAACTCCAATAACGTCATCGTAGGCTGGAAGGCCAAATTCAGTCACGGTGGAGCCGTTTCTTTCGTCGGTGAAACTACCAGAGTCTTGACGAGCGGTCCTGCGCACATCGGTGGTCGAATCAAGCTTTCTAAGCATATCGCTTCGTGATCCCTTCTTGGATAGCTTCTTCCGCGCACCCTGCTGCTTTGGTTCTTTGCCTGATCGCATGCCAAACATGGCGCGGAAACCGCTCTTTTTGCTTCCTTGTTCCGCCATGTTTGGATTGGTACCTATTGACGGTCGTGGGTGTGCGCCGTGATCAGAACAAAACAACGTACAAAAGCCTTTCCAGGGCTGAAGGAGTGACAGAACAGATCCGCGCGTGAAGCACGTACAGTATATTATTTACAAGAGAAGAGTGTTTGTCAGAAGGCGATTGAAATTGCAGTCAGTTGGATGACGATCGTCATAGCGCGATGGCGGCTCGTTTCGGCAAGGATCCGTAGACATCCGCTGCTCTAGGCGTAAATGATTTGGTTTCCGGTGCGGACGAGCGATGCATGTCATCATGAAGAATGGCGCATGCGCGGCAAGGCAGAGTCTCGACCGCTCCCGGCGCCTGATCACGTTAACAGGCGGCGACGCGTGGCATGGCGGGCGCGACTGGCGCACGAGATGCGTTAGCCACGTGACTGGATCTGTCAGACACGTTCATTCCACGTGTAGACCCATTCGCAGTACTAGCATAAACATCCTTCATGCCCGAAAGTTAAAATATAGGCATCGCATTTGACCGCTCTGATCTGAAGCAAGCTATGCAGTACAGGCTCATTCGAGATCTGATCTCATTGGTCCATCTTTCGTCCGAAGTTTCGACGCACTCTCTTTGCTTAGAAACGCTTCCATCATAACAACGAAGCCTGCTACAGGTCTCGTACTCTCATCTTCGAGGCGCACAAGGGAGCAATGGAAAAACAGCAATGGCAGCACACATACGCCCTTCCGAATTGTGAATGAATGAGAACTGACAAAGAAGGCATCTATATGCCACCTTGAACCCATGTTGAAGTATGGGAATGCTAGGGTATCGTTGAGTATCCGCCTCATAAAAACGCCTGAAGTGCAAAATTCCCAACCCACTATGTGCATTGTTGAAGCCCATAGTCCTCATCTCGTCGTGCTGCAGGCCTGCTTAGTTGTCCGCCCTCTTCTCCGCGCCGTACCCACCCTTGCCTTCCAAATTTTGGTACGTTAAACCCTCTCCCTTGCCATTCCTCGGCCCTCTCTCATCCAAATCTTCTTGCAGCCACTTGAGCACCAGCTCACCCAACTGGCTGTTCCCGGTGTATTGTTGGTCTCTGCTCGCCTCCACTTTGACATTCATTTCCTCTGTGCTACCCCACTTCTTCACCTTGCCCAGGCTCATGTGCACCAGATGCGTCGGCCATGTAGCAAGGTTGTCCAGAATATGTGTCGCATAGACAATGGTACAAGGCCGCTCCTGCGTCTCCTTTTTCAAGAAGTTGAGGAAGTTGCTGCGCGATAGCAGATCCAAATCTACAGTAATCTCGTCCAACAGCAATATCGTCCATGGTCGCAACAGGCCCATAGCAAGCTGTACGCGCCGCCTCTCTCCGTCCGACACGGCGTGCATACGCCAGCTCAAATCGATGTCGAGTATGCGTACGAGCTCGTCGCGACGTTCGGCGTAGTGGTCACCGCCGACGGATGAGAGGAGCGTTGGCACGTCAATGTCGGTGCGGACAATGGGGTTAAGCACCCACTCGAGGCCCAGGTACGTCACACCCTCCAAGCCCATCTTGAATGGATCGATGCCAGAAATAGACACGGTGCCGGCGGGCGCCATGCGCTTGCCGGATAGGAGACGCAGCAGCGTGGTTTTACCCGCGCCGTTAGCTGTTGGATGTATGTTAGCTACCCCGCTGCTTTCGCTGAGATGCGTGGTCCGCGCTCACCTCCGATGAGCAGTGTTCTGCTGCCGGGCGGCAGATTGAGAAAAACGTCCTTCAGCCCACTCGAGCCATCCGGAAATGCATAGCTGAGGTTCTTCACATCAATCGACGGAGCGAGATTGTTTGAGTTGGTTGTGCCGGCCATGGTTAGAGACTCAGTGAGGAAAAGGCAAATGGTGAGTGCACCGCTGGTGAGCAGGAGGCTACATTTTGAATGCTGGGAAGCGGTGGAGTCATCATACTAGTAGCCTAGACTCGAGCAAATGTCTGATGCCATCATTCCCACCGGAGGCTGCGCTAGTACAAAATAGGCAGGCAGAAGTATGAGAGCTCAACGGCACTTGCAATTGTATTCAGCCTCTCCGTATTCCTGCTTCTATGATTGGTTGCGGTCATATCCGAAAGTCATCCAGCTATGCTAAATTATACTATGTGTAAAATCGCTTCAGGGCCTTCCAAGGTCCTGCTGTGGGTAAGACATACAGAGGTTGAGCGTGAATTGGTACTAGTGGCATTCTTGCGCAGTACCTTTGCTTTGTCCTCACGACGGGCATGCAAACATGCTGGATGGCATCAATGTCTGGTTGAGAACAAGACCATGCACATTTATCTACAGACAACAAGAGTCGCGCAATGGTCGTAGTAATACTCCAAACCTGCGCGGAATCCATGCGCGCATCAACAAAACACACACCAACATTTCACTCTAACAACTTCTTTCCCAAGCCCAAGTGCCGGCATTCTGTTTTTTTAACGCCACATCTAGAGAGAAACGCAGCCGTTGCTGGAGTCCTCGAGGAAAAGGCCATCGTAGATCTGACCTTCGTTAAGGGGCGATTCCTGAAAGCCAGCGTTGGCAACATCAGAGGTACCGGTGGGCTTCTTGAGCATGCCCATGTGGTACTGGCCGCCACCAGAAAGGCTGACGTTCAAGGGGCCGGCAACCTTCTGAAGCGCGGCCGCGCCCTTGCTATAGTAGATGGTGACTTGACTAGGCTGGGCATCAGCATGATGATTCGCCGAGACATAAAGGCAACGACATAGGGTGACTTACTTGTTGGTGTAGTCAAGGGTAGTGGCAAAGTTCTGCCAGTTGGTCATGTCCATTGGAACAGAGAAAAGCTGGTTGTTGGTGCGGTCCAGGATCTTGAAGTTATTCTTGTCGGCATCGCTCTTGCCAATGAGAGATCCAGTCTGGAACTGAATCTGGTTGCTGCTGAAATCAGCGGCCTCGTGCCAGACGTTGAGGTATTCGTGAGTCAGGTTCAAAGGCCTCTGAGGGTCCTGCTTAACGCTCCAGTGGAGAGTCTTCACACCCTGGCCACCCGGGCCGTCGGCAGCGTCCTTGAGGAACTGGAGTTCGGCGCGACGGAATCCCAGCTGCTTCTGGAAGATGGATGCATCGGAGATGGTGACCTCGACAGGCTTGAAGCCGCAGCCGAAGCGGGAACCGGGCGCATCGGGGAACTTGAGGATCTGCGACCAGGTCAAGTTGTTGCCCTTGACAAAGTCGGCGTTGAAGAGGGTGTTAGTGGCGGCTGTGTCGAAGGACTCAGGAGTGGCGTTGACAGGGACACGGCCATCGAAAACGACGGTGCACTTGGGGGAGGCGCCTTTGGCGGGCGCTGCAATAGCAGCCGAGGCCGCTAGGACCATGGAAAAGAGTGTCTGTGTGAACATGTTGGTGATTTTGAATAGAAGTGTCGTCGAGACTGTAAATGCAGTTGGTGTTGTGGAGACGGTTTCATGCGATCGAGCGTCCCTTTATACAAGGAGCCGGACGACCAGGCTGTCTTGTAATTATCCTAGTGAATATACGACTTGCGTTCCATATTACATGTCAGCACATCCCGTTCCCGCCCGGCGTCTTTGTGTCGCCGAATTCGAGGTTTCATTGTACCTTTCATCCACATAGAGTTCACCCAAAGGGACCGCTAGCCTAGGGAGACAGGGAGCTAGCGCTTCGCATGTTCCACATCTAGTCCGGGCGACGTCAGAGTAAGGCCGCATTAATATAAGCAATGGTCATTTCTCGACTTGAGGCGGCTTGTAACCAGGCTGTGGGGTAAAGTGCAGAACATTTAGTGCACTGACAAGCGGTCCGGCATCCCGTGTCTTTCGGGCCAAGGCTTCGAGAAGCGGATAATTTCGACGGATAGGAATTCCTTCTCCACACATATATACAAGTAGCCATGACATAAATAACAGAGCCGCTACTTGTAACGGCCTGTTCGGTTCGCCTACTCTGCATGATTTTAGCCCTGCATGTAACAGCATTCCCTTTTCTTCCCGTCCGTCCTTGACACACTGCATATCTCATCGCCCGCTCGTCAACATCTGCTGCGAGATCCAAAATTGGGCAGGGAACCACCGAAACGCACCGTCAAACACGCCAGCGCCGCCAAGGCTTGCGAGGGCCGCAAACGCGACCGAGCGCATCATTGGCAAAGGTGACAGGCCGACGGAGGTACCTGGATAGTCGACTTCTGCGAGAACTGTCAATGTCGCTCGTGGACTCGGCAAGGGAATCACTCCATCACTGCTGAGTGTAAAAGGTTTCTAGATTTGCGCTGCTCCAAATGGGACAAAGGCCCGGGCTCCGAGCTCCGAATTCTCCGCCGCTAATAACCTGTCGCAGCGCTGTCTCACTACACGTTATGACTTCAAGGCGTGAACCACAGTTTCAAAGCCAAGCATCCGCCAGGCAAATGTGAAGGACGGAGTTCTCTTGTATTCCCTGATACTCTCCCACCAAGTGCAGATCCCAGGTTGCGCCAAGGGGGAAAAATGCTCAAGCTATGTTCAATAGATGCTTACCGACGCGATCTCAATCTCCAGGCCCACAACAAGATCTTCCAACTGCCGGGTTTATACCTGTTCTATGCGGCTTCTTATTCCGCCAACGCGCTGCTCCCCAAGCTTCGCATAGCCAAATCATGTGCCAACCTAAAACGCCATGCATGAACGTGCTGACAAGCAACCGCAACGCCTCCCTATACACGGCTTCAACAACATGTACATGCCTCAGGTACGCTCGCGTCGCCGATTCTCTACCCCGCCTGCGGAGTTAGCCAAGTGGCCTCCACACAGCCCTCGTAGAACTCCCGCTGCCCATTTTCTGACTCGACCCCAAATCCCATTGCTCGCAGCTTTGCAGTATCCCAGCCGCTGACAAATTCACCCTGGCCACCATTCTCTCTATCGACAGCGTCTCCAAGCTTGATGTAGTCGGCATGGCGACACACGGTCTGGGAATATGACCACTGTAGGCAATTGTTGTCGGCAGCGCATTCAGAACCACATGAACCGGCGTTGTGGTGCGCGGGGCGGTCGTTAGGTACGGGGGCAGTGGAGAGGTTGTCCCACCATTCGCGGCTGGGACCTTGTGCGAGGAAGGCGTGTGTGTAGGAGAGGAAAGATGAGTAGGTAAACGGTTTCTGCAAACGTTCAGTCAGTACCGTGTGCCAGCGCAAACATGACGCGGAACTTACTGTGTTATATGGTCGGGTCCTCTCCCACTTCCACAGGTCCTCCATCTGCTGCGGCTTGACTTGGTGTAGCGAAAGCATCGGGACACACCACCTTTCTTTAGTCGTCGTGACATCTTTGATCTTGTCGCTCGCAAAGGTAGGGTGCATGGGCTCTAGCTTGTGCCCTGTCGCATTTTGAATGGCGTAAGCTAGGACGGCATCGCCACGTTGCTCTTCCTTGACCCAGTTCTCGTATCGGACACTGAGGCGGTTTTCACGCGGAATCTCAGTCGATCCGACTGATTTGGCAGGAATGAGTTTCTTTACGAGTCCCTGGGACAGAACGATGCCCGCCCCACCGTAGGCGAATTGCCGGCCTTCAGAGCCCTTGTGTGGCTCACCCATGTAATGAGGCTCGGAGGGGTCCAGCTGGCTTAGTAGACGGAAGAGCGTGTCCCAGAAAAAGTAAACATCAGACTCAACAAAGACAAACCATTTGGCCGTCGGGTTGGTGATATACGCCTTGTCCACCATGGGCAAATACTTGAAACGGTCGAGCTTGAACGACCGTTGCTGTCCCTTGACCGTCTCACCCCCCTCATGTGCCTTTTTCTGTGCAACATAGGCTTGAAAGTCTAGGTTATCCTTCTGATAGCTCTTCGGCAGCTCCGCTAGAATGTCGATGACCTGTCGGTCTCCCAGCCGCTCGTCCCTGTCGCCCACTATGATCAGATTGGTGATGCAGCTCGACACCGTGTTGAGGTGTGCCTTGGTTTCGTGTGCGCCGTCGGACGCGACCTTGAGTACGACCTGGACCTCTTCGAGCAGTTTGGTGGGAAAGTTCTTGCAGTAGTCGAGCTCAATGGAATTGGCGGCTTTGGTCTCTAGAGGGGGGAAAAACGACTTGGTCTTGGCCTTGTGTACAGGCCCTTGTGTACGCGATCCCGTGCGGTGCGAGAGGGAGTAGAAGAAGAAGAACAGCAGGAGACCCGGGAAGACGAATCTCCATGGCCGTCGCGTCAGACGGCCAGCCACTGCTCTTAGCATACTGATGTTGCTACGGCCTCCCAAGGCACGATTGTCGCGGGGAGAAAAGAGGTGACGACGGTCAATGGAGGGCAGGGCGGTCGAGGCTATGACGTAGGGTGGGCGCTGGATGGGCGGGCGACGTCGCCGTGGCACATTGGACGGGCCTCTGGTCTGTGGTGGTGGTGGTGGTAGTGGTAGGGCAGCGTAGGCGGCGATGAGGGCGCATTGGTCCACCCGTCGGTTGTCGTCCTGCGCCAGTCCAGCCCGGCTCCCTGAATCTGGCACCCCCAACAGGCGAGCGCGCTAGTATGCAAGCGGGAAGGCCGCCGGCGCTAGTTCTTTCCCCACGTGCCCGCGCCGCTCAACATTGATGTCAGCGGCCATGCAGTACGGGATCCGGGGCTAACTCGCACATAACCTCCAGGGTGATATAGACTTTGTGAATATCCCTGCGGTATGGTTGCGTTTTCCGCGGCATACCAGCGTGAAACGCCGACAAGAGACCAAACTTTGGCTCACGTAAGAATGGCATGGAGTGACAGCTGAAGCGAGCTGTCTGGCGAGCATCGGAGTATCTTCCACAAGATGTTTGCAGATCGGATACAAATCCACATATATAGTGGAGAACTACTCTACATGGATGTTTGGCTAAGTAATGAATAGCATACAACAAGGGCGTCAAAACCACTAGCACACTTGACAAGCCTCATGATATCAGTATCACCTTTTTCAGTATCATATCCACTCGAACATATCTTCTGTAAACTACGAATATTGCACAGCTACTTCAGAATAGCGGGTTTGATCACTCCACAGAACTTGGTGGGTCCAATGACTTGTGGAGAATCCGAAGAAGATGGAGAATTTGATAAGATTAAGGATTGGTCGTGAGGATTAGAGAGGAAGTTCGGTCATGAAAGAAGAAGAAAGGAAAACAGAAAACATATACAGTATGATGACAGCGGTGTGGAAGGAAGCAATGGCTGTTGTTTTTGATGAACATTACCCATGTGAAGTTAATCGGGTTCAAGATGACGGCAGTACCCCACTATGTGGGGACAGCCCCAGAACATGTAAAGTAAAGTATGTACAAGCATTGCAATGTTCCGAACAGCCTTTTGAATTAGTAACATACGGCATGATCGGCGAAAAATTTGGAGCCAATGCAAAAGCGATTATACTGTAGTACGTGCGGACTACGGAGAGCGAGAAGCATCGTGTACTATGGCTGCGCTCAAAAAGTCCTTCATGGTTTTCCCTGCATTCGCACTGAAGCAGATTGTAAAATGACATGGAAGGACTTTTCAGTAGACAGATCGTGATAAGGCCAAAAGTCCAATGTCATGACAATGTCAGCATGGTGTACTCCCCACGTTGTGTAAGCAACTTCGGCTATTCCTGCCACTCCGCATATCCCCGCTCCGATGAACGACATCACCACTCTAATCCTCTACCCTGTAGCATCGTTGCTACTGTATCGTCTCTTTGCATATTTAAAAGGCAATCTTTTTAAAAAGACTGTTGTGACACAACGGGATTAACTAGCAATGACTTCCACTGCCGAGTGAGTTAATTCATTGCATGGTACATCTGGTCACAATTGACAATTACAGTCTGGTGAAGCTGGCCCAAAGACTTGTCCGGGATGGCCCTCGGAAAATAGAGACTACTTCTCGCCGTGTACGCGGGCTTTTCAACGGAAAATACGCCTTCGACACGACAAAGGCACATCACGTTTGGGAACTCGAATTACGCTATCCACAGTACGTGAATAGTCCTCTTGCTTCTGTGCCACCTCCTGCAGCTGCTGACTTGATCAAGATACTTCGTGCCTATCTCGAGTTTTACCCCAGATGCAAAGCTATCTCAGGAAGCTTCTGTAGACGGCACAGATGGAGGTGCCCACCTGGGTACCCTGACTGTTGGCACACGCAGCACTAACCGCATTCTTCTTTTCCATACGGGCGCGCTCAAGGACCTCATCAAAGTGGATTTTCGTGCCATGGACCAGTGGTTCGAGGAAGATACGCCGATTTACTGTCACCCGAAGGACCCGTACAAACGCATCGACATCTTGCCGTCATCTCGTAGCGTCCGAGTAGCTGTCGATGGTGTCACGCTAGCCGAGACATCTAGCGCTTTGTTTCTCCTGGAAACGACGCTTAGGACTCGGTATTACATTCCTCCCACGAGCGTGAAGTGGGAGCATCTTATACCGAGCGATGTATTAACGCTGTGTCCATACAAGGGACAGGCTGAGTACTATCATGTTAATGTCAACGGAAAGCTATACAAGAATCTGGTATGGTATTATCGGTACCCAACTGCAGAAAGCGCGCCGATTGCGGGTCACTTGTGTTTTTATAATGAATACGTAGATATATGGGTTGACGGAGTAAAAGAGGAGAGGTAGGAAGGAAGGGATGTGGGATTGGAGAGGGACTTAAAGTTCAGACCGATGGTCTTACAAGCACTTGCCGGGAGAGTCTGGTTGAGACTCAGGCTACGATCTGACATGCGAACAGAAACAATTTCTCATGAAAGAGGCTGAGAGTATCTAGAAGTCAGACGACTGTCATATGGAAAACGAAATATCTTGTTTGTGGATCAATTCAGCATATGACAATATCCACAGAGTGTGTCGGCATGGAAGTCCATGTTTGTCACCTAGCGGTGGACTGCGGTTCGTCAGCCGTGGAGACGCCAAGTCACCCGTCGTGTTTCGAGGGCTATTTCTATCATCAAGCCTATGAACCGGCAAATGTAAACCATGGCTTGGCACTTTTAGAGGGCCTGGGCTGTGACGTTGTCGACATCCACTTTGCAATTGCGTTCGGCAACCCGCTCTCGTGTAGAATGATAGGCTAATTGTTGAGACTGGGCAGCGTCGAGTTGGACTCAGGGGCAGCAGACTGCATCATGGCTGGTCGATGTTGGAAATCGTTGGTTTTTGATCACAGATGCCGTTTTCTTCGTTGGGGTTTCAGCTGGGTGTGCGGGGCTCAAGGGAATACCGCTGCTGGCTGCTGACGTTTTCAGGGCACGGTCAGTTTGGTATGGGTGAGTAGTGTGCCGAGAGCCGTGTGTTGAGGATGGCCCAGGAAATGGTCCGCCATATCGAGAGAAGGAAGTATTGGTCCTCTAGCTGCGAGTCGCACCCTGGCCTGACTTCAGCACAGCCGCCGCTGAGAGATTACGATAGGGACAGCCTTGGCAATAGGCTAGCTGTCTTGGGGGGTCAGCGGAGTGGGACGAAACATGCAGAGCCAGGCTGGATGCGCCATTCGGCTGCATCGCCTTGGCAGGGGCAGCGAAGCAAAATTGCTCCGTCAGCAACAAATTGCTCGTACGGTGATATCGTGCAACGCAAACGCACCCGGCGAGGAGCAGGCCTGAAGAGAGGCGTCGAGGCACGCGCAGTGGACAGAGTGAATGTTAGCCCAGCGCCGCATCACCACGGGAGAGGCGTGAGGCTAGCCACGTGCGACTATGGCTTACCTACTCGATGCTCCCGACTTGCAGCAATACACCATTATCGGT
This sequence comes from Curvularia eragrostidis, assembly GCA_020744315.1. Taxonomy (NCBI): domain Eukaryota; kingdom Fungi; phylum Ascomycota; class Dothideomycetes; order Pleosporales; family Pleosporaceae; genus Curvularia; species Curvularia eragrostidis. The sequence continues at coordinate 54,244 of JAIRCK010000064.1, read as the reverse complement.
AGATTGCACCACTTAGGGAAACCCACTATATGCGCAATGCACTAACCCCCGCTCTACCTGGCATCGGTAATCCGCAAGTCAGACGACCATCGTATTGCCAGCGGGCCAGACATGTGCACCAAACGCCCATCACATAGCTGCACGGGCACCGTTGCCCATGCAGAGACCACACCGTTTCCATGTACCCGCCAGAATTCTTCGTGCTTGGTACGGGAGAGATCGAAGGGAAACACCCATTAGCGGACCGTACGCATCGTCGCGCATGGCTCCAGAGGTCTGGCCATCACTTTCGTGATGCATCAGGCGCCCCCCTCGCGTCTTGCACCCGGCATGCGTCTCGTCATCGACAGCCTCCCGCTGTGCTCTCTCACACGGCATCCCAGCTAGAGAAATTGGCCAAGTCTTCCTGCTCGCCTCCGCCCAGGGCCAAGCATGACTGTTCGTATTTTCGCCATCGGGCGTGGACCGTCACATCTGAGACACACCAGCAGTCTATCGACTCCTATTGCCATCTGCTCGGTGCGGAGTTGACCGTTGAGCGTTGTCCAGGGACCTCTCCGTCGCCGTGGCGTGGTAGCGCTTCGGATGCCTACCACACAAAGGCTGTGCCCCACAAATGCCCAGAAAACGATACAGCGCATTCATATGCCCTGGTCGCGAATGGGGCCAAACAGTCAGTATTACCGTGCCCGTCCATGCCCGTCCCACCCGTGATCTACATCCGCCTAGGAAAAAGCTACTCGAAATAGCTCGTGCCGCTCCAATTGGGACAGGGCTGCCTGGGAAGGGCTTGCATGCCCAGCTCACTAGTCGACACTCTGATACCGCCCTGCCGGAGCCGAATATATATGTATAGGAGCCTCTCTCCAAACTCTGATCTTTACGATTTATCGTCTATTCCTCACCACCCTTACCGTCAACCCCCAGGGTGTCGAGACGCCTTGTTTTTGGAAGTCCTAGACTTCTGTACATTCGCTTTAGCACCACACTCGCTTCACCTAAGTACCATGTATCTTAACACCTTAATAGGCCTCGCGGCCGGATTTGCTGCCCATGCTGTCAACGCAGCTTGCAGCGCACCCCTCCAGATTGACGATTTCTCAAAGTTCTCCTCCAATCAAAACAGTCTGGGTTTCTGGACGAGCGGTTCGTCCTCATTGTTGTAATGATTACCTCAACACTTTCTAACCAACGTAGACGATGCTTCCATGAGCTCAATCTCCGCCAGCAACGGTGTTCTTTCCTTCAAGCCCAAGTCAAGTTCCTACTTTTACGAGACGCTCGACTGCCAAGCTGCCGCCACGAATGGATACAACTCCATTAGCTTCCAGATCAAGGGCCCTGCCGGTGGCTCTGCGACCCTGGAAATCCAAACCAAGACAAGCTGTTCCGACACCAAGTACTCGTCCAAGTGGGTCACCTTGACTGGACTTACAGGAAATACCCAGACCATCAACATCCCTCTTTCCCAGTTCTCAGGTGCCAATGCCAATGCAGTCACGTCGTTTGTCTGGTCTACCTTTTCCTCCACCACCACTACTTGGCAACTCAGCAAGATTGCTTTCGGATGTGGCTCCTCCTCTGGAAGTACCTCGGTTTCTTCAGCGCCGGCGACCAAGACTACCATGCAGACTGTCCCCGTCCCCACCGCCACCGGAACCTGCTCCCCCCTGGTGATTGATGACTGGATCTCCCAATCTCGTCTGACCTTTTTGTTTTATAACGCCATGGGATCTCCCACCTCGGATGATGGTACCATGACCTCCATTACCGTTGGAAAGCCTGCCAAGAACCGGGTCGAGTTTGTTCCCAAGGCCGACTCCTACTTTTACAGCCAGTTCCCTTGTGTTGACGCGAAGAGCAAAGGATACACCGGTATCTCTCTCCGCATCAAGGCTCCTCGTGGTGCCTCGTTGAACCTGCAGCTCGACTCTTCTGACAATTGTGACCCGACTAAGGCCAAGTCGACTTATGCCTCGTCCGCTGATCTGGGCTGGAGTTTTGACGGTACTGAGAAGCTGTATACTATTCCCTTCAGCAAGTTCTCGGGTCTCAACACGGCTAAGCTCACCACCATCCTCTTCTCTGGCTTTACCGGAACTACCTCTTTTGGACCCATGGCATTCTACTGTGGCAGCTCAGGAGAGTACGTCCCGCCACCTCCCGTTTCTAGCCCAGGCGCTTCGGCTACGGTTCCCGCACCCAGCAATCCTTCAGCTACTGGTTTGGTAATTGACAAGTTCGCCAACGCCAACGCCAACGCGATGGGCAACTGGCACGGCGGTGATGATGGAATGACTCTCAAGTATGGCAACAACCAGCTCACCATCACCTCCACCGACCCAGATTACTCCTTCTACACCCAGGTGTCCAGCGGGTGCTCTGACTTCACCAAATACAAGGGATCTTACCTCCACATTGCCTACTCGGGTACCACTGACTTTACCGTCGCCTTCCAACAGCACAATAGCAAGTGCGACACTGCCATCGCCCCTTACCCTGAGACCTGGGACTCTGCCGAGGCTGGGCGCTACGCCAAGAACGGCCATATCTACATTCCCATTAACCACTTCAATATCAACCTCAGCCGCGTTGTGGGTTTTGCGCTCAAGGGCTTCCACACGACCCAGTCAGTCACTCTCTCGGTCATTGAGATTGTCTCCTCTGTTCCGTCTGATGTGAAGATCCCCAAGAAGGCCGAGACTGGCAACCTTATCTTTGCCTGCAAGCGCCCCAACTCTTTCGCCTTTGCCATTGACGATGGTCAGCCCGACCTCGCCCAGGAAGTCCTCAAGATCATCCGTGAGGAGAACATCAAGGTCACCTTCTTCACCGTCGGCGCTCCCCTTCTCGATGCCTCCACCAACCTGACCAACGTCTACAAGGAGATGCAGGCCGCTGGCCACCAGCTTGCTCTTCACTCCTTTACCCACCCCAAGATGGAGGGCCTTCCCGACTACGATTCCATTGACTGGGAATACAACGAGGACGTCAAGGCTATGAAGTCCCAGTTCAACGGTTATCAGACCAAGTACTTCCGTCCTCCCTTTGGTAACGAGGGTGCCCGTATGCGCTCGCGTCTCACAAATGCTGTCGGCAACGATGCATACATTGTCAACTGGAGCGTCGACGTCGAGGACTGGCTGTGGGCCGAGACCGACACTCCCGAGCAGCAAAAGGTCGCTTTCCAGCGTGATGTTGATAAGGGCGGTAACCTGGTTGTGCTACACTACCTGTACCCCAGCACTGTCAGCTACCTGCGAGAGTTTATCCAGATTGCCAAGAAGACTGGAAAGCAGCTTATGCGTGTTGACCAGTGCATGGAGGATCCCAACGCGCCTCCGTTGTAAATGTGTCACTGAGTCTTGTTGTTTCATCAATTGTGTGAATGTGCAAAGGATAGATGAATACCACCTTGTTGATATTAATGATGAAGGAAGCTCTGTTGTAGATGCAATCATATAATAATACATATGAACATCAAAGGATTCATGAATCGTCAATATGAATGCGTTGAGCAGATAATCCCTTATCCCTGCAGCGTGCTTGTGGTTACGTTCACTCGACAGGAGTCTATAATCTTATTCCAGACGTGATGCCATGTTGCGGATCAGGACCAATGTGCCAGACAAGAATGTAGGTTGGCACACACTGCAACTAAAGCCCATGGACTGTAGTACAATGTCTGTAAACAAGATACAATGCAATAGCGAAATGCCTGCATCCTGGCTTGCGTCGTCTGCTTGTATCCGAAATCGCGTGGCAATTGGGTCCTTGCTCTGTCCCTCGGTGATGGTGAAAGTGAACCGTCGTTGTGTGATCTTTTTCGGAGTCCCATCTTCATATTGTCAGTACACTTTCAATAGCCAGCTTCTCATCTATTTTGATGATATTCCAGAAGCAACATCTCCACTATACCTATATTGCTGCAGTGTATTATTCACAACCCAGGTCTGTCTACTTACACATATTTCTTACTGATTTGTAGCTTGAGCTGATGTGATTCGGCCTGATCTGTAGCAACGAACGCTGCGCGAGCCCGATCTACCAGTTGTGAGACCGTCTTGGCATGTGAAAAGACCCCAGACTCATGCTGCGCCTCTCACTGTAATCTCATCGCTCTGTCAAGACACGTCTTGGAACGATTCGGTTATATCGTTATCTGAACCCACAACACGACTCTCAAATATTCCAGACCATCACCTCCGAGCGGACACCACCGCACATTGAGTGCGACCCTGTCTTGGCCTCAGGCTGAACGGTACCGTTACCTGCACTCGCCCTGACACGACCAAATCTTTTCCAGCGATGAAAGAACCTCAGGATTTGCACGGGATTCTACGCTCGAATACACCACCAGGCGTCATGGAAGGCTCTATCGAGGGACCTCTACCCAGCACCGCATCCGCAAACTTAGTCGATTCTTCATCGCAGCCCACGCCATGTTCTGGACAAACTACGACCCTCAAGCATCAAATCGCCGAACTTAAGCAAGAGAGAACACAACTTGTTGAACTAGCGATGAAAGCACAAGAGCGCGCCGACGAAGCTGAGAAACGTACCGCTGCGGCCGAAGCAGACGTCACTGCCGCGAAGCAACGGGCGCAAAACCGGTATACAGAAAAGTTACACGCCAACAACGAAGTTCGTCACCTTAGGGAAGCGATCAAAGAGCGGGATTCTCGTCGCCGCGCCTACGTTTCCAAGGTGCAAATCTGTCTTAGTGGCCTCATGGATAGGGTTGCACAACTCGAGCGTGAGAAATCAGTCAACGATCTGGCTAATGATAATCGCGCAAAGATTACGAGTCTTGAAGCACAGCTCAAGGAGATGCAAACTCGTTTGTCGGCTTCTCAGGAAGAGAAAGCCACCACCAAGACACAGTCTGACAAGATCATCAACGATCTCAAAAAAGTGATCGTGAACCATCAATCCTCTATCAATATTGCAGAGAAAACCAAAATATCGATGAAAGATGCGATGGAGAAACTGCAAGCCAAATTGGAAGACAATGAGAAAATACTCGAAACTCGAGAGGCGGGTTTGGTACAGGTTTATCGGGCAAAACTCGACAAGATTGAATCGTTCTGGAAGTCGAAGGTACAAAGTACTGAAAACAAGGTTCGAGAGCTGGAAAGACAGACAGAAAACGCAAAGAAGCAGGTCGAGGCTGCCAAACAACAGGTCGAGTCAGCCATGCAGCAGGCCGAGTCAGCCAGGCGGCAGTTGCAGATGGTTGTTCGCACCATTCGTAGCAACACTGGGGCACTCAACACACAGCAACAGCGTCAGGGAAACCTCTCCCAGCAGATACTGTATGCAAACAAGAAAAGGAGGCTCGACTCGAATGGGTATGCATCACATTGCGTTATGAAACCTACTCAAACATGACTGACGCACATCTTAGAATTGGTAATTCCAACACAAACGGATTCCAGCCCGCGCGCAACCAGTCTTTCGTGTCTAGTCCGGCTGTTACGGCACAGAATACCATGGGAGGCTCTAACGGTGTCACGGCGTTGACTTATACACCTGACAACACAAAGCGGACTCTGGAGATGGCACCAACCGGTGGCCATGTGCAGTATCCATCGCCACGATCGAACGTCTCCGCTGGCTCGACTACACCCGTTCTGCCGCTTCAACCACAATACCCTTCAGGACTCGGCGTCGTTCCCGGTCAACAAAACATTGTTTCGACACAACCCAGACGTCCGATGCAACTACAGCAGTCTTCAGGTCCTCTACCGGCTCAACAACAGTCAAACAGTTTTCAGCAACTGAACCCAAACGCAACAATGTCGCATGCTCCGAGTTGCCCTCAACATTCAAATGGCCTTTCTGCGGCTTTGAACATGGATTTTACACAACAGTCCTTTCAAGACATTGTGCAGACATCGCTGAATCCGTTTCTTTCCAATAACATGCAACAAGTGAACGGTACCAACGCGGCGTTTCCGTCCAACGTACAAGGAAACGGCGTTCTGCCCGCTTTCAGTAATGGCAATGGTATGGCTGACTTGAGTACCATGGTGCCACAGAATGAAGATTTGTTCGGCAACAACTCCTTGGAGATTGCCGGCAACATAAACCTGCCATTTTAGAGTCCAGCTAGTCCATGATGGGATCTTGACTCCGAGTACGACGACCGATGCTCATATCTGGTCTTCTGCGAATGTCACTCCGGTCGATATGAGTGGTGTGTCAATATATATGAGGATGATATGCGACATCATGATAATGCGCATTTTCTTTTTGATCGGTCCAAGGCGAATGAGCGACTTGGTCGCAACGGAAAAACGGATACATGTTTGGCACCTATTCTTCAAAAGTAGAGTCAGCTACAAAGGCCAGCTGGATGACGGATCCATTTTGAGCATTTGGAAAGGAAATATGTCCATTGTGGTCTATGGAATGAGTTGATTTCAGGGCTGTGGTGTTGATGCCTATGGACAACGAGGCTGGAGGTAAAAGCAATCCTTGTGGCGTTTCTTCTTTTCCTGGGACATGACGAGCAAAGCAAAAACTTTGCGGGTACGGACGGATTTCTGGTTTCTACCGATGAGACAGGTGACTTTAGAAGTCAATGTAATCACCATCAAATCTTCATCTTCTTTATTGAGTATCTTTGAATCTTTTTATTAATCCAAGCGTGTGCGCTAAACTTATCATGAGCGATAAATCGGCTGGACAATGGACCAGTCACAGGTATCTCCAAAGGGCTGATCCTACTCGATTTGTACAGACCCTGCTGCGCTATAAAGATGCGAGAAACGCCTACACCCACGAGTTGCAGGGGGGGCTATTCAGCGGTGGCGGCGAATATGCCATTCCATTTGTAGCGTAGCTCGCGAAGTCTTCAGGGTTTCCAGGTTTTCAAAACTCCCACCCCACATCTTTTCGTGGGCCAGGGCTCCACTTAGCTACTGCTTGTACGTCTAAACTACGCGTCTCCCCAATCATGCATCTTGCTATCGCGCGGAGCCTACATGGTATGGCCTGTTTTCTTCCGACTTGCCGCAGTTTTCTAGGCCTGGACTGTAAAGTCTGCTTTTGCCGCCCCCCGTCCATTTTCCTATCAAGGCGCCAGGGTATCTCCGAGGCCATGGACAATGACGAATCACTAGGGTGTTGCTTAGCGACTGTCGGTGCGGCATAGAAAAGACGCAAGTCGCGCAACATTTGAACCTAGAGGCATTTGTTGTTTTCCGAGCCGTCCTCTTCATCTTCTGAAATTCCCGATGGCGTCCAATGAGCCTGGCCTTGCGCCCTACAGCGCACCAGCTGAAGACCCAACCAAAGGCGCCATCGACGTCCCTGTTGAGACCGATATACCAGTTGTACCTGACCAATTCGACGAGCGCTACGAAACCTCGAAATGGGAAATCTGGGCGTACTACTCGTAGGTAAACGCCTGCTTAGCTAGCAAACTGTTACAGCCTGAGATTGTCGGCTGTTTACATCCGTTTTTAATAACCAGTTCCACAGCTACTATGTCGGGGATAACGGATTGACGCTTTTCAACTTTGGCCCCACAGCCTTCCAAAACCTCATGTATCTGGCTGCTGGCGATTCGGAGATTCTCTATTTCATGGGCCGGGACCGCACCATAAACTCGATTGTACTCTTGTGCAATGGCATCAGTTTCGCTATCCAGGTCGTCATTTTCTTGATCCTAGGTTCCTTTGCAGACTTTGGCACGTGGCGACCGAACATTCTGATTGCTCTCTCAATCATTGCATTTGGCATTGGGTTCGGTTGGCTGGGTGTCCATACCGAAGATAAATGGCACGTCGGCGTCGGGCTCTACATTGTCGGACTCATCGCCTACCAGACCACAATCACATTCTGGACCGCTGCTTTTCCTGGCCTTGCACGAAACACAAAGGACCTCCGCGAAAAAGCCGAAGAATTTGCCGAAGGGAAGATCACTCGCGCAGAATACGAATTTGCCGACATGATGAAGCGAAACGAACTCTCCAACGTAGCGTTTTACACCCAATCCGTCTTTGAAATCCTAATACTCGCCGTCATCGTGGGTATCATGTTTGGGCTTCGCGTAAACGACAGTCAGGAGAACAATAACTGGGGGCTTTCTGTACTCATCGCGTTTGCCACGGGTGTCTGGATCCTATGCGCTATTCCATGGTTTGTCCTCGAGAAGCGGCGTCCAGGCCAAGACCCAGGCCGCGCGAACATTGTCGTAGCGGGTCTCAAACAGCTTGTTTACGCCGCCCAGCAAATCTGGCAGTTGCGTCAGAGTCTAGCGTACCTCGCAGGCTACTTTCTTCTCGGTGACAGCCTTAACACTACCGTAACTGTAATCGGTACCTTGCAAAACGAGATTGTCGCCTACAACAGTCTTCAGCTCACATATCTGCTGATTGTCGGTATTGCCGCTCAGGCTATTGGCATCGGCGCATTCTGGCGCATACAAAAGTCGTACGGGCTCTCGACCAAGACCATGTTCATGGTTGTAGCTATCTGCATTGTCTTGCTGGACGGCTGGGGCATGATCGGCATCTGGACGCAGCGCTTCGGCTTCCATAACAAGTGGGAGGTCTGGGTGTACCAGGCCTTCTATGGGCTTTTCGTGTGTCCATGGTACAGCTACTCACAGACGATGATTTCCGAGGTTACTCCGCGTGGCAAAGAGTTCTTGTTCTTCAGTTTGTTCTCGATTGTAGGCAAGACAAGTGCATTCATTGGACCACTAGTCAGCAGTGCTATCATCGATGATACGGGCAACAACAGTAGTCCTTTCTACTTTTTGTTCGGGCTGAGTCTGGCGAGTTGTGCGTTTTTGTACTTTTTCGTTGATGTGGAGAAGAGTAGAGTTGAGCAAGAGGAGTTTTTGGACAAGGAGAAGAGTCTCAAAGTACATGATGAAGGATCAGATGAGCTGATGTAGGAAAATAAGACTAGCATACATATCCCTACTAGGGTATCGTTATCAGAGTTACTCAACCTTGGTAAAGCAGCTGGGCAGCAGACGCTCAAGGCAAAGTCCAAAAACTGCAAAACTAACAACCATCGCTGTCTCATTGTGAAAGATTTGGCCAAGTGGATACACAATGATGCAAAGCGAACACTCGAATGCTACCTCTTGTACAAGTCCGTCACTCTGGGACACGAGGCTTCCTAGCACCAGTCCCCCTCGGTCTTTGTTCAAACCCGCAGAGTGCCCTGGGGAGTGAACTGCACGGCTCTGCCTAACCATGTGAGACCTCGAACAACTCAAAAGTGCGCGAGCTTTTCTTTGCAAACAACGCAGAACTCTAGTTGCCCTTTTTTGCCTCCTCTTCCGCATCCTCCACACATTGTGAAACCGTTCTCCTTGTAGCCAGTTTGATTGACCGCACAGTCGACCCCTCGTTCACGTCTGTACTCTGTAACGTATCTCGCTCGGTCTTTGCCTTTAAGAAAACGGCTTTCTGCGAATTCCGAAACCCTTCTATATGAGAGATAGAAGCACGCAGATAAGGTGTGCACTTCTGGATATTCTTTTCATGCCATTCAATATCGTCGTCATGAACATGACACGTCCGTCAGCAAAAACACAGCAATTCATATAACATGTTGAGGGGAACCAGCAGCAAGGCATAACAAAGGGATTTTTTCTCCAGGGCAAAAAGATTCACGCTATTAGCCATCCAGCAAGGACAGCCATTGGGAGACAAAAGCCGACCTTGGCTTACCCCCCTACAACAAGAGCGGGAAAATAATTCTTCATGATCTTCTCGATAGAAGAACAAAAGTCATCTCTGCGAGGATTATTTTTGAGGAGACGTAGTGATTACATTGTCTAGACTAATTTGTCGCGCATTACACAGCATCAAGATGGCAAGGGGCGCTGGAGGGGGAGGCGGAAACTGTCACACCTAGCGATTAAGAGGGGCTTTGACGATTGTAGATAAAATTTGAGCTTTCTAATCCAAGGTATAAACACCTTGGTTTAATTGGGCCTGATGTTGAAAATCCCCCGAATGGGCATTTCATGGCGAACCAGCATGGTCCTCCTGCCGCCTGCTTGCAAAGCTTGGTGGAAACCAACATGAGAAACAGGCAGGTGTTTTCTGCATTTGATGGCACTAGTTGTCGACGATGACTATACTTGGTGCGTTAGAGAGTTGGGATCTTATGAGCAGTTCCGACACGGGTCATGCTGCTGTAAGTCATTTTAACAACAATGAGATGTATGCGTTATTCCGGCTTCTTTGAGGTGCTCACAGCTGATTACGTTCCACTATAGAAACTTGCCTTTTTACGCTAGGTTTGCGAATGACAAGATGTCCTTGGAAGTGTTTTGGGTCATGTTTGCCGTGGTAACGGACGTGCTGCAGGAGTCCAGAGGCACTGTAGACATGACGATACTGAAGTATAATGCGCATAGGAAAGTGAGGGAAGGAACGATCCATATCGCCTAAAACATGGAAAGGATGCAATAAAAAGCTCCCAATAGGCCGCAGAAAGGCGATGCCGGCCATATTGTTAGAGGTTTACATAGTACACAAAGCCGTAGTCGTGATCTATATCGTGTCATAGATTTGCTTGTAATAATCGTTTTGCCCATGGCGCTCTCGAATGACGTCGTGCCATACTTCAGCAAGAGCCTCGTGAAGTGTGTAATGCGTGTGTTCGGATTCCCTCGACCTCGGCGCAACTCTCATCCCACGCGGACAAGGCAGTTCCGGGATATCGGTTACTTCGTAACATTTACAGTACTGGCATGTCTGCAGATGGTTCTGTGTAAAACAAATCGCATGCGAGATCGTTTGTAGAAATGCTTCAAGTGAACTTGAAGTATTGGTAGACAATGGTCTTAAGGAAAAGCGGGATCGAATTCGATAGTATCCAGGCCCCATATTTCAATGTGTTTGACGCTCTCCCTGCTTACTTTTTGGAACTGTCTTTTCGGACCAGACATTTTGGCGTTAAAGGTATTGTCTTCGACTCTTCCGTTCGGCGTTTTGGCCTTGGGTGGAAAGTATACTCCACCGAGCTTGAAAACTAGGTCTTCACCATATCCAACATATTTTATGTTTTTGTATTCTGGCCGCCAAAATTCTGTTGCAAGTGCAATGCCATTCATTTCCGGATCCGTGAGGTCCAATTTAGTGTTAGGATCCTGGCTTGGGTTGACCAAAAAACGCACGGCCCAAAGCTTGGGAACAAGCGAGAAAATTTGGCGCAAAGACTCGAATGGTGGAATTGAACTAGAGAGTCCAAGCTGTTCAAGATTCGGACACGACTGGCAAAGCCTGAAAAAGGCGTCGTCGGACAAGACCCAGCGGTCGGAGAGGAGCAGATGGCGAATTGTGCGATGGTTGGTCTGAATTGCAGCAAGATACTCGCTTGCAATACTCCGACAGCGGCTTTCAGAGATGTTGTTCGGGGTGCTATTGACACTCGCGTTGCCGTTGCTCATGTTGGGTGTCAGGTTGGATGGCGTTATGGGGGTTGTAGTAGAGCTACTTGGGTTCGAGGAAGCGTTTCGCTTGCTACCAATGATATACAGGCGTTCCAAGCCTTTGTATTTTCCTAACGCCGCTGCTTGTTGCCTTTCTGTACTGTCGGTGCGAATCATCTTCAGGTTGCGTGTAGCAAGTTCGGCGTCTTGTACCTTCCATGAACTGTCAATAAAGACTGTCATGGGATTAGAAGAATTCCCCGAATTGATGATTGTCAGCTCGGTTTTGGTGTCCTGATCGAACACAAAATGGGTACCGTCCATGTTATTGCGAGCGCATAAGTTATAAATGGCCAAGCGCTTGAGCGGTATCGAGTATTTGGCTGTTGCACAGCGGCCGAACATGGACATCAGATTGACAGACTCCTCGCCCTCGGCTCGCATGCGTGGGCTCCAATGCAGCTTGAGGTTTTCGAGTTTCTTGGAGCCGAAAAGGAGCAACGAAATGTCGTCAGGATAGCAAAGAGGGTCAATGTCATAGACGACCAGGGTCTTCAGGCTGGGCAGTGGGGGTATGGTGATGGTTGGGCGTGGTGTGCGTCGTTTCTGGCATCGAATAGTCAGCGAGGCCAGCGCGGTTCTTGCCACGAGGCCTTGGTAGATTGTGTGCAATGGCGGCATGTTTAGCTCCCACCTGGACATATCAGCAATGATCTCGGGAGGCGTGTGGCAGGCTACAACGTACGCGAAGCTTTCAAGGTTCTTCATGCGGTCGAGTGCGGCACGCATGGCAACCTGTAGCACCATGGAGTTGTCTGGCACACGGCCTTGCTTGTAGTCGTCGACATCGTGTTCTCGCCAATCGCCCATGACGGAGAACTTGAGTATATAGTCGCTGAAATTGCGCGACACGAGCGTGTTGAGCCCCATGGCAAAGGGGCTGCCACTGCCGTATCCCTCGGGCCTGCCGTCGACATATCGTATCTCCGAGTAGGCGCGGAGCGTGACGTGCTCGTACAGGCGCGGCAGCGCCATGTAGTAGAAGAGACGCGATGTGCGTGTGATGCGCGCAAGGTCGCCAACATGGTCAAGCTTCAGGCATGGTCAGCGAGCGGGCTCCCGAGCCGTTGCAATGACGTACCTACGTGCGAGAGGATGAGGTAGATGAGGTGTAGTGGGAGCTCTTTGGCGTGGGCGGCATTGGGATGCGATCGCGCTGGCGAGGTCATCATGCTATGGACCGGGGCCATGAGAGGATGTTGCTTGCGCATCATCTCAATAGCATAGAGGGCGGTCGCGTCCGCAGAGGCATGGGGGCGCTTTGCAGCGTCAGGTGCGTCCGACATTGGGGCATACGATGACACAGGCACTATGCGAGTGCAAGTCGAGACGGCGCTGGGTTAACATAGCAGGTTGGTGTATTAGACGTCGCCAGTCATCCTTGTCCATGGCTGCGTCTACTTGCTGGGCGTGTGCAGTCAGCAGTCTCTCCGAAGGTCCGCACTACCTAGTCGTCTCTACCCGAAATTGGTCCGCCAACACCCACAGCCATCTGGCGATCCCCGTCCAGCATCTTTGGCGCACCATGCAGGGCACACGCCATGGCACAGCCACTTCGTACCGCCCTCCCTGGGCAGACGCAACCATGCCTGTGGTGACAATCCAGCCGGCAAGGTTGCTCATTCTGCCGACTCGTGCTGCACGGCGCTCTTAGAAAGGCAATTAAGGCGCCTTTCACCCTGGCCGGAAGAACCAAGGCTGGTTGTCTTGATACTTCTCTCCAGGATACAGGAAAGGAACCTCCACCGTCCCTTCAAACACACTCATTGGCGCTACCTGGTCACCATCTACCCTCAACCCCGTGAGCCTATCGTCTGGCACAGGCACCACAACACCACATTCCCAGTTCCTGATGTTCAGACTACCCATACTGCCGTCTTTGAGCACCTTCTGCCCTCCCCATGCCGACTCCGACAAGTTGGCCGATCCGACATAAACCCATGCAAATAGCTTTCCGTCTTTCTTGCGGCCGCGTGCGAAGAGCAGTTTGTTGTGTGATAGCATCCCACGTCGAGATGACTCATAATTACGGAGACACTCTCTCGGGAACGTAGCTGCATTGTAGCATTGCCGGGTCAAGGAGATAATTCCACCGCAGTCGGGACCGCCCACGCTTTTTTCCACAGTCTGGTTGGTGGGGAAGTATATGCGGATGTAATCGCGAACATTGGGAACTGTAAACGTGGCTGCTGTAAAGGGTTTCCCACACGCTGCAAGGTAGATGCGTGACAGCAGATGGTCGTTGACAGCACCGAGCGAAGAAGCTGCGTAATCGAGTTCTATTTGCTCTACGTTGTCGAGATGTAGGTCTTGGATAGCCTTCGTGAGGCCTGGAAGACCTGTGGCAGGCATCGCGGTCTTGTGTGAGCCACCACTACAACTAGTTAGTTGAAACTGAAAATTGTCATGTTGGCCATCTTACATGGAATGGACGAAAGCCAAGCTGCTGGTCCGTGAAAAGTCAAATTTCAAGATGCCTTCCACCACTTTATGTGGAACTTTCTGCATCTCGAGAAAATAAATCAGCTCTTGACCGAAGCGCGTCAAGTCTCTCTTGTCGCCAACCAATCCATCACGTCTGCGAGGGAGATCGATCAAGAAGACGGAATTCTCCATAACACCAGGCTGCCAGTCATTTGCTACTTCTCCCCAATCGATCTGCGTCATATTGGCAGTTGGTACGACAATACGTAGCTTCTCGCGACTAAAGAGCAGCATGAATTTGCTGTGCATGCTTTGGATCATTCCATCCATTGGCGGAAAATGGATTTCCAAGTTTGGAACGCCCATTTCTTCCATGTCCCGCTGCCACCTCTGCTGGACGTCTTTGCCTTTTGCATTCATGAGCCATATCTGTTTCACATTGATGGGATTGAGCTTCTTGAACAGCCACTCCGAGTCCCACATGAAAGAACTAATGACTGCTATATGAACTTTTGGCGCTTCCAAAACTTCATCAATAGTGATGTCGTCTGTCCTCGGGTATTTCGAGGCAAACGTCCGCTTGATGGTTCCTGTGGGATATTGAAGCGCTGGTACTGAAGGCGATTCAGAAGCCGCAGTCGCTTTTGAGGCCTGTTTCAAAGGTCTTTCCGGAGATGGCTCACGCTTCCGTTTGCCTAGTCTTGCTAGGCGCTCTTGTTCCATCGCCTTCCGATCCATACCCATGGAACTTGTGGCTATTTCACGGGGAGCAGGAGCGGCGATGCCCTTGTTGAGCGGCTGCGCATCATCATTATTGCTGCCTTCTTGTAAGGACAGGGCAATGGCACGCTTGAGATCTTCATCATCGTTGTCGTCACCATCCGTGCTGGAGGTGAGATCGATAGGCTCGCTAGCCTCTTGGAGTGACATTGCAATCGCAAGCTTGAGGTCTTCATCGTCAGATGACATGGTATGTTTGGCGGCCGAAAGGTCGTTGTTGTGATGGTGATGTAAGTAAACAAGATACGAGCGCACGCGTTAGGCAATCAACACGCCTGCGCGTTGGCACGTGGCAAATGCTTGGCACTGGCTTACGTGCATGCCGCGACAATCTTCCGGCATCATCCAAGTCAACATCTGGACACATTGTTCTTGCATTGATTCATAACGCCGTCTCACCTTAGGTACTCGCCGCGGCCCCTGCTCGCCGCACATTGAGTGCAACAAAAGTAGCGCACATTCGCCAACGTCAAGGCGAGCACTACCAACCCAGTGATGTCTGGCCGTACACCTCGGGCCGCATCTGCCGGCTATATCTTATGGAACTGGAGATGAGCCTGAGAGTCCAGAAATCGCACCCATACCGCGGCTATGTCACCTGTTCACAATCGGTACGAGCCGGATGACACTAAGGCCAGCCTGCGCCGTGACCCCGTCCAGTGGCTGGACTACCCTACGTTAGTTCCGTTAATAACCAAACTCGATCTCGGGAGTGGCTATGTATAAGCACAGTACATACGTGCGGTCCGTTTTAAGCCGCCAAGTGCTGACAGCATAAGTCCAGCACGTAAGTGTTCTAGCATGATCACGGAGACCTTGCCGACACCCATTCCCTGCTGGCGTGGCTTATACGTATGTGACCGCTTATTTGCACGGTAAGTGACTGCGGTGCGCACTAGTCGAGAGTCTGTAAGCATCCACCTGGTAGACGCAAACTTCTCCTTGATCTTCTCCAAGATGGTTCTTCCAGCAAGATAGATGACGAGCGATAACGGGGATACAGCACACATCTACAAGTGCGATCGACGATTAATCAGCGCGCCATGGATATAGAGCAGATGGCAACCCCTAGCCTATCAAATCGGAGGAAAGCATTCTTGACGTTGCGCATAAGGGGTATTAGTGTGCACGGGAAATGGTATTGCGTTGAGCCAAGTGGTAGTGGGGCCGCTGCTAAGTCACTTTGTTGGTATGTTACGAGCCGCGTTGATTACCAACCATACAAACACGGTGTTTCGGGATAGCAAGAAGATCAGCTTAAGTCTGTGAGTAGTTCCGTTCAAGTATTAAGGCAAGATAAGTCATTGTCGGTGCGGCTTGTAAGTGGTGGATATACCTCCTAAATCTTTGCACCAAGGTGCTCCGGTTAAATTTACAATCTTTACATACATCTGATGTAAGCTCAAGGGTCCAGATTTCTTACCCCTGGCTTACGTCGCAATCTCATCGAATTTTCGATAAAAATAATAATTTTGATGCAGGGAAAGTATGGCGAGCGGTGCTGCTATGTGTTCTAGATTACCCACGTTCTTCATCCGCCGTGAAGCGTAGAGACGAACATAATGTGGTCGCCCTTTTGTACTTCATATTTGTCTTCGCCCTCTAACTCCCAATCCGCCTCATTTATGAGAACCAGAATGCCAGGCCGTCTGGCTCAACATGTTAGCAGTGCGGGGAGTGTTTTGGTAGTTGAACGTACACAGTGTCGTCCAAGACGAATAATTCCTTACGCGGATCCTTCATGACATTGTCACAGAGGTATCTCACAAGGAAGGCTACGTTTGCTGGCCCGCCCGATTCATCCCTAGCGGGCAGAGAGAGGTCATACTTCTTTTGGTTGGCAAAGAGAATCTCGAGCCCTCCGCTGTGGGGGAGTCAGTGAATTGCGCAATTGCGGAGACGTTGTTGAAATGTACCTGAACTCGATTGTTATCGGAATACTGCCATCATTCGACATGTCTGATATTAATCCTCGCCCAAGCAAGACTGGGGGACGGCTAGGCGATGATGTTGCAGAGACCGGTTGCGCTTGCCAGCCATGATGGATCTGGTACCGCCGCTAAGCGAGACTAGCGCCAAAGAAATCCTTACGGCGATGACTAGATGCAGTACCCGCGCATGCACCACAACCACTACGAACAATGAATGTGTCTCCCGAGTTCATAGCCATAGGCGGCAACCGCAATCCCGCTGCCGCCGATTGGGATGATGCCGGTTTGCAACTTTTGGCTTTTGGCGCCGACAATAATGTTGCGCTGTGGGATCCTCAAGTGAGTCCAGCACGGCAATGACGTACTTTTCACTCACCAAGGCAGGATGAGGGACTCCGCGGTGTGCATGCAATACTGAGCGGACATACCAAGGCTGTGAATGCGGTCAAATTCTTCTCGACTTCATCACCAGATGTATCAGTCTTGCTCAGTGGATCAGCAGACAACTCCATTCGTGTCTGGCGAGGCAGAAGAAATGAACGCTTTGAATGTGTAAAAACCATATCTGAACACCAGCAGCCCGTCACACGGATAGCGACACTTCCTGGATCGGATACCTTCGCTACCGGATCTTCCGATGGCACCGTCAAGATATGGAAGCTCATTCACGATTCAGACTTTGCCTCAATCGACGTCGAACTTGTTCAAACTATAACCCTTTCACCCAGATATTTCCCTCTCAATCTAGCGCTTGCAACACTGGACGAAAAGTCGATTGTACTAGCAGTCGCTGGAACTAGAAGCACTATTCAAATATTCGTTTCCCAGGACACTCAATTTCAACTCTCAGCGACCTTGACTGGCCACGAAGGGTGGATCCGCGCGCTTGAATTCACCAGAGAGACATCGGAACCCAACAGCGATCTTTTACTGGCATCAGCAAGTCAAGACAAGTACATCCGTCTCTGGCGACTCCACCAAGGAAATGAACTCCCGGCTGCGAGCACGGCGCTCAATGACCCTGCTCTGGGTGGTATGGGGAAATCGCTATCAAACAAACCACATTGGATTAGCTCGGCTACATCCAAGTATTCAATCACATTCGAAGCTCTGCTTTTAGGCCATGAAGATTGGATTTACCAAGCATCATGGCGACACCGCGATGGAAAGCTACAACTGTTATCCACTTCTGAAGACAATTCTCTATCAATCTGGGAGTCTGATCCTTCTTCTGGTGTATGGGTGTGCATCACCCGACTCGGAGAAATCAGCGCCCAAAAGGGTTCGACGAGTGCTACCGGTAGCGCAGGAGGTTTCTGGATCGGGCTGTGGTCGCCAGATGGCAATACAGTCGTGTCTCTAGGTCGCACCGGCAGCTGGAGAAAGTGGACATTCTCAGCCGTGGAAGACATGTGGAAGCAGCAGGTCGCTGTCACGGGTCATGTACGCGAGGTCAAGGGTGTGTCATGGTCGAGAGACGGTTCTTATCTACTTACAACAGGAACCGACCAAACAACACGACTGTACGCTCAGTGGAAACGCGATGGCGTGGCGCCGTCATGGCACGAATTCTCGCGACCGCAGATCCACGGGTACGATCTCAACTGCATCGATACAGTCTCCAATACGCAGTTCATCTCTGGTGCAGACGAGAAGCTCCTCCGCGTTTTTGACGAACCAAAAGGCGTCGCAGACATGCTTCACAAGCTCTGTGACATCCAGCCGTCAACCACCGCCGCGCTACCAGACGCAGCCAACATCCCCGTCCTCGGCCTCTCCAACAAAGCCATTCAAGCCGTCGGCGACGAGGAACCCTTAGAGAACGGCGGCGGCGACGACGAAGACGAGCGCGAAGCCATCGACCCAGCCTCCGTCGTGCGCAAATCCACCCTAGACTTCAACCACCCCCCTTTCGAAGACCATCTCGCCCGCCACCTCCTCTGGCCCGAGACCGAAAAGCTCTACGGCCACGGCTACGAAATCTCCGCCCTAGCCGTAAGCCACGATGCACGCCTCGTCGCCACCGCCTGCCGCGCCAGTTCCATCGACCACGCCGTGATCCGTCTCTACGACACCAAAGAATGGCTCGAAGTCAAGCCCCCGCTCAAAGCCCACTCCCTCACCGTCACCTCGCTGCAGTTCTCCCCAGACGACAGGTTCCTTCTGAGCGTGGGGCGCGACCGCCAGTGGGTTCTGTGGGAGCGCAGCAACAACGACGAGCCATCGCTGTATAGCCAGAAATACGCCAATCCAAAGGGCCATTCCCGCATGATTCTCGACGCGGCGTGGGCGCCGCTGGTCCCGCAGCAAGACCCTACTTTCTTGACGGCGGGAAGAGACAAGAGTATCAAGATCTGGCGCGTTACAGAGTCGGAGGTACAGCTTAAAGCGACCGTTGCGGCAAACGCTCCTGTTACGGCGGTGGCGTGTAATGCTGCTGCTCATTCAGATGTAGACAGTAGTAGTAAAGTGGTGTTTGCGTTTGGCACGGAGAATGGGGAAGTGGGCGTCGGAAGTGTATCATCTGAGACGCTGGAGCAGGTTGATGTGTCTATGATTCAGGCTCATCTACTACCTGCAAAGACGATCAATCAGATTGTTTGGCGGCCAGGCAGGCAGCAGCAGCAGCAGATTGCGGTTGCGAGTGACGATACTTCGTTGCGTATATTCAATGTGGAGGCTGCTACTTCTTAGATTGGCTGGGAAAAAAGAAGATTACATAACTATATGTTTTCTAGTTTTGTTTCCAACCTCTCATGTATATAGGTTGGACAATCAAACTATTCCCCATAATTCCTTTGGCCTGGCTTAACAATGCCATCCATCTAAACTCATGTCGAGAACTAACCTCCAAAAGAAAGAATAACAGAACAAAACCGCTCAATTAGGTATCAAAAGGGGTATCTCGTCTGCTCAAATGCTCATCATAGATATCCTTGACCCAGTTGCATGTGATACATGCTCGTGTTTCCTACTCAAGCATACCGTGCCGCCTTTTCGTTGCTCGGCCCAGCAACACCGGCAGCCGGGCCGCTTGCTCCTCGTTGTGCCATTGGGTACTGCATTGGCATCATGTACTGTTGCTGGCCCATCTGTTGCGGTTGCATGAATTGCTGTGGCTGTCCCGGTGCTGGCTGCATGTACATGGGCTGCATCGAATATCCTTGTGAAGGCGCTTGATAGTACATGACTTGTCCGGCACCTGGCTGCATATGGGCTTGGTTTGGTGGAGGTACAATGGCGCCGTTTCCGATCATGGTTTGTACGATTCCGGCCGCAATCTTCTCGGCATCCTTGCTGACCTTGGAGCGATTGTAGCGATTTGTGTCGACGCAAGCCCAGACGAACAGGACAAAGTGCAGGACCAGGCCGAAGAATTGGCATACGACTCCCGTAAGGTTAACATTAGTGCGGTGCGGCTTCTCGGCCCAGGCCTTGTTAACAAGAGCATCCTGTTCAGCGCAGCTCGTAATGTTCAAGTCGCTGAACAAGCCGTGGTAGCCGGAACAATCGCGAGGAGTGGAAATCTGGCTGTTGTCTGACTGCCAAACCCAGGTGTTGTTGGATGCCAGCACGTAGTCTCCCCCAGACTGGCTGTAGTCGTATGTCCAATTGTCAGGCCCACCATACAAGCCATAGTCCAGTAGGCCCTGCAGAGAGAAAAGCGCAAAAAGTGCCGTAACAATGAAGGCCAGCCACAGGAGCAGCTCCATAGTTACGCGCACGCCAGGATGAACAGTACGTTTCGCCGTGAGAAAAATGACGATGCATATTACACACCAAATAATTGAGATGGACCAAGTGATCATGCTAGGCCATAAGCCCCAGTATGAATCGAATCGGTAATCTTGGAAGAGCACATCGCGTGAGGTCATGAGCCACCCAAAACAGCCAATGCCCACTAAGCCCGTTATGATGAGAATGGCTGTAATGGCAAACTTGAACTTCCAGTAGCGGTCGGCATCGTTGAGCTTGTCGTTCCAAGAGAGGGTCTCTTCGGTGGTGGTCCCCTGCGGGGCCGCAGCAGGTGTTGTATTCTGACCGGGGGTGGGAGTACCCGCGGCGATCGTCGGGCCTTGGGTTGACGTGGGGTTCACGTTTGCGTGGGCATTCGCATTGTCAGCAGTCGATGTAGGGGATGATTGAGAGGGAATTGCGGGAGCCTGTGTCGCCGTGGCTTGGGTATTCGAGGACACAGCTGGCGCTTCAGACGCTTGGGGATGGGGCTGTGAAGTGGACATGATTATTATAATGCGATTAAATAACGGGAGAAACGAGTGTCGATGTCGGCGCGAGCGAGCGGAAGCGCAAAAGACGCGCAATGGCAATGGTCAAAAGCGAAGCATAAAAGAGCAAAAGAAGGCCAGGCAGCAGAGAGGCAAGACTTCTCCTGCCGTCGCGCCAGGTCTATGGCGCGTTGGTTGCCTTATCCTAATTTAGACTCAAATGGATCCGGGTCATTGTTGGCCCGGCTAAATTTGACGCAGGTGCGCTCTTAGCATGGCGCTATCATGAGCTTGATTCGGCTTTGCCCGTGCCACATGATGGAATTGCTCTATTCAGATGGGATTTTCTTGGCCATGGTTATTGAAAACTAGATTTGCATGCCCGAGTGACTCCCGCAATGACGATGACTGAGCAACGGGATAATCGTGCACAATCCAAAGTCGTACACCACAGGGCTTGATTGTGATGATTCATTCAGGATACAACACGACCGTGCCACACACAGAAACGCAATTAAGCGGTGTCGCTGCCGCGGGTTGCACTACTAGGCTGTGGATCAGTAGGCATGCCAAGCTTTTCAAATCTTCAGCACTACCCCTAAGCCAATTTTATTGCAACTGGTATTCATCCAGTGCCATGCCTCTGGCAATCTTTTTGATGAGTGCCTTTTTCAGAAACTGCTCACGAGCAAGACTGCGTGTTTGCTGGAGAGAATCAGTAGTTGTTCGAAGCAGCAAAGCTTAGGGTGATGGCAAATACCTTGACAAACACATCTGGAGTGATTCGGCCCCTGTCCAGAGCTCGTCCTAGAACAAACAACGCATCTGCAATGCCCTTCTCTTCAGCAGCTAGAGTATACAGCTGCCCTCCAACCACGGTAGGTGCGACCAGCACATCGTCCACGTCTGGGGCCTTCCTCCTCCGCGCATCTTCCATTACTCGATCCGCCTCGACCATGGCACCTTTCAACACTTGTTCGTTAGAAGCAAGCGCTGCTTCAAGCTGCTGTAGTTCGCCTAGCTCCGTCTGTAATCGAGAATGTGCTTGTTGGAGGGCTGCTTGCTGTGCGCGAAGCGGTGCTATGGCAGCCATGTTGGATGACACTGTTTGATTGATCTGTGAGACCAGAGTCTGGCTAAGAGCTCGAAGAAGCGCGTCTTTCTCAGGATTTGGCGGCACTGGTGGTACTGGTAGGGGGGCCTGGTTGCCGGACTGAGATGGTATCGTAACCTCGAGCGAGTCATCAAGAAGGTCGACCGGGGGCTTTGGAGCCGGCGGAGCCTGCTGGGGCTGTTGCTGCGGGTATTGTTGGCCTTGATACGGAGGATAGCCCGGAGGATATTGCGGGTACTGCTGCTGTGGTGCAGGCTGTCCAAATTGTTGTTGCCTCGGCGCTTGAGGTGCTTGTTGATTTGTCTGCTGAAGAGGAGATGGCTGAGAGGGCCCTGAGCCTGGAAAATGGGATGCTGTGGTTTGGCCGTTGGGCGTCATTGGGCTTACTGGACTGCCCGTCCCAAACGACTGCTGAGGATAGCTGTACGCCTGCACTTGTGGATGTTGCGGTCGTGGCCCTTGTGTAGGTATACTGAAGCCGCCGCATTCCCCATCTGGCACATACCGCTGTCCCGACGGGGGCAGGGGCGGTAGTGGTGGCTGCTGTTGCTGCTGCCAATTTGACGGCCCATCGTACCGATTTCTCTGAGACTGTTGCTGGGGCTGGGGCTGAGGGTGCTGTGGTGGATGCGGCGGTAGAGGGGGCGGTTGTGAGTATCTGTCGTGTGGTGTCTGGGGTGTGGCTCGCTGCTGTTCATAAGGCTTCGGTGGTTTGGGGGGAGGCGGCGGGGGAGCTTGGTTTGACACAGCCGGAGAAGGTGAGGAGACGGGTGTTGCATGTGCTGCGCGTCGCCATTCTGCTGGAGTTGGAGGGACTGGGGGAGGAGTTTGCTGCGCAGGCGGGTTCTGCTGTGGCTGTTGCTGTCTCGATCGTACCGGGGGCTCTTTCGCAAAGACGCCGCGTAACACTGCGAGGAAGTCGAACAAGGTAGATTTCTGCGCAAGCGTCAGCCATCATGTGCATTGTGAGGTGCGCCAACATCGTGGCCTGCCCAGCGCATGCGGATACTGACATCCCAATACTGCGCCCATTGCGCCAGATACGGATGGTATACTCTGCCATCTGTGCTCACATGCTGTCCGGGCCGCAAGACCATGTCCTGAGAAGGCGTCACGTATACGATGGGCGGTTCTCGCGGGTAGGCATGAGGCACCCATATCGCTACCGGAAAGCCGTATGTTGCGCCGCGAAAGGTGACCGGCAGCGTGCCGGTGAGAAGGAGGAGGAGCGCCGATGTTCCATTCTCGTAAGCTGCTATCGTCAGTTGCTGCGCAGACGGTGCTTCAAGGCCAACCGACTGTAGGGCTCGGTTCGAACAGTGAGCGACGGGTAGTTGGCCAGCGTCTCGGCCGCGTCGTGATATGTGCGGTTCACGTCCGAGTATTCCTGATTATCTGTCAGCACTCGCTTATGCGACGCGGCAAGCTTGCCTTACATTGACAAGGACGCTGTATAGCCAATTCAATACTTTCTCGCTGGCCATTGCAAGGTTGGTGGGGACCTGGGGGAGCTCCACGACATCATCGAAAGCACTGCCCCTCAGCACCTTGGCAACGAGCGCTGGGTCCCTGACTAGCCCATCCTTCGGTGCCTAATGCTTATATACCAGACATGAGTTTGAAGCGGTTCCAGCATACTTCACGGTGGCACTGGTCAGATTGTACAACGCACCAACGCACGTCATGGTCGGGTAAAACTAAGTAGTGGCTCAATACATTTCATTTTGTAGAGCTATTGCATATAGTACAATAAATAGTAGTCATGTGTCTCGTGACCGCTTCAGCGAGCGTAGGCATAGGCATAACCAGCGCTGAAAGAACGTACGCCTCCATACTATACAAACCCCTTGCAGGGTATCAAAACGACTGCGTCACTTAGTGCTGACTCCATTCGATGGTGTTCAGATCGACTCCCTCCTGCACCAGTTCCCACAACGGACTCAACTCTCGCAGGAACGTCACTCGCTCCTTGACCGCGTTCAAGACATAGTCAATCTCAGAGTCAGTCGTAAAGCGACCAATACCAAAGCGGATACTGCTGTGTGCGCTCTCATCGCTGCTACCGAGAGCTCGGAGAACGTAGCTTGGTTCGAGCGACGCCGAAGTACAAGCGCTGCCAGAAGAGAGAGCAATATCCTTCAGCGCCATGAGCAGCGATTCTCCTTCGACATAAGCAAACGATACGTTTACGCAGCCGGGATAATGTCGCTCGCGATCGCCGTTGAGTGTGGTGTGCTCAAGTGATAGCAAGCCTTCAAGAAGACGATTTGACAGCGCTGTAATGCGCTTGGTATCATACTGGAACATGGTCAGCGCGTTGTTCAAGCCCGTTCATGTTCAAATCAAATCGCTAACAACAAGTACTCATAACCCCTGCACATTTGTCAACATGGCGCGTCGACGGCCGAAGCCGCCTAACGCTCTGAAAGCCATGCATGTATAAAGCAAATAATCATCGTGTTTCAAAAGCGGAATGAAAAAGAGAATACATACCTCCATCTCCTCTTTGCAGATCCGCGCGGCTTCGCCCATGCCAATGGCAAGAGGAGGTGCTAGTGTGCCACTCCGCAGGCCGCGCTCTTGGCCACCACCGCTGATGATGGGTTCGAGTCTGACCCTTGGTCGTCGGCGTACGTAGCATGCTCCAATGCCCTTTGGCCCGTAGATCTTGTGCCCCGATATTGACATCAAGTCGATGTTCATCTTGTTGACGTCGATGGGAATCTTACCAACGGCTTGGGCCGCGTCCGTGTGGAAGAATACCTTCTTGGATCGACAGAGCCGTCCAATCTCTTCGACTGGCTGTACTACACCAATCTCGTTGTTGACCGTCATGATGCTGACAAGGGCCGTGTCTGGACGAATCGCAGCCTCGAGTTGGGCCATGTCAATGAGACCGTTACTTCCTACTGGCAGGTAAGTCACCGAGAAACCCTCGTCTTGCAAATGTCTACAGCTGTCGAGCACACACTTGTGCTCAGTCTGCGCAGTAATGATGTGCTTCTTCTTGCCGCCCCGTCCGAAGAATCGTGCCACACCCTTGATGCTCATGTTGTTACTTTCAGTCGCACCACTGGTGAAGATGATCTCTTTGGGGTCAGCGCCAATCAGATTGGCAATGTTCGCGCGGGCTTCCTCTACGGCTTTGTCGGTCTCCCACCCATAGGCGTGAGTTCGCGAATGGGGGTTGCCGTACATGCCGGTCATGAATGGCATCATTCTGTCTACAACGCGAGGGTCCATGGGTGTGGTAGCTTGCATGTCTAAGTAGATAGGCCGCGAGCCCTGGTCCATGACCGTAGCTTGCTTAAGTATGCCTGCTCGCGTCAGTCTCATGAGGGGAGGCGGGGTCGAGGGGCGAGTGTCAAAACCTACCAGCACTAGGGCTCATCATGGCATCCGCGCCCATGCCAGTGGTTGGCATTGTCGCATCACTTGGCCGTTCACCCGTCTTTTCTAAAAAGGCCCGCTGCTCCTTCTTGATCGCGGTGTCGACATTGACCGTCGCCTGCGAAGATTTGCTTTCGCTGACATACTGACGACGTGCAGCAACG
Organism: Curvularia eragrostidis; assembly: GCA_020744315.1. Lineage (NCBI taxonomy): Eukaryota > Fungi > Ascomycota > Dothideomycetes > Pleosporales > Pleosporaceae > Curvularia > Curvularia eragrostidis. Next base: position 28,745 of record JAIRCK010000064.1, on the reverse strand, counting down.
CCAGGGGCGCGTGCAAAGGCCGACGATGGATAGCGGCGAGAAGCAATGCGCAAGGCCTGCCTCGCGATGGTGGGTGCAATGTTGGGCATAATGGAGGTAATGGAGGAGAAGGCAGAAAGGCAGGTCGCCTCTTAGCTTGAGCTTTTTCCCATGACTAAGCAGCCGAGCCGACCGCGGCGCCAGAAGGCTCGTGCATATCCCGCCCGACACTGGAACTGCCCACGACCTGCAGCAGTCCGCCTTTGTGTGGGCGGGCAAAAAAAACGGGACTTCAGGGGCTTGGATGTGTTCGCTACCTTGACTCGCATCGATCAATTGTCAGCCCGAAGTGGATCCTCTTCAGGTATACACATGGTCACCTGCCTGGCGGTGATATCCCTCGGCGTTCCGGGCATTCCGAACAGAGCAGGGCTGCGCGCTGCATAGCCACAAAACGTCATTGGGACTTTAGCAGCCACGCAGGCGCCCGCGATCCTTGGACGCTTGCCTGTGCCGGATTGTTCCAACGATCCATCCCCAATATCGTGTCGAGCGTCTGCCCTTACTGCACATCCCTCTTGCGCCCCTCTTACTGCAACACCTCCATCATGAGTTGGAAAGGTCTTACCAAGAGCGTCACCCGGGTATGCCAGTCTCGCTGCGCTTCTTGGGCGTCATCACTTGCTGACCCAATCGCATAGGCGCCACAAACCTTCAAGCAGAAGTTCAACCTCGTACGTCCCCTCGTGCCCCCAGGCATGCTTCTGTCCTCTCCACCCCCTCCTTCGGAAGACAGCAGGGCACCGCTAACAGTGGGCTTTTCTAGGGCGACATCACCAAAGACCCTATCTACATCGATGCCGAGCGACGCTTTCAGGAGCTGGAGAAGGAGACCAAGAAGCTCCATGAAGAGTCAAAGAAGTATGCGCCTGTATCAATGCCTATTTGGGCGCCGTTTTGCTCACAAGTCACAGGTACTTTGAAGCCATCAATGGTGCGTTTTGTTATACAAGGCCTTGCCCACTAGCCGCCTAACCACCCTTTCCAGGCATGCTCACACACCAAATTGAGTTCTCCAAGGCGATCGCCGAAATCTACAAACCCATCTCCGGCCGAATGTCCGATCCCACCTCGTTCCACGACGAAGGCAACGCAGCAGGAATAGAAGCTTGTGAACAGTACCAGTCTGTGGTCCAGGAGTTGCAAGAAACTCTCAAGCCAGAACTTGAAATGATTGAGACCCGGGTCATTCGTCCGGCAGATGAGCTCCTAATAATCATCAAAGCCGTCCGCAAGATTGCCGCTAAGCGCGATCACAAGCAGCTCGACTACGACAGGCACCGCGCCACGTACAAGAAGCTTGAAGAGAAGAAAGACAAGACACTGAAGGATGAAAAGGCTATGTACCGCGCCGAAGCCGACGTCGAGCAGGCCACACAGGATTACAACTACTTCAACGACCTGCTCAAGGACGAGCTGCCGAAGCTCTTTGCATTAGAAAGAGAGTTCATCAAGCCGCTGTTCCAATCCTTCTATTACATGCAGTTGAATGTGTTCTACACATTACACGAGCGCATGCAAAGGTTAGATATCGGTTACTTTGACCTGACACTAGACATCGAAGCGGCCTATCTGAAGAAGCGCGGGGATATCCAAGAAGAAGCAGAAAAGATATCCATTGTCAAGTTCAAGACTACTGGCGGTGCTCGCGTGCTAGGGGCGAAGCCTGGTCAGTCCAAATATGCACTGAAAGCGCAGGAAGCCAAGGCTGGCCGAAGTTCGATATCCGAGGAAACGGAAGCACCGCCGCCACCATACTCTCCTGGTCCTTCAGCGGCCATTGGCGACGTCAAGTCTCCAACATTATCAACAGGCTCATGGGGCTCTGCCGCCAAGGCCAAGGGTGCCGCACCTCCGCCTCCAAAACCAAAGCCATCGCGCCTCAGTGGAGCGCCCGCAGTTGAGACTGTCACAGCCCTGTACGACTACGAAGCTCAAGCAGAAGGCGACTTGAGTTTCTTGACCGGTGACGTCATTGAAATCGTTTCCCGCACACAAAACGAGAACGAATGGTGGATTGGTAAGGTGCGGGGGAAGCAAGGACAATTTCCAGGTGAGTTGCCCGCTGTGTGGTTTTGAGAAGACAGGTCTGACTTTGTTATAGGAAACTACGTCAAACTGAACCATTAGTCGAGGCTCGGTCTGTCTCCTCCTGCTTTGCGATTGCGGGGTCACACTTGTTGAGGCATGTGGACTCCATTATGGTTCAGGGTTCTCATTCAATACCTTTGTGTTAGACTTGAGCGGTCTTTTGTACAGTGCATTTCTCAACGACATTTCTCAATGAAATTTATTGTTCAAATTAGGAATGAGTTGTGCTTTGGAAAACCAAGCAGCCACTGTGCAATTACTTGATATGCTGGGTCGCTGCGCCACAGCTCAGATCATTCTTGAGAGGAGCGGGGCCTATTATTACGCGCCACCCCGCATGACGCCTGTCGGAAATGCTCAGGGCCCGCAGCCCGTATCCGTAAACCCGGGCATGCATGGCCAGGGTAATCCTGAATCACCGCGTAATATTCATCCTGCACCTGCAGTCTCTCCGAGGAGCTATAAATTACCCTTGTCTAAGTCCAAACACCTAATTCTTCTCTAACAAATAATCCATCGAGCATGCTGTGCGAATCAACCATGACATTTGCTCTTGAAACGATGTGTCTTTATTACACTCCTACTCATTTTGTCTGTGCCAATTCCCCATTTTTTCCTAATTCCAAAGAAAAAGCTGGACATACTTGGGTTTCAGTAACGCTCTCGTCGCTCACCACTCAGCTAACACACACTCACCCGCATATGTACTTTACAGCTAATCTTGTCCTATTCGTACTTGCCGCTGCCTACTATAGGGAGGTCACGGTACAACTGGTATAAAGGCAAAACAGATACAAAAACAGCGACGAGCCTATGGACATATATACTTACTATATGAGCGGCTTGACTTTGCCGGCGACTTGATGGCCTATACGAAGTGAGCAGTGTTAGAGGCTGACCAAATCCACTCGCCTGACCTCAGGCTACTATTCTTCGTATAACACTCTATTTGAATTCCACAGCGTGGTGGAGTGAAATGTGTACTTGTAGGAACGGGTGCTCGATGCAGATACACAGGTAGCTATGAGTGGCTATTGAGATGCGTACTCCATACTACTATACTCCTGTATCAAAATATGGGAGACTTGATATACTGGGACTTTGGTTCCTCTACGAAGCCTCTGGGTAGTCTTTGAACTGGTGTTGTTAGGGTTTGGCTAGAGGTTCGGGGGTAACATATCAAGTCTGGTTCTCTTCACCTAACTGGACTCTATACTCGTTCAGGAGGGTATTTTCTCTTACATACTTGTAATAAATCTATATGACAGCGTCTGAGTCATTCAACGAACAATCGACTGATCTTTCGTACCTCTAGTATCCACATCCACACACCCTTCGGGCCGTCTTATCCCACAATCACCAGACATTCTCCACCGCAATAGACTTCAAACACGAAAATGACACCAAATAGGCCTGTTAATACTTATCAGATGTATTTTTCTGGTCATAACCTCGAATACGACTTAAGTATATATACATCTACAAGCTTCTTCTCTTCTCTCCCCCGTACAACAAACCACCTTCCTTTTCTCAACCAACTCACCACCCCAAGCGGCAAACCGGAAACAACAAGACAGAAAATAAAAATGCATTTCACCACTCTCCTCTCTCTCGCCCTCGCCACCACCGCTCTCGCAGCACCCGCACACCAGGGTAAACCCCAAGGCCTACAAGTACGTTTTTTCCGTCCCGCTATTCGGCCTGTCTCACTCACAATATAATTTCCCAGACCCGCGCCTTGAGCTGCGACACTGGCTACAACGACTGTCTCAAGGGCTGTAGTCCGGCAAATACCCAGCAGTGCATCACTTCGTGCTTCAATGGGCATTGCTCTAATGCTTTTCCGCCTAAGGCTTAGATAAAAAAAACTTGGGCTGATGGATTGGAATGTGTGCACAGGACTGCGTAAAAGGGGTTGTCTAGGCATGGGAAACTGAGAAAAGGTACAAATTTGGATCGCTTGTTAGAATACATTGTTTTGTAGTTTACTTCAAGGGTATAATTCAATCTTGATTACGGCTTTAGAAGAAAGAAGAAAAATATATCTCTTTCAGTTACACCATCTCGAGGATTCTCACTACTAGACGAAGACAGAGGTTTGATTAGACTATAATTCTCACAATCTTCCTCACCTGATCATGATAATTATTTTCTTCTCCAACAAGAGAAAAAAAAAGACTCACCTGATTCGGTTTGCAGATCACTATCAAAAATATTATATAACCCTGACTTCTCCTCGTATAAGAGTAAGCACTAAGGTGACTTGATGCTGGCGATCTTCTAGAAAAAAGGGTTATGAGCTACTATATTACTGGTTCAGGCCGAAGATTACATACGTTGCATACGTGTATTCACTCTTGTGCTGTAACTGGCTGTAAATACGAAGAGAGCCAGGCTTGCGGTAGTTGATGTGTTGTGCTGCCTATGTGAACCGTGTTTATATTTTTGATAGTGGACTCTGCTGGTGGAAGCACTGGCAAGTTTGACCTGGTCTTGGACTTGGACTGAGAGATGTAGAGATCAAATGGAGTAGAAAGCTAGATCTGGGCTACAGATCCTGGCTATGTTACATTTTGCGAAATAGATTGAATCTAGACATCTTACGACTAGTCTTTAGGGCTTCAGTGCGTACTCTATATTTTGGAAGACAGCGGAAATGAATCCCACTTATACTGAAAATCAGTAACCCCACCAATGAAAGTAAAGAGGATAGAAAGAAGAGCTGTGTCAAGGGCCGATTCAAGATCAGAAAGTAAATGATAAATAAGAATACATCTATTCTCTCACGTGACCATGACAACCATGGTTCTTTTTTGTTCACCTCCCCACCTTCTCCCCATGCAATAAACGCCGTTACTCCGCGCCTCATGCTATGCAAGAAGTAGATTACATTTTACAAAACCCCGCCGAAATACCCTTTTTCATATCCATTAAACCATGTCAATCGTCGAGTTTGAATGCTTTTATGCAGCCCAGTCGTCCCATTCACCCGTCTTCTTAGATGGCCGACTGTCTTGACTGGGAGTCTTTTTTCTTTTGGGAGCAGGGTCCAAGAAACCCTCTGGTATGTCGTTCCAGTTGGAAGTTCCTTTGGGCGGTGCGACTACCGTTTGTGTCTGCTGGGTTTTCTTCTGGTCGGCGGCTTGTTCGTCACTCGAGACGTCGTAGTCGTCATCGTCATCGTCAGAGGTGTAGTTGTAAGGGTCGAATTTCTTGCGCTCGATTGGCTGGAGCTGAACATCATGGTCGGCGTACATGTCGCGGTTCCTTCCCAGGATTTGGTCTGCTTTGCTTGGGCTTCTCCGCCCGTCAAGTGGACCCTTTACAACACCATTGGAAGTGGTCAGGTAGCGAGTCTGCTCTCCCTGGCGAATTCCTGACTGCCACTCGGGACGTCTTGCCGGTCGCGGCACGGGCTGGCGCTGACTAGGCATCCATCCATTGAGAGCGCGAGTTGGGCCCCTAAATTCAGCTTCAGTAGGAGAATCAACGCCCCAACCTGCAGCACGCTCACGCTGCTTTTGTAATCTTTCTTCTTGTTCTCTCTCCCGCTTGATGCGCTCCCGAGCAGCCAGCCACTTTGGACTGGGTTCCCAAGACCAGCCGTCTCCTGTGGTGCTGGGAATGGGCACGAGCCACTTCCACGGCGTAGGACCAAAGACGTGGGCGAGATTGCGTTGCCAGCCGAGATCGAATGCATTGGGAAGCTGGTCATTGTCACGTTCGTCGAGGTAGTTGTCATAACGATCCTGGTTTTGCTGGCGCTCGCGGTATTCGTAAGATGAGTATTGGGGGTGGGAGTAGCCGTTGGCATGGCCAGGGACAGGGGAGCGGGAAGTGGTGCGCGAAGGAGCCTCGCCTTCTTCTGGTCTCGTGACGCCTGGCAAAGCGTTTGCATGAATCTCGCGCAACTGATCGCCCACACTTAAGCGTCCATTCTCCTGAGCTTCAATGTAGCTCCTGTCGTTGAGCTGGTGTTTCATCGTGTTTCGCAGGGGAGACAAATAGCGCGTCTTTTCCAAACTTTCAATCGTCGTCTGACCCTTGACGGTCAGCCATAGATGCCAAGCAGTGAAGCCCGTGATGACGATGCCAATGATACCCGAGAGCACAGCGAGCAGAACGTAGTTGACGGGCATGAAAGACTCGGTGTATGCGCTCTCGCTGAGTAGTTCGCTCCAGACCCAAGTAGCTGACGTGGCAAAGCATACCCAACAGAAGATGCTCAGGTAGACGAGGAAGAGCACAAAGGCCTTGTAATTGCGGAGGCCTACACAGGTAGCCAGCCAGGGACAGTGGTGGTCCATTTTCAGGACGCAGCGCTTGCAGGTGGAGCAGTGGTGGGAGCGGTCGGGTTTCTTGGTCTGGCACTTGTTGCAGAAGCGCAGTTCGCCGGTCGAAGCCTTGACGGTAAACGAGGTGTACTGGATCTCGCCACCTTCTTGCGAGGGCAGGTGGGTGTAGCCATCCTTGATGTTGAGCGGCGAGCCGGGATCAGTGAAGACGGCGGTGGTGTAGCTCCAGTTGAGCATGAGGTAGAAGAAGATGCCGAGCGTGGACGAGAGTTTCCCTAGCGGGGGTGTCAGCCTGCGCAGTCTAATGTTTGTCTGGCTTCGTGTTCACGTTGGGGTGGTCGCACGGGGGGAAAGGGGAGGGCGACGTACCCGTCCAGGCCTTCTGGGACGGCACGAAGCCGATGCCCGCCTGCACCCATACGGCCCAGGAGGTGAGGCCGTAGACGAAGACGAGGGGGAAGTAGGTGACGGCGACGCAGCAATAGCGCTCGACCTTGCGGGCCCAGCTGCGGCGGCGCATTCTTGCGGAGGGCGACGACGGGGGCGAGGGCGAAGCCAGCGTGGCCATTAGTGGTTCGAAGGCGAGGGGGCGGGCATGTGGTGCAGGAGCACGAATGGCTGAGGTGTCGTGCCCCCTGTACGAGTGTGGATGGAGGATGCAGGTCGAGATGGGAAAAGGGTCTCGGGAAGGGAGAGATGCGGAGGACAAGGGCGCGGCCGGCTGCACGCCTAGTTTCAGGGCGCAGCAGCGCACACCATGTCAGAGGCCACGACGCCACGGCTTTGGCTACGCAGGCGCACAGCAGTCAGCATGCACATGACGGGCGACAGCGTAGTACTGCGTGTGCGGGCGATCCGATCTGGCGGTCGTGTTGGCCGTGCCTATCGTCATTATCATCTTCGTCGTCGTCGGCGTCGTCGTCGTCGTCAATGAGACGGCACGGGTGCTAGCGTGGCCCTGGCGCACGGGCCGCCTGTCCTTTTGATCGTCCTGCAACTTTAATCGAAGGCATCGTATCGCATAATCGTCGCAACCACACGCCCCATGGCGCGACACAAAACAAAGCCCGTCCGGAGAAACAAGGCAGCGGGAGGATTTGGTCTGGAAATGTCAGCCATGCGTGCCCGGCGCGGGTGCACAGCAGCAGCGCGCAGCCACGGCGGCCGTATACCATCCACCCACTGGGGCACGAAATGACGACAATGCCGGTGCCATGGCCGGTAATCTAAAGTAGCCTGTTACAGCGGTTACAGGACGCCGAGTCTGTGCCATGTACCCCCGTCTAGCTCCCGTTTGCTGCCCGCCGCCTGCTGTGACATTTAGAAATGCCCGTTGCCCACGCACGCCCGCGCTGGGTCGTCTCTCTCCCCGTCGTCCTTGCACGGCAGTGCTGTCGCTTTTGTTCTTCCAACGACATCGCCCCTTGCCCCTCTCCTCTCCCTTTCCCAGCCCCTCGCGGACATGTATAATACCGCACGCGTGCTCACAGCATTTGGCCCATCACCTTAGCCCAGCATGCTTGCCTCGAGGAAACGCCCAGCGCCGCTGTTTCTCCTCATCGTCCTGGTCGTCATCGGCATATGGTACCACAGCAGAGACACTGACCGCATATACTCGCAATGGCTGTCGTCGATCGAGTCGCAGCCCGCAAAGGCCCCGGCCAACAGGACCTTGGGCTTTGGCGCCGTCGTCGTCGTATCCAAAGAAGGTTCCTCCCGTCGCCATCCGCTGATCCAAGCCGCCAACGTCACCGAGCTCGACCTCACCATCCCCCAGCAACCTGAGTGGACAGAAGGCGATGTCCAGCGCTTCATCAACGGCCAGTCCAATACCCAAAAAGGCTCCATCCTAGCCTGGTTGGGCCACCACAATGCCCTGCGTTGGTATGACTTGGCATGCATCTCCTCCCTGAACTGCTCACTGATTCGCTCTCTAGGTTCCTGGACTCGGGCTTGGAAACCGCACTCATCCTCGAAGACGATGTCGACTGGGACATCCGCCTGCGCAGCGTCCAGATTCCCCTCGCTGCAAGTGTCACACGCCAGCTCCTTCCTCCAGTCCGCTCACGCCACCCCAAAATAAACTCCAACCCCAACCGCACCCAATACTGGGGCGACCAGGATGCGTGGGACGTCTTGTACCTCGGCCACTGCGGCGACTACTTTGACGTGATCGAGGAGGATGGCCCCAAGACGGACCGTCAGTCGTACAATCTGAGCACCATGGCCCACAAGCTCTATCACGACCCTACGCTGCCCTCGTGGCTGGATATGCATCCCTTCACCCAGGCGCTCTTCCGCCTGCTGGGTATGCCCGAACGCACGCGAGTAATGCACCGCTCCAAGCTACCGCTGTGCTCCTTTGGATACGCCGTCACCCGCTTAGCTGCCGAGCGACTTTTGAACGACCTGGCACCGCCAAAACTCACAAAGAACGGAGCACGCGCCTTCGATGTCGCACTTCTGCACGCATGCAACAAGGGAGAGAACACGCCCTCGCCAACGCCCGAGTGGCAGCGCTCCAAGAATTCGCTGGACCCGAATTCACGGAGCAAATACCCGAGCCCTGGCCTACGCTGCTGGACACTGAACTCGGAGCTCTTCCACCACATGCCAGGCATGAGCGAAATCGACATGCTGAGTGCATTGTCTGGCGAGAAGCCCGGCCTGCCGCCAGTAGACCGCGCAGCCCAGGCCCAAGTCGTCTACCGAAACGAAACCACCAACATCGACTGCGGCTTCTGGAACGGCGCCTTTGCCTTTGACGATGGCGACACTGACCGCCTCCACTACCTTCAAGAAAAGGTTGGACGGCAAGGCATCTGTCTCAAGGAAAAGAATCAGCATGAAAGCACCTTCATTCCCCCACAAACCACCATGGACTGAGGTCCAGCTAGCTTGTCACAGGACAACACAGCATGTAGTATTAGATTTCATCACGAGCACACGCGCCTCGGTCCGGTGCACGAGGCCTGCGGAGTATACGGGCGTATGATTACAGGCGTTAGCGGGCGTTCAAGTCGAGTTGGTTACGAAAGAACCTGGGAACGGCGCACACGGTCACGTTGGTTTTCTTTTCTCGATTTAAGGCGATATACCACATGGTATTCTGGATAGGCTTATCCAGCGCACCCTATGTACTTTTCTTGGACACCATTTTTATACCAGTTACGAGGACAGGATCCATTCACCAAACACTGGGAAAGTATCAGATACCAAATGCAAGATAGACTCTTTGTTTCTCAGCTGAACAAGAACCTTCCATTGATTGGAATGGATGAAAATATCAAATTATGCAACGTCTTTCGCATGGAAACACCGAAGTATCTCCTTCCTTGAATGCATGTCCCTGACTCCGTGTACATCCAAGATGAACAAAACACGCACGACCCCCAAACGAACCATGGGCCCACACCCCCAAACGCTCCTTCCGCTACTACCCCAGCCGCTCTTCCCACTAAGAAGGAACGAAAGAAGAAAAAGCATAAGCACACACAGTCCAAAGAAGGCTTCCGGAATAACATTCCGCCCGCCTTCACTCATGTCATCATCTCACCCGCCTAAGTGCTGACATAACTGCAGATCTCGCATATGCCTCCAGCATTTTTCTCCTTTCTGCCATTACCGTTATCTATCTTCGGTGGATTGGATCAGGCGAACCATTTCCACCAAGTACTGCTGCATACACAGACACAGACACAGACACACAAACACCACATGTACATACATGTCCAACACAACCACCGAGGATCTACCCTGCACGCATGCAAAATGCGTTTTTTTTTGTTTTAGGGAAAAAAGGGACAATTTTCGGGCCGATACCCTATGTATCGGTAATTTGAGAGCGCAGATTGAGAAGGACTAAGGTAGGGTAGGGATGTGGTGCTGGCGCGAGTAAGTGCATGATGGATGCATGTAGGTGAGATGATACAATGGCACTGTACTATGTATGCGCTACTATGGTATGTATAGTCATACGCCTGTTGGTGGCGGAGAGCCATGTTGCTTATCGGCATATGGGAGTATGTGCAGTATGCAAAGATGGGTCTTTTTGGCCATGGCAGTTGAGGGATGGACGGCTTACGGCTTATGGCTTCACAGCCAATGTATTGTACGTTTGTATCTCTGGGCTGCGCTAAAATATCACGCTAGCATACTTATCGTCCTGTCAATGTCGACTAATCCACCGTGCGTATCTCGATTATCATTTTATTTCATTGCATTGCATTTATCCACACTTGGCTGGAGTAATACCGTATTCAGTCACCTAGCGCTATCATACTCTTCTGGTTCATTCCTGCTCATCTCATGCTGCGCTGGACTATGCATCTCGCTCCTCCGTTCACTCACAACTCAGCCATAGCTTACAGCTCAACCGCCACGTCCACCCCTCTCATCCTGCATGCCAATAGCTGGATCCGGTGCCTCGGGGAACTCCTTCTTTGCCGTGTCTTTTCCGCCTGCAGAATCCTTGTGCTCGGTCGCATGGCCTCCGCGGCCCTCCTTGTGCGCACTGCTATATTTCATTAGCCACTCTTCTCAGCAGCACCTCTCTTTTTTCTTTTCCCCTTCCTGCCTATATCTTTTTGGGTAATTGGTGAAAAACTCACTCCAGGCCCGCCTTTGCATTGCTTTCATGTACGTTGTGCGTATCACCTTGCTTGACCTTGTCCTGCACCGCATGCGGTGAATCACCCTCGTACAGATCCGTCTTGGTCTTCGAGTTTGTACTCAGGTCATTTGGATACTGCTCTACGCGTCTCGCGGCGGATAGCGAAAAGGGACGGGCGCAAGTGGTGCTGGGGCGGAGCCTCAGGTGAGACTGAATCATTGAGCGGCGAAACATTGTTGGTGCTGGTTGCTTGAGCTGGTCAAAACGTGATGTCCGCTGTCAATTGTTGTTATTGTTAAATCAATAGTCCAGTACTTTGGAGGAAGAAGAAAAATAGTAAAGCTTGTCAAGTCTGGGGAGAGACATGCAAGGGAAGGTAAGAGAGAAAAAGACAAAAACCGAGGCATACGACATAACTAGCGAATGGGCCATGACGCATTATCGTACAAACAACGTTGGATAATGATGATGTATGACGCTTTCGATTAAGGTACCAGCACGGGTCATAGCGTGGTGTCCATCGGCGCTATGCCCTTTTGCGGACCGCGCAGAATCGTGTTGCCCCTCCCCCACATTTTGGGCGATTTGAGCCTCATGGCAAAGTTTGGGGCGGGCAGACTCGCATATCGTCACCATCCTTGTCCTCGAACTTGACGTCGGAATACCCCTCCCAAGTCCAACCAAATTTGTTCTGTCTTCGTCTTGAACACTATCAACAGCCACGGCTCTCTGATCTCTCCCTCCCTTCCACTTCCGTGCCTACGCAAACCAGACTCGCAACAATGGCAACCACAAAAGACTGGAAGGCCGAAGACTTCCCGTGCACACTGTAGGATCTAGCCTGCTATTGTTTTGTTCCCTTGTCTCCTACCATCATACATGCTGATCCTCTGTCTCACACAGAACCCTCAACATCCCCTTCCCAACCGCCCACCTCGCGCAAACAGCACAGCGCTCCCTTTCCGTTGACGCCGAGCTCTCGCCCCTCGTACGGCGGCGCTTCACGCTCGCCGCGCCCACCGACTCGGCCGAGCACTCGGTGCTGCAAGTCGACTACGCAGCCACGACGAACCGCATGCTGCGTGTAGCTGTCAACGGGTTCATCGAGAGCGCCGGTGTCGTCATTGCCGTCATGAAGGAGTTGGATACAGATGTCGTGTATGAACCTACGCGGGAAGGGCTCGAGGGCGTTCAGGGCCTCGATCCGAGTACGGTTGGTTGAAGGGAGGACGACGGCTGGAAGGGAAGAGGTGGGAGAAAGAGGATGAAGGAGGGAGTGACCGAAGGAGGAAAAGGATACGACGTGTTGAGTTCGAGGGCGAATCACAAGATAGGGGCCCGGATGGACGAAAGAAGAAAAAGAGGACGTGGGAACGTCGAGCACTGCAATTATGCTGTGGTTCCAAACACGCGTCCCATACACCCAAGAGCCAGCTATTTGTACAGTTTCACATACCAAAACACCCCAACGCTATGCTAAAGGCTACAAAGACTCCCTTGCGTAAGCAGGCTTCGCACATGGAGATTTTTAGTCCGAATCTCCCCCAACCCCAACAAATTACTCGCTTTGGACCAAAGAACTCTGCGCCTCCAGTTTCTTCGGCGGCGGCTCTTCGCTATCTCCTTCCTCCTCTTCATCTTCCAGCTTCCTCTTAGTGGCCGGCTTCGTTTCCATCGACCCGGTCATGTCCGCAGTTGGTACCGTCGGGCGCATGTCAGCAACCTGCGCTGACGGTAGTGCCCCAGTCGGCATGGGCGGGTACACGCCACCGTCTCTGATTTCGAAGCCATCCGCCTTTTTCAGTCTCCACTGTTCCTTAATCTTGAGTCGCACCAATTCGCCCGTCGTGCGCGCATCCTCGTAGCTGTCGTGACCGGCCGCGCCTGCTTGCTGGATTTCTTCGCCAAGGTGCTCTTTTGCAAGTTTCCGGAGCCCAAAGCGAAAAGGCAGGCCCTGGCGTGTTGGGTAGAGGAGCACCGTGTCGATGATGACGGGATGGACGACGCGGATCGTATTGAGGTCGTTCTCAAGCGCATGCCCTACTATGGGAGTCTCAGGAGAGACATGTGAGAGGAAGAGATCCCGTGCTGCATACGGCGATTCAACAATGCGGAGGTCTTTGCGCACTGGTCGGGGGTTTGCTGGGTCGTACGCTTTGGCGTTGACGAATTGGTCTCGTGTGATACCGGAGAAGCGAGTGTTGAAATCCAGTATTTGCCCCAGTGGACGAACGAGGACGTCGACGAGCGGCTGGTGTTGTGGCCATGATATGACGGTAAGACGAAGCAGTTCCAGGCCATTGGTAGTATAGCCCATCTCGCAATCAAACGACACCGCTGAACATTTTGGAACCTTGTCATTTGCTGGTGTTTGGATGAACGGCATGATGAGCGAGAGTCTTTTTGGGTTTTTAACGTTGAAAACATGAGTTTCATGCGTGCTACAGCCTGGTGATCCGACCTCTGCGTTACAGCAGGACAGTCTCTTCAAGTCTGTGGCATCGTTGGACTTCTTAGGATAGACGATTCGGCCCCAATGGTACCGGCACTCTCCACCAGTCGTGAGCGCGCCTTCTTCGTTTCGGTCTGGAAATACTTGAAAACGGGTTTTGCAGCGATCGCATTCTTCCCACCCAGCGGCCGACTCGAGGGCCAAACGCGTCTCAAGCACCTCCGCATCGCTTGGTAAACGAGTGACATAACCATATGCATCCAACCCCTCCTGCTCGCACTTGAGCGTGCGAAGAAAGGTGATCTCGTCCTCTGGACTCAAGCCTGTGTCGACTCTCTTAGGCGGTGGTTTCTTGGGCTGCTCGCCCTTCTCCAAGGCTATGGCTGCTCGCCTCTCCTTGACCCATTCTTCTGGCTTCATACCCTTGAGCTTGACTAGCCGCTGCTTCAATATATTCTCGTAAACTGATGGGCTTGATATGGCGATCTTTTCTTCCTCATCAACTGCTAGCTTGTTTAACTGGTTTGCATTGAGGTGTAGCGCCTTTATCTCAGGCTTGACTGCTTTCAGGAGCCTATCGTTCTGAGGTTTCATATACGTGTGTAGTGCCTTTAGGAGTGTAATTCGCTTAGTGTAGACTACTGGTTCTTTTTTGAGCTTGCGCGGTATCAAGGGAACTGGAGTGTCGGGATTAACGATAGGCTTGGCAGCAGCAGCTTTGGATGAAGATGGTAATGTTGGCCGGGATGCAGATGACGGCAGTGCAGTAGAAGTATTTGGTGCAGCAGGCAGCTTCGACTCCACCGTTTGCGCATGTTCCGGTTCTTTGTTTGTTGGTGGCACCTTTCCTTTGGACTTGTCTGAGTTGACCAAGACGCTAGAGCCTGGTGGGCTCGGTGCAAGAGCGGCTTGAGACGCCTGTTGATTTACATTTTCATCGACTTTGGACTGCTTTTCAACTGTCCCAGGGCCATGCGCTGTCGTTACCGGAGGCAGAGGAGGTGATCTGTCAGGTAGTTCGGTAGCGTCATGGCCAAATATGCAATGAGGAAGTGCGCAGGATGAACCTGAAGGACATGCTATCTTGGCAAAGCTCCTGTAAGCTGGAATCGAAGGCCACATTGTTGTCAGGGTCGTGCATTGATTGCTTCACCGTAAGTACGCATGTATGCACGCCCAGATGGTACACAACCTACGAAAGTGGATTGGCTGAGCTGTCACCACGCCCGTAGATGCGTTCGGCTAAGAACTTGATGGATATTATGTCTCGGCAGTGTGGAGTAAGCAAGAAATGAGGCACGCTCCAAGGCGCAATGCACAAAGACGGAAATGTACAGGCGACAGGTGAGCGAGCAATGACCCTTCGGCTTCGTCAGAACAACGTTGACTGTGTCAACTGATCCACGAAAGGTTGTAGTAAAGACGAGCAGAGCGTGCAGTCGGTTCCAGCAAGCCGGTCCACTTGTAATGCCGAAGCCAATCAGAGGGTGAAGGTAGGAGGCATGGCGAGTTTGGCCAGGCACGCGTTGTTGAGCCTACGCTGGTCCGAGCGCGCCCAATGCAGGGTCCACACGCGTGGGCGGCGATCCGTCTCTGATTCCGTCATGACGCGGTGATGTAAGACATCGCAAACCTAACATCGTCGCCGGCTGATGCGTCTCAAATCCCCCTACCTCTTGGCAACTTGGTGGCTCAGACAAGTTTTGGTACGTTTGCGCCACGTGGAATTTCCCAAGTCCGGCCATAGTCGCTGATAACAGCGGAAGCTGCCTGCATAACTCGGGGCGGCGCCTTTCACGGACGATATCTGGACGTGGGGTGCCGTACATACATATACTCCGTCCTTGGCTGCGACCCCCTAGCCGACAAACTTCACCACACTCACCACGGCTACATACGCCCACCACCATGTCTGACAAGGCTGATCACCTCTGCGTCCTCGTCCATGGGTATGTCCCCAAGTCGCTCTTGCTGTCTCGATCGGCGATTGTGAAAAAGCAAATTCGCTGACCACGATCAGTTTTTGGGGCAACCCCGACCACCTAAAATACGTCAGTACTGCCTTGAGCGAAAGGTTTCCTCGGGAAAAACTCCATGTCCTCGTCGTCTCGCGCAACTCCGGCAACTTCACCTACGACGGCATAGACACGGGTGGCGAGCGTGTTGCCCAAGAGGTGGAAGGGAAGCTCGAGGAGTTAGCTGAGAGCGGTCACAACATCACCAAGATCAGCATCGTAGGGTATTCACTGGGGGGTCTTATCTCCCGTTATGCTATCGGATTACTCTTTCGCAGGGGTATCTTTGATAAGATACAGCCAGTGGTATGTCCTGTGCCCCAGTTGCTGGCGACACATGTTAAGCTTGCTAGAACTTCACAACCTTTGCGACACCCCATCTCGGCGTTCGAACACCACTCAAAGGCTATCACAGCCACCTGTGGAATGTATTGGGCGCGCGCACCCTCTCCATGAGCGGACGGCAACTCTTCGGTGTGGACAAATTCAGGGACACCGGTCGGCCGCTTCTAGCCGTCCTCGCGGATGCGGAAAGCATCTTTATCCAAGCGCTGGCTCGATTCAAGCACCGCAGCCTTTACGCCAATGTCATCAACGATCGGACAGTGACATACTACACTGCTGGTATATCCTCAACAGACCCTTTCGTCAACCTTGACACCATCAAGATAAACTACATCAACGACTACGACAATGTCATTGTCGATGGGGAAAACCCAGTTTCTCCGAAGGAGCCCGAAGAACCAAGAGCACTTACTCAGCGCCTAGCAGAGGGTACAAAGACGATGCTGGGGCGCGCATCCATTGTTGCGCTCCTCGCAGTTTTCGTTCCCATAGGCGTATCGGCTTTCCTAATGAATTCTGCCTACCAATCAGTCCGCAGCTACCAGCGTATACGACTGCACGAGCAAGGCCGATCGGGTATTGACTACACACACTACCGCCTGCCAATGATGATCAAGGCAGCACGACGTGAGGCCGAAGCCATGTACGAAAGCGCGAATCATGCTCAGGACCAAGAATATTTGAGCACCGGATCCCAAAAGACCGCATTGACACAGGGCACGGCGTCGAATGGGGTGCACGAAACAACGCGCGAATCCGATGTCGATTCTATCCAAGAGCAGAAGGATAAAGCAGTAATGAAGTTCCCGACACTAGCGCTCACGCCGGAGCAATTCGGAATGATCGAAGCTTTGGACAATGTTGGCTTCAAGAAATACCCGGTTCACATCCACAACCACCGGCACTCACACGCTGCTATTATTGTTCGCATGAACAAAAACTCCTTTAATGAAGGCAAGATTGTTGTCAAGCACTGGCTCGACCATTTCGAGCTTTGATATTCCTTCTGCGATTCTGGCTCTTTACAGCCGAGGCTATCTTCCGTTTTTACAGCGTGGCGCATGGCGAATCTTAGACGCGGGGTAAATTTTCGATATGTTTGTGATTCCAGGAAACGATTTGAGCGATTGATATCATTTAGTATCATATGTATCACATGTGTCTCACAGGTGGAGGAGTAGTATTTCTGCATACTTGCATATTTACACAGCATATAATTCAATTCTAGTAATTAGAAAAACACAAAAGGAATACCCCACTCGATAACAGAGTTCAGAACAACTCTTTTCAATACCGTGTATGTGCCTTCGGTAGTGGAATGAGTATGACGAGCGGTGCCGCATGTGACCATCTCAGGCCCCAGCCAAGTTCCCACTGCATAAAGGCCACCCCTACGCCTACGGCTATGGAGGCCTTGATCGACTGGAGAATCGATCTTCTGGTTCGTATCGGCCTGCGTGATCGTGCAGGATAGAACACATGCATCATGCTAGCCCAGACGAGCAAGCCCGTCTTTCCGCCAAATTGCCCCGCGTTTGTCGAAACGGGCGTCTGGCATAGAGTAATCGTACGGCGGGTACAGCGAGTGGAAGCAATTGCCGGCCAAGTGAAATGGTGGGTGTTACAAACTTGCGACCCAGGATTCGATCGCGCCTGGGGTGGCCATGCAAGGTGATTTATACAGGTGGGTCCGCTAAATCCGGTTAAGGTTAGCGCCCGTATCGACGACGACGCAGATAGGTGGAAGGAGAGGGACGTCAGATGGGCTTGATGGTCTCTTTTGAGGGAAGTAGCACGCCTTTTTCGTCAGACTTATATGGGGGCGTTAGGACGGGTACGAGGGAGATGTTTGGGAAATGAAGCTATGTAGCAAGGCAGCAGCAGTGTTTGGAAAAACACGATAAGTATTGCAAAACTGGGACCAGCCTTATAGAAATATGTACACGAGTTTGTTCGTTAGTCTCTCAATATCCTTGGTTCACCATCGTATTCATCAGCCTTCAGAGGCTTTAGCCCTTGAACGCTTTTACAATAAACGCCACGGCCGGATCCATCAATTTCGGAAGGACATAAGTCAAATGGTAGTATTCACAAGTTCCGGAATCGCAGACCTATATTAGATTGTCAGCATACATATCTTCCACCCCCTCCTGCCTTTGTGCATTTCAGCCTCGGATTATACAGGCTGATAGGAACTTACCGGATCGTTTTTCGCGCACACCTCCAATACCTTTGGCTGCAGAGCCGCCGGGAACTGGTGGCCTAGCCGGCCCAATCTCAGATTGGGGTCGCCAAACATGACGACAGACTTGATTCTCGGGAACAGAGACACAGGAAGCTTGTCTGCGGCCCGATGCATAATACTGGCACCTTGACTATATCCCACCAAAGAAAAGGTTTGGTTCGGGCACGCGGCGGCTTGCGTAGTCAAGCGCTTTACAATGTCGTTTATGCCTTGTATCCCGCCAGTGATGATCTCAGCGCTGGCTGGGTACTAGTAGAGCGGAAGGTCAGACAGATTTTTCCAGAACTTCCAGAAGAGTTGTTGTTGTTTATGTTCACGTACCTGGACTGGGTAGCCTTGGACTCCTGGCAGCTGTGCGGAAACATTACTCACGACGGGGTCACCAACGATGACGCCGAACTTGGGGAAACTGGGCTCGCTGGTACCACGAGCTAACATGAGAGACTTTAGTTCATATATCAAACAGAGGATAGGGGCGCTGAGCTGCTAACTCACCAACGAGAATCTCAAACGCAGAACATCCCTTGGGAATATCGCCTGGTACAATTGGCACTGGCTCTCCGATTTGGACGTCATTTGCAGGAATCTCAGGACATATTTCCTGAGCAGAAGAGACAGAGATCAAGGCAAAGGCCAGAAGAGGAACAATTGAGATGTAACGCATTTTGCTGTGCAGTGATTCGTTTGCTTTTGCTTCTTGCTCGTAGTAAAACTGTATGCTGTTGCTGGATCTTTTCTAGCTAAAAAGGAAGAGCAAAACATCCCCTTATAACTTTACACATCGCTATACACAATTTCCAATCCCTTCCATCGTGATGCTACAGAGACCACAGGGAGATTGTAAGGAAATCTGCGATTGAAGCGAACCTCGGCAACTTTGCGACAGACTGAGCAAGGATGTATCGTGGTGGTGTTGTGGTCATCTGCGTCGAGCCGTTCTTGGCTCAGCAAGAGGTTAATATATTTTCTCGATTCTTGCCGAGGCACAGTTGTAGCGTAGTATAGAACTAGTGGGGTATATTGAAAGAAGGTGTTTCATGGTGGCCGGGTAACGGCACTTGGATGTTTTGCTTTTTCCATGGATGTACCGTGCCAAGTCATCTTAACCTTGGAGGGACATGAGCAAGACATTGGCAGTCTCAAGCCGAGCAGTGGTGTAGCTGTTCAGGGGTGTGGTACTCCTATGTACTGGATAATCAGCACAAGATGTGGGGTGACTACGCCACAACGCATGCATGGTGGTCAGCCCTAAATTTGTAAAAGAAATCCTGCCAACCTCTGCATGCGAGATACGCGCAATTCTCCGATTATTGCCGCCTGGGCTTTACTCAATGTTTCACAAGGAATGGCATCTGCCAATCGTGTGCCTCCCAGGGCAGATGCGGGTGCTATCCGTGTATTCCCTAGTCACCAGCTAGAGCTGCAATGAACTGCAACCTCTCTGCGTCCAATATCCAGTCCTTCATCGTACTTGAACGTTCAAAAACTTTATCTTTACCCCGCATTTTGCCCTGCAGCATACCAACGGCAGTCCTCCTTGAGTTATGGTCCATATACAGCAAAGTGCCCGGACTCTTGCAGGACTTGACAGAATCACTTGACCAGAAATTTGGTGATACCGAGGCCCTTTTTTTCTCTTCTATCGTTCATTGGTTCTTTGGGTGTTTCGAGGTCCTGAATCTCATTTTTGCCTAGGCAAAACTCTTTAGGAATGGACTGATTTCTGACAACACTTCTCCTTCAACATGCCAATTCACCCTCTCTAGGCTACCGATCTAAGCCTTGGTTTAATATCTGTACCCTTGGCTCGTAAAGGCAAGCTTTGGACTTGCTACAGTCTATTGGACAGCACCTGGAATGTGCATTCACTGCCTCGGCTCACATCACACAACGTCGGCGACTTTCTGGAGATGCAGATTGTCCGTGCGATACGCTTTGCATTGAGAGACTCCAAAGATGCCGGCAGTAGCTGAATCAACTGGTATTGATTCTGAAGGACTCGTTGTCTATAAAGAGGACTCCCTTCGCAGCTCAATGTGTATCCAGCAAGCCTTCAGAGAGCAGAGCTTCCTATCCTTCATTCACTATCTCCAGTGCCGACAATCACTTCTTCTATCAAACACTTGCCAATCACTTCGATATTCGAAACAATGAAGTTCCTCAGCATTCTCGCTCTGGCCATTGCCTCTTCCGCTACCCCCATTGCTATCCCTGTGTCGGACTCTGCTGTAGTTGCGACTCGCCAGATCTTGGACCGCACTCAATTGACTGAGAATGAGTTCACTTTGTTGGGATGCAGGGACATCATCTTCGTTTGGGCTCGCGGCTCTACCGAAGCAGGCAACATGGTAAGCTCCTGGTGGAGAAAGCGTTTGCTTTTTGCTTGTTCCTAACTCAGAACTCGCAGGGTGCTGTTATCGGCCAGCCTCTCGGCGATGAGCTACGTCGCGCATACGGTAACAAGCTAGCTATCGAGGGTATCGACTATGCTGCTCTGCTTTCTACCAACTACCTGCCCGGCGGCACTGACCTCGCCTCGGAGCTTATGATGCGCACTACTCTTGAAAGAATCAACAGTCGTTGCCCCTCATCCATCATCGTTTGCGGTGGCTATTCGTATGTCCCTTTTTCTATCCATACCCCTTTTTTCCATACTTTCTAGACTAACCACGGCTACAGCCAAGGTGCGGCCGTAAACCACCGTGCCATCGAGGACCTCTCTCAGGCGGTCAAGGACCAGATTGCAGGCGTTGTTACCTTTGGTGACACTCAGGCCCGCCGCGACAACCAACAAATTCCCAACTTCCCTCGCGATAAGCTCAAGATCTTCTGTGGCGATCTTGTTCGTGACACGGTATGTGACGGCAACCTTGCTGGGGCTGTCTTGCTTCCCCATCTCAGCTATGGTTCCGATGCCGGAGCGGCTGGCCAGTTTTTGATTGGCAAGATCAATGCCGTCCGAGGTGCGAAGGCCTAGATATCTCCTTGGGCACAAACTTGCTGGTCAAGGAAATTACCTGAGGATTGAGTGACGGATGAAGAGAGGGTGAGGGAGTGGACGAAGGACTTCGGATAGTGGATCATATGTTGTGCTCGCCAGAATGACCATGAAATTGTGTCTGATTGTAAATAAAGACAGGCGAGAGTATGGTTCAAATGCAATGCTTTTCTATTCAACTGTCCCTAACTATACTGAAACGGGGTTCGACACTTTTCTTACCAAGACACTAATTGCTATCCAAAGTAATCGGGCTCTATAGTGACATAAGGGCTAGGATATTGCCGTGATGACAATGTCTGAGACGGCCGTGTCATAGACCTGCGATTGGTTGTCTTTAGAAATAATCGTCTTATAGCCTCCGGTTCGACTTGCGCTTGCGTATGCGTACAGCTATCCTGTACAGTGGTCTGACTGCACCGAAAGCTTTCTCTCGCGTAGGCGGCATAGCTGCATCTGTCTCTTCCGGATCGCATAACTGAATTTCCCACTCATTCAACAAGACGGCAAAAGTCGCGCTCTGAATGACTTCTGCGAACTCCCTGCCTAGTCCCAGGTTCTGGTGAGCTCCGAAAGCGGGAGCCAGTAGCTCGAGACCTTCCATGCTGAATTCGCCTGATTCGATACCGCCTCTTTTCTTGGGTTTATCTGGAATGAGGAATCTTCCTGCCCAAAACTCATCCAGTGGTATCTCGGCGGTACGCGGCCGGGCTTTTGCCCATGATTTTCCATCCAATGCAACGTCATGTGAGAATGCGATTGGCGCGCTTCCTTTGGGAAGAACGTATTCTTTGTCTAGGAGGATATCATGGGCCTTACTAGGATAAATCATGTACTGTGCCATGCGTAAACGGCTAGTCTCATAGAGCAAGGATTTGATAAGAGGCAGAGTCGCAATGTCCATCACACCGTAGGTGTTGGCTTGTTTCGAACGGTGCTTGTCAACAATGTCGGTAACTTGGTTGGCCAGTTCGGGCTTGCGTAGTATTTCAATCATGGACCAGATTGCCGACGGGACGACGGTTCCATTTGCACTACATTCATCCGTCAGCCTATTTGCCCTTGGTTCTTGCTAGATCGACGTTTGTACACGCACCAGTGTATGACCTTTAACAGTTCCACCGCTCGCGATTCTTCGGATGAAAACTCCGCGAGTAGACCATCAATTTCCTGGATAAACTTTGACCCTCTGGTTTCATCCCAAATTGGATCATCACTCCCAATATTCGCAAAGCCACTACCAATGTGACTGGTCCTGAGCCATTTCTCAACACCTTGGAGTAACGCAGCGCGGGGCTCTTCATAAGCATTCGAACCTAGTAGCCATGACATTCCCGGCACATAAGCCTCCAAGGCATCTTCAAACTTCCAATAGTCTTTGACAAATTTAGGATAAAGTCGGAAAATAGTGGATCCAAATAGCGTCTCTACCAAGCACCTCGTAAAGACTTGCTGGAAGAAGGACCAAAAGTCCTCGATCTGTGTCCATGTACCAACCTGGAACATTTTGTCATCCATATTGCTCGATAGTTTCGAAGCGTATAGCTCGCCTAGTTCGGCCAATGACGCGCCCGTCACGTGTTTTTGGATCGGTACAGTGAGTGCATGATTTGCTTTTTCACTATACTTTTCGGGTGTGGAAATCTGTGTGTTGGTACTCGCATAGCGGCTAGGAATATCAAATACCCCTTCGTATTCACGTCTCACGATGGAACTCCGTTCCGATAGTCTGGATGCTTCTGTCACTACCTTGATATGCTTAGGATCCCGGAGGACAACCAAAGTCTGCAAGCCTGCCTTGACAGTAAATGGGGCAAAGCTGCCAAACTCTTTGCTAGTATACGTTAGCACTTGTGAATGAAAAACGAGCAAACTCCCTCACAATAGTCTCGCAAAGAACTTCTGTGGCCCTTCTGCAGCTATGCTAAACGTATGGAACACGCCGGGAACCAAGTATGGGATTGTCGGTGGCTTTTTTCCCGTCGCGGCATTCTTTGAGCTTTGAAAGAAGAACAAAGTGGTGAGATAATACGTTAGAGCTGGGATGACAACCAGCGCCAGCGCGAAGAGGAGAAGCATGGCTAGTGCTATGTTCAATGAGGTGTAGTCGAGGTGTTAAATCGGCGTTGACCCTGGCGCGACCTAACTACGGATGTCGTGCCGGGATTGGCCGCTACCGCCTGGACCCACTAGGTACAGCTTCAACCGTATACAAGCGTTCACATTCGCCAGATTTCTTGTGGTCAGTCTACATTATGAACTGCAGTCATGACTATTATGCATCACTTTCATGAGATGTCGGGTGCATTCACGAATACTCAAAATCGCCACAAGTACTAGCACATCGTCCAATCTTGCTCATGCTGGCTAAACGCTCAAGGAAAACGTCAAATGCAATTCGTTTAATCAAAATGGGGTATCATATCTAAACGCCAGATGCTACGTCCCGGGTGGGTTTGGAAATCCCTACCAACTTGCCAAAACTTTGTCCACCTTTGCCTGCCCGTGATTCCCAAGTCCCTCCATGTCGACATCCTCATCATCTTCCGCAGTAGAAGGCACTTGTACATTGCCTAACTTCTCCTCAACCCTCGCTGCAACACGTATGGCCAGTGTTCTCGTTTTTGCCAACTCTGGGGCTAGTGGCGCATCTTTCCATGCCAAATTCGGTTGTATGTTTTTCTTGGGTTGACGATACGGCTCGAGTAAGGATAACAGGGTGCGATATGTGTTGAGCTTGTTCTGCAATGTCTGGCGTTGAGCAGATAGCTCCTGCAAGCGTGAGACAGAGGAAAGGTATTCGTCTTGCGTTACTTGTTCGTTGCTGTCGCGGCCATGCCAAGTTGCGGGCAGTTTCGCAATATTCTCGTCGAGAGTGAGATCAGCACCTTGATACAGCGCATTTGCATCATCCTCGTGAACATCGGATAAAGCACGGTCATCCTCTTGATCTTCGTCGACAGATTGCGCACCCGACTCCCAGTACAACGTGTCTATTTGCTCTACGACGTGCTCAATCATCTGGCGACTGTAGACTGTCCGCGAGTGTCGCTTGAGGTCGCGGTTGACTAGATGCTGCTTTAGCTTTGTATTTCCAGCCCAACGTACAAGGAGACGTACCTTTGTCTAACACGCCTTTCATGACGCTGAGCTCGATGCCGCCATCTTGCGCGAGAGTACGCAATCGTTCCGATGGAGGTATTCCACGCGACAAGATGTGCTTCCTAGTTTGGAGAAAATGCTGCTTCTGCTCAACAATTGTGGATTGTTTCGATCCGGGAATTGAAGTACGTTGACTCATTGTAAAGGTACAGGGTGTGATATCACTGGGGGATTGCGGGGAGGAATTGGAAGCGCGACGCGTCGAAACCAGACTTTACCTAATCGGGACCAATCTACATTCTACAACAAGCAATCATCTCAATGTCAGAGTTGGGCTTGCCACATCGCAACTAAGCATAACCAGTTTAATTTGGCATTGCCAGAATGTGCATCTGAGCGGTGGAGGCTACGAACTATGGAACCTCTTAAGGTTGCCAAACCAGCTCATGAGGGACTATGCGTGATTCACTTGTCACTAGCCGCAAACACCTCGCACGCACTCCGATGGACTTCTCCTCTAAATAACATACCCAGTTTTATTCATTTGCATTGCTGACATCAGTTACTTGTCCTGACCATGGACTAAATGAAGATGTAATGAAGTGTCTAAACAGGTGGCCTGTGCAGAATCTCCATGCACGCTATTTTGGCGCGAGTGGAGAGCACGTCACGACATTTCAACATTCGCATTGTGCCAACCAAAGTCGCAACATTGACAGCTACAAAATTCGGTAAACACTTTGGTTACAGGTCGACTACATCAATCCAGCGCAGACTCACAAACAACGATAAGCAGGGCAGAATGCTGCGCCAACAAATGAATGAGGTGGACCTTTTGATACTGGGCGCTGGCTGGACGTCCACGTTCTTGATCCCGCAACTGAGTGATACCGACATTACCTATGCGGCCACTACCACGTCAGGAAGAGATGCTACGATACCGTTCAAGTTTGATCCCGAATCCGGTGATGCGGAACAGTACAAGCGGCTGCCAGCTGCCAAAACGGTGCTCATCACATTTCCGCTAAAAGGTCACGGGCAGTCGAAGACTCTCGTCGGGCTGTACCGCTCCGTTCATGGCGCGCGGAATAATTGGATCCAACTTGGCTCAACAGGCATTTACAATAAGCTGCCCAATGATTGGAGCGACGACGATGCGCACTACGACAAGGAGGACGCTCGAGCCATCGCTGAGGACGAACTGCGCTCGCTCCATGGTTGCGTATTGTGTCTTGCTGGTTTGTACGGCGGTGAGCGCGTTCCAGCAAGATGGCTTCCTCGCATCGTCCAATCGAAAGACGACGTCAAGAAGCGCGGGGCTGTGCACTTTGTCCATGGCGAGGACGTCGCCAGAGCCATAATTGCTACACATCAAAACTTCACGCCAGGCAAGCGCTGGATCGTTGCTGATCTGCGTGTGTATGATTGGTACGACCTTATTATGAGTTTCAGTTCCATGAATGGAGAATCCATGTCCAGTGAGGAGCAAGAGACTCGTAACCAATATGCAAAGTGGGTTGGCGAGCTAATGAAGGAGGAGGGCATTCGCGCTCTACCAAGGGATTTCGGTGTCTTGGGCCGTAAATTGGATTCGAGAGGCTTCTGGATTCACCATGGACTTTGGCCTCGCCATAAACGACTGGGATAAAGTCCCATGTAACGAAGTCTTTTGTTGTTGGGACGTAATAGGACAATAATAGAAGCATCCAAATCTGGAATTTCACGATCCACTCACAGTCAATCTAATTCAAAGGCATTTGGCGGTAGTTTTCATATGTAAAGCCCTTCATTCTGATTTCTCTCCATTCCTCTTCCAGGTTACTCTTCAAGCCCAACTCGTCACTTCATGTAAGACCTCTTCCCCAAAGCCCCTACTACTACAATGTCCTCTTTTCAGGCCCAAACCATCAACGGCCGCATCTTCTCTTCAGATGCAGGCCAGTGGGTCGACGTCTCTGGCTTGTTGCCTCCACAGCGGCAACAAGTCCCCTTCCAGATGCAAATGGGCATGCCACAGCCCTTCGCCTCCTTTCCCGCCCCGCTAGGCTTCAAGCTGCAATCACAGCTGTATCACCACCACCACTACCGACAACAGCTGCCCATCCACCAGCAGCAACAACAACAGCAACTACTGTTGCTGCAACTCCAGCCAAACCCGGGGCTGAAGAGGAGACGTGACGATTCCTCGACACCCCTTGAAATCCACCCTGCTCTGCCGGCAGAGCAGGGCCCCCAAACCGTCACCGCGCCCACCACCCCGGCGCCCACCCGCCAAAGCGAGGCCATCAACCTCGCTGCGGCAAATGCCCACCAACAGGGCCATGCTCCTACGGGAGTCGCGGTGGAGACAGGCAACCCGATGCCCTCCACCGCCAACACCACCACCATCACCACCGCTCCCGTAAAAAGGGGCCGAGGCAGGCCATCCAACGCCTCAAAAGGCCTCCCCACCAAGCGCCCTCCCCGCAAGCAGAAGAACAAAGATTCTTCTATTACCTCTTCCCTCACCGAGCCGGCGGCCAAACGGCCAAAGGCCGGAAACCCTCTTCTCCGCCCTTCTCCTCCCCCTCCTCTTCCTGTTGTTGTTGTTGCCGCTGCTGCTGATTCGGCTTCGATTTCAAATTCGTCTCCAGAGGTAGCCGAGGACAGCAACAGCAACAACAATAGCAGCAGCAGCGATGAAGCGGTCGCTGCTGGTGTATCAAGACAGCTGGCAGTGCTGGCGGAAGAGGATTTTGCCAATCTGACTCTTCCGTCTTCAAATGAGTTTGAGATCCTCGGGGCTGGGGATTTCGACTTTCCAGCTTCGTCAAGGCAGTGGGATAATGCGGCACCAGCGACGGTGGCAGTGCCAGAACACGAGAGGGTTGAGGAGGAGGAGGCTGTGGAGGAGGTTGGTGGCGGAGAGGAAAATGGTGACGGAGATGAAGATTCTTTGTTTGGCGATGTCGATAGCGACGAAGATTCTGTTATGGGTGAGATTTTGGCGGGTTTCATTTGATTTTTGATAGTGAGTTCTGAAGATCTGCAGGTTAGATTCTTCAGAGCATACTTTCAATCAGACATTGTAGTTGTCTCAAGTGTGCATCCTGTGTGAATGAGAAATTGAGACTAAGCTATTCTGAGATCATTCTTAGCATGTGTAAAGCTAGTACTGTGGTTGCCTCAGGGGGTAATGTCAATCCAAGCGTGCCGGGACACCTGGTGTAACGGGACGCTTTTCTTTTCGGGTGCTCAGATTCTGCGCGTTATGCCCATAAATTGAAACATATAGCGCGCATTCATCTTACAAGTCCCGTTTCTGCATTACATCGTACTCCGGGAACGAAAAAAGGACTCCTCGACCATGCTGTCACCCGTTATTCCAGTATTGTTAAGTAGCGCTCCTCTAACACCCGCTTGCTCTATCGCGGCGATGTACGTCGAACGGATAGCTCGGTGGGTTACAAACCAAGATAAGATAGCAAAGATTAGCACTGCAACTTCAGGAAGTCGAGTTAAAGTGTCGAATGTGCATACAGGCAGTTTCACCGCACAGACGGCAAGATTGCGAAAGCTTGTCTGACTGGCTTTGCGTTTTAATAGGGTCTAGCTTGTAGTAGCCCGTAGTAGCCTGTAGCAGCATGCTGTGGTTTGCGCGTATTGTATGTAAAGTATTGCGCGCTACGCCTGAAACACTGTCTTCTTAGACTAAGACTATGGCGCATGCCATTAGCTCCTAGAGGCTTCTCCCAAGAATTAGTTAGGGACATTAGCTCTAACGTTGTTTGCTTCGCTTTGAGAATATGCAGTAACACAGCTAAGCTAATACCTTCTCTAGTCTTCTTAGTGAGCGTATCTAGAATATGTATACTTGTGCATCCTCATCCCTCCTATAGTATAAAGTTAGAAGAAAAAAAGAGAAGGAGAGAAAATACCCAACTAAGAAGAAGGAGCCTGAGATTATTCTCTGAGTTCTGAGTACCCAACAGTGCATATCCATACTCTACCAGACCATGTGCCAATTGCAATTTTGTTATTCTTAACAGTTGAAAAGCTGGCGCGATACTCTTGAGGAATCCAGAGAATTTTCTCTCTATTTTGTAAGATCCAGCTGTTGGTCAAGCCTATTTCACCCACATCATGTGTATAGTCAAGATTAATGTTGCTAGCGGTGCTAACAATAGAGACATTAACACGAAAGTTATCCTTGTCGGTAATGACAAGTGCTCCATCGGGTGAGAAGGATACCGATCTGACGGAGTCGTCGTGCCTCTCAAGCGTCTGCAGGCACTGCCCACTGTGCGCGTCCCATATCTTGACTGTCTTGTCCCATGACGCCGATGCCAGCCTTGTTCCATCGGGCGAGAAGGCTACTGAGTAGACAGAGTTTTCATGCCCCTCAAGTGTCTGCAGGCACTGCCCGCTATGCGCGTCCCATATCTTGACTGTCTCGTCTTCTGACGCCGACGCTAGCCTTGTTCCATCGGGCGAGAAGGCTACTGACCAGACGTAGTCGTCATGCCCCTCGAGCGTCTGCAGGCACTGCCCGCTGTACGCGTCCCATATCTT
>JAIRCK010000063.1:0-189292 GCA_020744315.1 Curvularia eragrostidis | reverse complement strand
TATAAAGAAAGTTATCTATCTACCCCTACCGCTACTTTTTTTATAAATATAAAGCTTAGTATAAAATACTAAAGCTTTAAAGCTTAAGTTCTTTATATAAACTACTTCTCTAACTTTAAAGTTTTATATTTAATTTTTAGTTTTTAATAAATTAAAAAGTAGCTTATAATTTTTTAAGAAATTATTTAAGAGCTAATTATAATAAGTATACTAGATCTAAAATAAGGAAAATAAATATAATAAATCTAGAACTAGTATAAAAAAAAGAGTTTCTAAGCTAAGAGATACTGAAATATACTAATATTAAAATCTATAAATAAAAAGTCTAAAATCAATAAGTAATAAATAATTATTAGACTTGAAGTGATAGTATATATGAGACTAATAATTATTTGCTTTAAGAATAAAAAATTACTAGTTGAAAACTTAGAGAATAATAAGTTATCATGAAAATATATTAAATTTAACAATATTCTGGAAACTTAAAAAAATAATTATAGAATAATAAAAACTATAACTAGATAAAGCTAAAATATATAAAGCTCTATTAAATTAATTACTAAAAAGAGATTTATTTTTACTATATGAAAGAGAAGAAGTAATTCTAATATAATAAAGATAATTACTATTACTTATATCTATAGAAGTATAAGTACGCTATAAATAAATACTATTTATATAGACTAGAACGTACTATTGAATATAATAAGATAGACTAGCTAGAATATACAATAATAAACTATATATTTTACTTATACTATATGAAATACTTTAAGTAAATAAAAAAAAATATACTACCAGTTTATTCAAGCTAATAAATAATCAATTAATAATTATTTAATCTATTTCTTTTTATTATTTTATTTCTAGTTTACTTATCGTGATAAGTTCTTCAAAAATTTCTCAAAAACTAGTAGACTATTTTTTAATTTACTAAAAATAATAAATTAAAGATAATATTTTATAGTTAGAAAAGTAATTTAAATAGATAAACTAAGCTTTAAAACTTTAATATTTTATCTTAAGCTTTAAACTTAGCTTTAAAGTAAATATATAATATTTTAAATTTATAAATTTAGTACTAAGTACTAGTTAAAATATATATATTAAAATAATAATAATATATTATTAATAAATGTAAGTTCATTAGATAATAAATAATATACAGTGGGGTGACATAAAAAAAAAGTAGTAAAAAAGGTTATCTTTTTGAAACTGATATATCTTACTAAATAAAGTAGCTATACTAAAAAGAGTCAGTAAGTTTTAAAGCTAATATCTCTAAGTTTTATAATAGATATTTAAATTCTACTCAATTCTTATATAATAGATATAAAAAGCTTTTAAAATTAGAAGAAAAAAAAGTAAGAACTTTAAGTTAGTTTTTCGCGCTTAAATTTATAAGCTAGAAGAATAAAAATTAAATATATATATATATTTAGTATATAGTATATAATATAAAAATAATAGCTAGATTTATTAAGTTATTATATATTTATTAAAGATAATTCTAAAAATATTAGAATTTACTATACTAATTTTTTAGTAATTAAAGACTCTATTATAATATACTTAAACTAGAGAAGAATTAAAGTAGATTTTATATTAGAGGTATCTTTATAGCTCTTTTAGTTATTAAGATATTAACTAAAATACTTAATAGATTTTTTAAAAAAATAGAATTCTTTTTTTATTGTATATTTTTAATTATAATAGTACTAATAATAATATTCCTATATATAAATCTATAGAATAGATATATCTAAAATATATATAAAATATAGAAAAATTTCTATTATATAAAATATTATACTAAGATAAACTTAATTTATTAGTAAAAATTAAGAAACTTTAAAAAATTAAGAAATTTTCTAAAATTATAATTTTTATAAATATTTTTAAAAAAGATATATAAAAATAGAATATAATATTTTTTACTTATAATAATTACTCTATTATATAATATACTAGAAATTTAGTATAGTAGCTTACCTAATTAAGAAGATATACTAAAAATAGTAAAAATAGTACTTTCTTAAATATTTTCTTATTTAGTTTAATAATATAGTCTAGAAAAGATATATATCATAATAGATATCTTATTAATATATATTAGCTATAAAAACTAAAATATTTCTAAAAATTATAGCGCGAAATATTTACTTAGAAATTATCTTTTTTTTATTTTATTTTTATTAATATATTTTATATTATATAGTACTACTAAATAAGCTATAAAGTATATATTTTAAAGAGTAGAATACTAGCTTTAAGATATATAATCTTTTATTATCATAGCTTCTATATTAAGTAAGATATATTAGTTTAAAAAAGATAACTTTTTTTACTACTTTTTTTTTATGTCACCCCACTGTAGAATTACTACTATTACTTATACTATCTATCCTAACTACGTAGGTGCGAGCATTTCATCTAGTTATTAAGAGTGGGATCTTAAGTAGGAACAATATGAAGCTTCTAGTATCAAGACTCTAGATAGTCAGTTTCTATAGATAAAGTAATAGGGTAATATAAAGACTTTCGAATAAGTAACTATGATATTATACTTATAGCGAAGTGGTAGGTAGATAGGTAGAGGTAAAACGCGCTATCTAACCATCGTTCACAAGGAACCAGAGTTCGGTTTGGCATATTGTGTAGGGTGTAAGATTAGATAGTTATAATTAGCTAGCAATTAAACATAGTGCACTTAATTTCAGTAACTATTACATGGAGGAGTCTGAACCGCGCCTCATATTGGTTAGGTTACCACCTGACAACGATATGAGCTTTTGTTTACGCTCTTTGACATTTTTGCAATCGGACACTGTTGACTGTTGGCATTTCTTTGCTTTAGTTATCCTCAATATTTACATCGGTTGAAGCACACGAATAAATGGTGGTTGATCGGTTGAACGCGTTTCTCCCAAACACGTTATCGGCACCTCTGACTGATGCTTGAATGAAGTCACATTGCTAGCTATTGTCTAATCAAGCTGCAGTTTACTCCATTTTTCAAGCACTTTTTCCTTTACATCTTCTGGGTATCCGTTGGTGAAGTCACACGCAACCCATCCTTGCTTATCCTCATATTCGCTGGGTAGCAAGCAATTACTGACGACCTTACCCCCTGTTAACTTTGTGCCTGGTCCGTGGCTCATATAAGGCACAAGCGGATACGCCGTAACGTCTTTAAAATGGAAGTCGTCCATCCCTGGGCGACAGCGTGTTGCGTATGCCCACATAACGTCGTTGAAACTAAAGGGATCGATGTCGTCACCTACGATGAGAAGGCGATGGATCTGCATACCACACTTATGTCGAAACACCAAGTTGCCGACTCGCTCGCAAAATCCTTTAGCGTCTACTTTTAGCGCCGACAATGCTGCTCGGTCAACTTGAACGGCCGCCCAGATGACCTGTGACTCGTACAAAGCGAAGACTTGCTTGACGGGGAAGCCGTTGTCTTGCAACAGTTGCCGCATCTCCGCGGCAGCGAGCGTTCCAATCATCGTGTGTGTCTCATCTGGTCCAGACGCCTTTCCAGGCACGCAAATCGGCAATATTGCGTCTTTTCGATGAGTGATCGCAGCTACGGTGTACAATGGCTGTTGTGAATTTTCGTCCAGAAAGCTGTATCCATGCATTTCTCCAAACGGGCCCTCTGGCCCACGATCGCGTACGGAAATGGTGCCTTCTAGTACGATCTCGCTGTTTGCCGGAACGTAAATGTCGTTTGTCTCACACTTTACCAACTCAAGAGGTGATCCGCAGAGAGATCCCACGTACTCTGCTTCGGTGACACCAGCCGGAAGTGGCATACTCGCTGCCATAACAGCGATTGGAGGTGCGCCAAGCGCGATCGCATACGGAACATCCTCTCCTTTTTTGACCCATTCCTCGTAGATGCGCGCAATATGTTGAGGTTTCATAATGAGTCCTGCCATGCGAGTTTTATCGTGGACCATTGCGCGTGCGATCGACCAATTTGTCCAAGGCTCTGTCGGATGCTGCACGATGTTGATTCCGAGCGTCTGGATGTAGTTACCTCCATCAGCCTTATTGAGAAATGGTACAGGTAGCTTCGTCAAATCCACATCTGGTCCTAGTATCTTGACCTCCTTACACGGCGCATCTTGGACGTGAACGGGAGGTATCGGCTTTTCAAATTTCGCCTTTAGAATAAAATCTATGATCTCCTTCGGTCCAGCAGATGGCTCAAGACCAAGATGCAGCGCTAGACGACGATGCGATTTCGTCGGATCTTTGGAGAGTCCCCCAGGTGCACCCAGGATCCGGAAGAACCCATCATCGGCGCCTTTGACTTTGTTGAACAAGGGCGCCCTTGAGCGACGTTCATATGTGCGGCGTGTAATTGCAGCTACTTCAAGCTTTGGATCTACCTCTTCATTAATATCCACAAGGTCGTTCTCTTTCCGAAGCGCATCCGTAAACGAGCGAAAATCAAGGTGTGCAGCCTTAGGAGAAAGTGTGGACTGCTGCCGAGTTGCAATCATGTGTAGGTTAAATGGAGTCTTATGTAAATCGCAGGGATGACGCTTGAGTAATCTCATATTGGTCCGGACACTCATAGCTGCGGAATTTAACAACCGTGCACTGGCTGCGAGGAGTATATATAGAAGAGAATCTGTTTACCCTTGTTCAGACTCCGATATATCTTTCCACTGTTTACGGGTTTAGAGCCATCCCTACAACTCTACTCATGGTGCTTGGCAAAGATGAGGGTATGCTGAGTAAACCTCGGGTTTAGATTGCCGAATGTCCCATAAAAAGCTACTAAGCATGACTGTCCTGAGTCAGCGTTGAGTCATCTCGTATCTTGGTACGATCGTCTGCAGGTAGGCGTTCTAGAGGTAGTCTAGCTACACGGATTGTCTTTATTGGAAGCCCCGACGCGCTCCGATGATGTGCTGTATTGTAGAGTAAAGTGCGCTAAATCGTGATTTTTCGGATATCAGCCGTTCTGCATGACGTAGCCCAAGATGCCTCCAGAGCATATTGTATCTTATATGTATAGCTATGCATATCAACTTCGCCAGACGAAACTTGTGTATCACACGTGTCTTTACGTTTTCCCGAATGCTTTATCCTTGGCCTAGGACTCTTGGGGCCTTAGTGCCCATTCATAAACCCAGAACTCAACCTATACTTCAGTACCACTTCGCTCCACGAGCTAGTCGTTTTAAATCAAATTTCCCGCGTCCAATTCAGCGCAAACGCGTCATCGTCGCTGTAACTGGCGCTACCGGTGCTCCACTCGCCGTGGAATTACTTCAACGGCTTCGGAAACACAACATCGAAACTCATCTCATACTCTCAAAATGGGGAGCCTCGACTCTCAAATACGAACTTCAGGCGCCACAGAACACAGTACAATACTTCAATTCTTTAGCAGACCACACCTATGCCGCCAGTGACGTTTCAGCAACCCTCTCCTCAGGCTCGTTTCTTACCCATGGTATGATCGTGGTCCCATGCTCAATGAAAACCCTCGCTGGTATCAGAATGGGTTACGATTCTGACCTTATCACTCGTGCAGCCGGCGTTACTCTCAAGGAGCGACGGAAACTAGTATTGGTAGCGAGGGAAACACCATTAAGCTCAATTCACCTTGAAAATATGTTGGAAGTTACCAAAGCGGGAGCAGTAGTCTTTCCACCAGTCATGGCGTTCTATACGCGGCCAAAAGCTATAGGCGACATGGTAGCGCAAAGTGTAATGAGGATGGTAGATTGTCTAGACCTAGCAAGCAAAGATGATGACCACGAAGAGGGAAGATGGAGCGGGCTTAACTGGGAAGGAAAGAGCAGAGAAATAACAGCTAAAGAATGATTGTACCTTAGTCAATAATATTTTGATATTATAGATTCTATACAATTATCCGCGAAAACTAACTCTAGAGTCCTGACACTAGAAGTCTTGTATTACTTCTACTCAAGATCTGCTCTTAACAAATGGTTGTCCTAATATACTTAGAATTAAGGTCTACAAACTTGCCAAGAAAGCTAGGATTAAGGTCGATTTTAACCTTGATTCTGTTAGGGATTGATGATGGGGTATAATTTGCTTAAATGCGGGTAGAAACCCTAACTCTAAGCCTTTCTCAGCGCAATTCAGAGTGCACATCGCTACCTTACATTGGTTAGGATCCCCGTAGTATAGATGCTAATTATCGAATATTACTATGAGATCGTAAATACCATTAATAACTGCTTAGCTTATAACGGGTAAGGCAAGCGACGTTGGTCCCGTTGATTTCCTAGCGCGAGATGGACTTTAGGCGGTTATTCTGTCCCCGCATCAAGAAGCGGGGCTTGGAGGCCTTACCTTGTTAGTTATTAGGCCTCCAATATGCGCGATATACGAGGTAGCTAATGACAGACTGAATGGACGCGACGTGTGGTAGCTAACTCGCCCACTACGCCAATTGCCCGCGCATTCACTTCATGTGCGCGAATCCCTACCACCTCTGCTGTGTCCATGTCTACCGCGGGCTGCGTCATGCCTGTTGCTGCCGACCGGGATTATTCTTAAGGGTGTAGGTTCGTCTTGCATGGTGGTTTGAGTTAAGCTCGTTCTACTACTGTGCGGGATATGCAGTTTCCTTGAGCACCCGAATCTAGCAATGCCTGCATTACTTTTCAAATCTCAATAGAATTGTGAGTTCAGCAAGGTAATCAGAATTGATGAATCAATCTCTAAAGCACGTAGGCGTAACCCCAGATGAGGTTCCTGGCCCCTGAACCCCTAGATTACCACTCCTGCGCGTTTGAATCCCGAAGTCAAATTTAGTTTGGCACGGAGTTGGCTAACGACATCATTGCTTATCGGCTATAAGAAAAAAAACGCTTTGGAGGATTATCCCGCAGTTGGCGAGACCCACAACGTTAAATTAGAAATAGATGTAACTAGACTACATACAGGTCCAGATGGCAGGTATATAGAATAGCGAGATAGACTTGGTTTGAAATGCTACTCAATAACCACCACGAGCACTAACACCACTACCATGCACTCTATCACTCTTATCGCGGTCTTCACTGGCCTCCTCTCCAGCACAAGTGCAACCTTCTTTGTACGCTCCCTCCCAGCCCGTCTCTCCCTTCCTCTCTTCCTCCCTCTTCCACTAACCCTCTGCACCAGCACGTTAACCGCGGCTGTATCTACCTCAACGACATCTATATCTGCGCCCCAAGCTCGCGTGTAATTGGCGATGGCGTGTCTAAAGTTGAAGCCCGTCTCGACAAGCCAGATCACTGCGTCAAGACGTTTAGGTGGCCCTCGTACTACCAAGATGTGTATTATGGCGCAGACAACTGCTTGTACGACGCTAGTAGTATGCTACTTCATTAAGAGTAGTGGAGGGTATCAACTAACTAGGACGCAGGCAACAGGATCGATAATCAGTGCTGCTAATAACTAGATAACGCTCACCAGTAGGCGTGGGACTAAGTAGAGGGTTGTGTATAGGAGGGTTGGACGTATCAGAGAGTAGGGGCGGGTGTGGAAGGCACTTGTTACTAAGGCGGTTAGTCTTATAGGAAGATTGACTGACGCCGTCCCCTCGTTTATTTAGAAACAGAACAGACAAAGAATTTGAGTATTTGATGCTTAAACCTACTTTTCTCTGATTTCTACATTTCCTTATTGAGCGGTTGAGGCGGTCGCAACAGTGGATGCAACCAAGACTTAATGTTTCTACAGCGGATTCAGATGTTCTATATCCATTTTGCATTTGCGCACGATACCTTCCAGTAATCGGACCGTTGGCATGAAACTTGTGGCGATGTGGCGGGTGGAAGACGATGGTAGTCGAGTCGAGGCTATTGCTGATTAGTCGATAAACTAAGTCAGGGTTTACCCGATTATCGCATGTATCTTAGATTAAGTAAAAATTGGAGTGCTGTCTTCACATTAGATGCCTGTGTTTGGATCGCGCACAGCCTTCATTCCAAGCGACCTACGCCTTTAGGCAAACCTTTTGCTAGTACCTGGGTAGCCGGATCCATGTTGACTGACAGTGAGTAAAGACCTCTACAGGATCTTAAAGTTGACAGATGGGAAGAATCTCGTACGGGCGACCAAACTACCTCCATGTCAATTAAGTTCCATTTGTATCGCTACATCTACCAAAAATACCATTCGATCGAGAAACTCCTAGACTAACCCAATCCTTTCCTCGTATACGAGTACAAGCCATGGTAGACCATTGTACACAAGCCGGTACAAGCTCTTACTATTCTCCTCCTGTCTCACTCATTAGGAATACTGCAAAATAATAATGCAGTCGCGAGCTCCTGCGCAAAAGTTATCTTCTAAATGCAATCGATGAATGACCCTGTAGCTGAACGGGTATGTCAAGTAGCTCTGAACTGCTTCCGTTTAATCGCGAATCGACCACCCATGGACATGCTCGACGTCGGTATACGACTCACTTTGTCCTTATTTAATTGTATATCCTGAGATTGTTCAAACGACGGCCTGCATTGACTTTGGGCAGCAAGAGCGAATCTTATGCTGAGGGTTTTTGCTTCTATGCCCTGCTTGCCCTTGTCGCGTGGCAAATAATGTGCTTAAAAGATGCCTAATGTCTATCTCTGCGTGCTGAAATTGTACTCCTGAATGAGTGCAGTATATATGGTAATTCTTGATTTGCAGTAAAGCTACAGGCTCGTAGAGGTGTGTAAATTTGATAGGGTGCGGCGCTAGCCTATGGAACATGTAGGACAAGAGGATCATGTATAGTATTGGCTTTACTCTTTACTCGCTATTGGAACTTGAAGAGAGCTTGGATACTCTGCTCTAATGTGTACCCAATGTTTCCCCTTGTTCGAATTCGGACCTGCCCCCCGGTAGTGACAGGAGTTCTGCTGAACCTATAGTGCCTTAAAACTTTTCAAATTATTTGCTCGCCAGCTTTTAAGCGAATGCCAGTCTGCTACAATCCAATATCTAGTTTCACAACTTCTCCTATTTTGAGCTTTTCACTTCGACTATAATCATGCTCTGGCCAATACTTTGTAGACAACGTGTCATCAATAGCACGACAGCTCGCACGAAGCGCACCCGTAGGTCATAAGTAAATTAAAGGGTTCACATGTGCTAGTTTAGTTATACCATCAACAAGATGGTCCTCCTCTAGTACTTTTATATGCATAAGAATCTTGCCATGTCAGTCAGCCTTGCGAATTTGTACATCCACTGTCAGGAACAGCTCCTGTTCCGCCCAAGCTGGGCTTAATCAGCGTATCTTAGTCAGCTCTGGGTATGTATGCACCAGTATCGCTAGAGCAATACTCTAGCGATCCGTCTCATGTCAAACACAGACTATTTACCCAACCATTATGTACTTTTGCCTGTTGCGTATCTGAACCGTACAAGTAGTCTAACATGCACGTCCATATCATCGTGTTCGGATGTGGACATGGATGGCATTGTGCGGGCTGACCATAGCAAAACACACGGCGCATCGAATACATGTGAAAAGCAAAGTTCTTCACTAACTGCGTCCATATGCAAAGCGGAGACATCTGCTTGATAGCATATTCCCACTTCTGTCGTACTCGGGTAGGATGTTAAACCTCTGTTTAGTTAAAGGTACAAGGTTCTGAGCTCGGTTTCCAAGGGAGGCCAGGTTGAGAATGGTTCACCAAACAGGGCTTCCTAGCCAGAAAAAAAAATAGTATTTGTATGGAGAAATTGTAGAATAAAATCTTTAGTGAGACTACCTTATTAAATCTAGTGGTCGGAGCCTGGACTTTAGGTGTCTTTTCCCATCCTTTTCTACCGCCCTTGAGGTATTGATCGAGAAACTGTTGCAACTCGTCATTTTTGGAATACGTATATAGGTCATGCCAATCCTGTGTTGAATGTACTCGAAGCCTGTCATATCATCTTGTCAATATGGACTACTATACAACGTAGGGAATCACATACCATTTGCTCTCGTCCTGAATTGCCTTAAAGTCCCCGAATGAGCTAAATGTGTGCAAACAGGTAGAGTAGCTGGGCACAACGTAGACTGGTATGTTGATATTCTCCACTTTGGCACGCTTGTCTTCTCAGAAGTCATTTTCATCTGAATATCTTCCTAGCATGCTAACAAGATTCTCCTGCTACTGACGACCTACTAGAAAATAATTAGTGGCATATAGAAAGATGCAGAATGCAGTGATACAGTACCGTGTAATTGTGATGATACGAAACCATGGAAAACGGCTTGCGGAATACATCCCCAATAAAGAAGTTCCCGGTAAACATCAGTCACGCTCCGAATGGTGCAATACATGTCAGATCGGGCGGTCTCTTCGCAGCCATGAACCACTGTGATGTAGCGAGCCAAGAACTTCCGACAAGTGCGATCCTTTCATTGCATCACTTCATTCCCGCCAATGATTCAATGAGATCGCGGTCATCCTTTCCATATGACGTACCAAAATGTCTGCGAACACATTAGTGGCTGCCTGCAATATGATAGCACAGAAGCTGATTTGAGGTGAGCATACAATAGGTTTCCCTCGGAGTCGTATGCTCCTCGAGTGTCCTGGTTAACGATGGCGTATCCTCGCGCAACCCACTCAGCAGGATCGGTGGCTTCAAACTTCTCAGAGCCAGACAATCGATCCTTAGCCACGTTCACATGACCGGGCAACAAATCGAGGCGGAAGGACCCTGTGCTTACAGTTATAACGCCTTGCACAAAATGCAAGGACCTCATCAAAACATTTACTTCGTCCTGATTTACTATATGGGCTTCATGCGATCAATGCTGGGACTGGAGAGGTGTCTGAATCAACTGGTCGGAATACGTCCGTTCGGATTACTACGCCATTGCGCATTCTGATCTTTACATCTTTCTCCCAGATAGTGTCAGCTTGGAAGCAAGCTAACTCTAGTGATTTATACCAGCCGGCGTTAATTTGCTCCGTACGGGTTTCGGATCCATCGTAGTGTTTATTATCTTCTGGCGGCTGGAGGTCTCGCATAAGTGGTTTAATCGCCAAGGTTAGCTATAACGATATCAAAGCCTCAAGTGCCTAGAATATGATTCTTCTAGGATATCTTATGAGACTTATTAGATAGTTATCGAAAAGAATTTGAATACTATTGAATATTTAGATTGCGGCAATGGAAGTAGAATGTGGAGAGATGTCAGAATGGTCGGAAAATGCGACGGTATGGGGATTGTCGGAACATGAGGAGACGTGGGGATTTTTGAAATGTGGGGGATGGAGAAACCCTCTATCATATTGTTAATTCGCTAAGTGATTGAGGTCTGAATCGGCCTTGATCTTTAAAGTTTAGAACGCACTTCCCATCTACTTTGTTCACTTTTGCTAAGTGTGAAGGGCTACGCCCTAATTCCTTACTAGAGAATTATATACCTAGGCGTATATACAATTAGATAAGTAGGCAACTTACCTACAAAGACGTGTAATAATATTAGTTATACTCCTTATCTTTATTCTTTCGTATAATAAGTGAATGCATCTTGTTATCTAGGCTTTACTGTTGATAAACGTTGTTACTAGGTATGAGAAAATGTTAGCATTGAGAATTGTTGTGAAGGAAATTACCTTTATAAGATAACGATAGAGGCCTCGACTTTGATAGTAAGATTTGCGTTAAGAAGAGTAGCGCTAAAGCGCCGAGATTAGGATTAGGTAGAACCTCCAAACAGCATCTCTGTAGAGTTTGTTTCAACTAATACGGTTTGGTATAGTACTTACGCATTTAGAGGCTACTAGAAGAGGCTGCTAAGGTAGTGTATGTAATTTTTTTCAGTACGAAAAGGCTAGAGACAATAGGAGCAAAATTCGTCCGAGATTGTAACAAGGCCGACCCGATTGGTTATGGATTCACATATATGATAGGATGGAGAAAAGATCTTGTTAAGGACGCGAAAGGCTATACCCGATAGTAAGTGCCGTGGCTGCACTGATGTTGGCGTCTGGCCAGGTCTCCTTCCAGATCCTCCTGGTCCTGTTCATGCCTAACTAAATTCGAAAAGCTCGCGCTTACGTACACAATTCGGCGAAATGTTTATAAGGATGTTAGAAGATACATAGGGTGTATTATAATCTTAGCGTTAAAAATGAGGTTGACTAGCCCAGTCTCATGCCATCTAACATCCTCTTGCAGGCAGGTAGTCCCTAGAGTAAATGTCAAATGCCCGACGTATCATAGCATCGGCTTTGTAAGAAAGATACTAATTTCTCTCGCCATAAATGACTCGCAACACTTGCCTATAGATTAGAGCATATTGCCATCACCCAAACCATTCGAACCTGACCATGATAGCGAGAGGTTAAACGACTAAGAGAGACTCGGACCTGCACGAATATAAGGCTTCGTTCAGACATTCTTGCCTTGCTTGAATGTTCTTGCCTGGGATCTTGCCCCCCTCCCTGGTCGCTGTGCCTGTACCATTTTTAGGGTGATTCTGCACCAGAATCCGCAACCTGAGCAATATATAGTATTATAAAAAGCAGCGCGTTAGATGCGCACGAATTGACCGCACTGTACACGTAAGTTGCAGCTGTATTCTATGATTGAGGATTGAGAATAAGGGTTTGTTCCATATTTTAGGGGACAAGCCCCCTGTGAACCAAAAGCGCAGGCCACAAAAGTGGAACAAAGGTTTGTTCTCTATAGAATAACTGTCAGTCTTCAATCACTAGAGTAGCTCACTAGTTATTCGTCTTGTAAATATACGACGATCTACTCCCAACTATCTCTGATACATCTCGTGCTGTGCTATTATCTAGCCAATAGTCTGACAGTTGAGTTGGGGTTAAGTCCGCCCTAACGCCAAGCCTATGTAGGACAATTTATGGGTGGGAACTACGCTAGACTGTAATGGGCGAGAGTTAGCATCTGATTCGCGTCGTATACGCGCGTTTTTAATTCAGGTTACGCAATTACCTAATTAGGATGTTTTGGGGGTCGAAATCACGTAACATCATATATTAGGCCTCTTTCGTCGCCTTATATCGGTTAGGAGGGCTGAGAAAAGACTGTAGATAAGAACAATCATGGTAGTAATAATAAAACTGCGTACGAGCTACCTTGCTCTTACTGAGACCGAGACTACAGAAGTACAGCCCTCAACCTGTGCAACATATAGGGTTC
Organism: Curvularia eragrostidis; assembly: GCA_020744315.1. Classification (NCBI taxonomy): domain Eukaryota; kingdom Fungi; phylum Ascomycota; class Dothideomycetes; order Pleosporales; family Pleosporaceae; genus Curvularia; species Curvularia eragrostidis. The sequence continues at coordinate 176,140 of JAIRCK010000063.1, read as the reverse complement.
CAAGTCGATGTTTATATCTATGACACGATATGGGTAGATCTCAGATGCAAACGAATTGCTTTGCGTACTAGTACTATGTTATTACTGGAAGGTGCTCGTATGTGCCTTGCATGATCCGTGGCCAAGAGTCTGGTTGAAACGCCAATCCCAGTAGGCGGCTTAAGAACGATGCTAACGAGTCCACATCGGCCCGTATCCACCAATCACAGCTGCTCAAGTGGAGCTATCGGTCATGTTATCGCAACACCGATGCCAAAACAAGAAGGAGCTTATCCAGCAAACGGAGTACAAGCCTTGTTAACAGCCCCAGTCCGAGGCTTGCCTTCCTTAGTCGTTTGCTTGGACACGATTGGTTTCTTCCAACGCATCACATACGCGAACCGCAAAATGAGCGAATTGAGCAATCTAAACTGCATAGGGTAGGTCGACATTAACGTGCAGGGACTGAGGTCGATAGCGGGTGCGGTATAAGGATGCTATACTTTCCGCTGTTCATTACCTCTTCATCCGCTTTCGCTTCGGACTAGCTTCGCTCAAGGCAATACTGGTTGCGGCAACAATGGCTCCTGTGCTCTCATTCATCGTTGGCTCGCTGTTGGCTGTGAGAGCCTTCGCCGAGCCATTTGAGAAGCTGTTCGATGTTCCCGAGGGTGAGCTACATTTTAAACCAAGTTTCGGTTTATGCTAACGATCACCAGGATGGAAGCTTCAAGGCCCGGCATCGGATGCGCACACGCTCAAGCTGCAGATCGCGCTCCAGCAAGGCGATACTGCAGGCTTTGAGCAGACTGTCATAGATATCTCCACTCCCTCTAACCCAAAGTACGGACAGCACTTTGAGTCCCACGAGGAAATGAAGCGTATGCTTATGCCCAGCAAGGAGACCGTTTCCTCTGTCTCCTCATGGCTCAAGTCTGCCGGTATCGAGGAATTCGAGATAGATGCTGATTGGGTGACCTTCAAGACCACCGTCGGTGTTGCCAACGAGCTGCTCGAAACCAAGTTCTCCTGGTTCGTCAGCAAGGAAGGCACACCTCGTAAAGTCCTCCGCACACTCGAGTACTCAGTTCCTGATGAGATTGCCGACCACATTAATCTTGTTCAACCGACTACTCGGTTTGCTGCTGTCCGTGCGAACCACGAGACGGAGCGTGAGATCTTTGGAATCGCGCTTGCCTCTTCTCCCAATGTCACTGTCAACTGTGATGCTTCCATCACTCCCCAGTGCCTGAAGCAGCTCTACAAGATCGATTACACCCCTGACCCCAAGAGTGGTAGCAAGGCCGCTTTTGCTTCCTACCTTGAAGAGTACGCTCGTTACAGCGATCTCGCCCTGTTTGAGAAGAACATTCTTCCCGAGGCCGTGGGCCAGAACTTCTCCGTTGTTCAATTCAACGGTGGGTTGAACGACCAGAACTCCAGCGACGACAGTGGCGAAGCCAACTTGGATTTGCAGTACATGCTTGGTCTTGCTCAGCCACTGCCTGTTACTGAGTACAGCACAGGTGGGCGTGGCCCATGGGTTGCTGATCTCGATCAGCCTGATGAGGCCGATAGCGCCAACGAGCCTTACCTCCAGTTTCTCCAGTCGGTGCTCAAGCTCCCACAGAAAGACCTTCCCCAGGTTATCTCAACCTCATACGGTGAGAACGAGCAAAGTGTGCCTAAGTCTTACGCCCTCAGCGTCTGCAACCTCTTTGCTCAGCTTGGTAGCCGTGGTGTCTCCGTCATCTTCTCATCTGGTGACTCAGGTACTGGCTCCGCCTGTCTCTCCAACGACGGCAAAAACACTACCAAGTTCCAGCCTCAGTACCCTGCTGCCTGCCCATTCGTCACTTCTGTCGGCTCAACTCGTTACCTTAACGAGACTGCTACTTTCTTCTCTTCCGGTGGCTTCTCTGACTACTGGAAGCGACCCAGCTACCAGGACGATGCCGTGAAGGCGTATTTCCACCAACTTGGCCAGAAGAACAAGCCGTACTTCAACCGTCACGGCCGCGGATTCCCCGACGTCTCTGCTCAAGGCTTCGGATACAGGGTTTACGACAAAGGTTCTCTCAAGGGATACCAGGGTACTTCGTGCTCCGCCCCTGCATTCGGCGGTATCGTCGCTCTTCTCAATGATGCACGCCTGAGGGCTAAGAAGCCTGCCCTTGGTTTTTTGAACCCCCTGCTGTACTCCAACCCTGATGCGCTCAACGACGTCACTCTTGGTGGTAGCACTGGGTGCGACGGGAATGCGCGCTTTCACGGTAAGCCTAACGGTAGCCCTGTCATCCCGTACGCGAGCTGGAACGCTACTACGGGATGGGATCCGGTTTCTGGATTAGGTACCCCTAACTTCCCTAAGTTGCTCAAGGCTGCTATGCCTGCTAGATATAGGGCTTAGGGGGACGATAGGGAGGATTTACAACTAGGCGTAAAGCAATAAATAAACTATGATGGGAAATAGTTAAGTATAACGTAGTCTACAAGGGAGCGGCGCGTACAAGGGAGTGGCGCGCCCTACTAACTTTACCCACTTCTCTTATCTCATTATACTGCTCTACGTAGTGTTACTTAAAGAGACTCAAACAATGTAGATATGTAGCTTGCTATCTCCTCAATAGCTAATAAACAAACACAAAGTAATGAAATATGCTGCAACAATCTACAATATAGCTAACATAACGCTCCGCTACTAACACGCTAGCAAGCCTACCCAACGCGATTACCAGCCTAACTTAAAGAAGCTTACTAAGCTAGAAGAGGCGGTAATACTTAATTATATAACTATTTTTTAACAGTATTTACTAATAAAATTTAGTGGGTAGATAGACAGGGGTAATACGCGCTATCTAACTATTGTTCCCTTTTGACTATAGTTCTGTTTGGGATTCTATGTAGGTATAGTTATCTTGATACCCCGTGATTGCGGATTACGTGTGCTAGTAGACGTAGGTACTCGCATCAATCATTTCATTTCGCCCTACGTTAGTATTATCTAGCTTAGGCTTACTCTAAAACTAAACCATAGAAACTAAGCACACAACTCGGGCTAGACTGTAATAGGCGAGAATTAGCATCTGATCCGCGTGGTAGGCGCGTGTTTTTGGATCAGAGTGCGTGAGTGCCTAACTGAGATATTATCCTTGAGGCTTTGGAGTTGTCGTTACTAAATGTGATGTGGATGGCAAGTCATTGCCACCGCTGAAACAGAAAGGGTTCAGCGAAAAAGGGAGGAAAGTGTTGGTTTCAGACAAACATAAGCTCATGAGGTACAGATATTCCCAGGTTTCAAGGTAACCACATGCGATACCTTTACGGACTTGGGGGTAATCTGAGAGCACACACCGTCAACGAATCCACCACTTCAGAGGAACTGGAACATGCAGTTGAAGGCTACAAGAAACTCATCAACAGTAGGTCAAGCCTAACACTACCGCTAGCTCATGAAAACAGCCGCTGCTTTACAAACCTCACAGTTTACTTGGAAATACCGAACGATTCAGAATTAACCAGAGTGATTCAATACTCTTAACAAGCAAATGAAATTCAATTTTTTGTTCCAGGTATTATATTTAGCATTCCGAAGTAAATACTCTTAATTTCTAATTGTACGATGTTTTGCAACCTTATCGTAAACATACTTCAGTTTCATGCGCTAGTTGACTCCTTGTCCTCAAATACTCACCATATGTCATAAATATGATGGGAACTGCGGCAAGCACTGTCAGAACAGCCGTAAGAATGAGTCCGGTGACTAGAGGACCTAGGCGACCGTACATGACTGGTGCCAATAGAGGTAGTAGTGCAGCACCCAGATATCGCATGGATGCATGTCCAGCCAAAGCACTCGCTGCATGAGCCTTATAGCAAGCTGCTAGATAATCCGCCACGTAGAGAAATATAAGCATGTTGCCCATGCCCAATGGAAACCCTGCCAGAATGGCAACGACAGCTGAATTCGGCGGCGCAGCAGACAAGGCGAATAGGAGCTGACCGATAGGAACTAAGATACCGCCAAAAAGAATGATTGGTAATGTGTAATCGGCCGAGGCATTCGTTGCTTGGTCGTTCAACTTTCTTAGAATGCTTCGGATTTTCGGCTCTGCAACGACGGTGAAGCAGCTGCCCAAACCAACAAACAAAAATGGTAGGCCGATAGGACTATCAGAACAAGAAACGTCGGCCGATAGATGGTCATGGAGAACTTACTAGCTACAGCGGGGCTCCAACCGCGGATTTGAGAAAACACGATGGGATACCCAACAACACAAAGATACAGGATTGCGTATACGGATGCGACGTACAAGTCCCAGAATATGCTTGAACATGTTAGACTTGCTTTTCTCAATGCGTGAGCTCTTGAAAGAAAATAGTTTTTACTAACCAGATTGGTTCCGTAAGAATCATAACTATAGGTTGACGCATGGAAGCGTTCAGGCGTTTGGAGATGTTAAGGTTGTCGCTGATGCTCGTGCGAGTCCAAAACCTACTGTCTATACTTTTTAAAATCTTACACCTCTGTTTTAAGATGATTTTCCCATTGGTCTCCTTGATTGCCGCCATCAGAGTGCATGAGACAAATGCAAGGAGAACAAGCCACCAGCTAATCCATCTCCAGCCAGCATATTGAAATATAATGCCTGCGAAAACAGGCCCGATAACTGGCTTTCAATCAAGTCAGCATTACTACCTATGATGCATATTGATGGGGATTTGTTACAAACCCCGTTGACTGCAGCGAGAATCCATATAGAAAGGTAGCGAGTTCTGGTCTCGTGATCACATATATCGCTCAGTGTGCCTGGCACTCCAGACATAGTCACGGACCCGACAAACGCAGCTATAAACCTTGTCACGAGTATGGTTTCGAGGTTTTGTGCCATTGCGCTGGGGACTAAAAATATAGTGAACAAGAACAGCGACAAGATGTATACCGGCCGCCGTCCGTAAACTTCACTCAAAGGACCCAGGAAAAGAGGCCCTAGAGCAAGGCCAAAGAGATAGGTAGTGATTCCGAGAATAGGTATAGTCTTGTTTTCAATGTTGAAGCTCTCCATCATGCCGGGTATGCCGGTTGCGTAAGCAGTAGACGTCATGATTCTAGTATATGTCAGCTCTGATCTGTGCTATGTCCTGCAAACATGAGATGGAGTAACGTCTGCTTACACCACCAGTGTTGCGAATGATGCACATGCTAGTATCACACCTCTGTACCACACTGGCCAGTTTTTCGGCATATCAGAACCATCCTTGGCCCATGTAACCTCGAATCTGGGATCGCGATTGAGCGGTAACGAGGCAGGTGAAGAATTGATTGGCATCGAAACCGGGAAACATACGCTGGAAAAATGTTCGCGAGAGCCTGGATGCTCAAAGGTTGGAATCGTAGGAAATGGGTTCTTCCACTGTTCGATCGTGTTATCAGGCATGATGCTGTCGAGCGGTCTGAGCCATGACTCCTGGTTAAGCAGTGTTTCCTCATTCATTTGTTCAGATATATCCCAAGTTCTATGGTATGAGAAATGGTCGTTCAGGGTTTCTGTAGAGATCTCACGACTCTCTCTGGCGCTTGAGGATGGAAAAGACCTTCTTGAAGACGTTCGACTACTGTTGTACGTCCGTGGTGGATATGCAAGAGAATGAAGGGACATGTTGGGCTTCTTCGCGCAATATGATGGACAGAGAAAATACTTCCTCGTTGTTTTGTTGCTGAAAGTATATTTGGGGTCGTAGCGTTCAGAAGATATCATGGAGCTTATGCGGTGCGCAGGCTTGAACGTCGGGTTTGGAATAGCTCATTCAGCTGGGCGATGCAATATATTTGCCACTAGTTCTAGATGTTACTTGCTTATTATAGATTCTCTTCTAGACCACTGACTGCCAAATCAACGAATATGATACATTACTGGCACAGCTGGAAAGCTGCGGTATAACATGACATTTCGATGCTCCAAATATAACCCAGAAATGTGAGGGCGCAGTAGGGCTTAGATTTTTAGTATGCAGTTGGAGTTCTGCGAATGGTGGTAGGGCTCGGTTCAGTGGTACGCTAGGTAACCAAGCTGACTGGAATGCACCGCCATTATGTAAGGCAAGTTCCGAAACTTTAATTCTTTCAGCCGCATTTCATCGACTCACTTGATACTATGTTTTCGCCCCATGAGGCGGGGTATTCACATGCACGGCGTTAGGCTCACAGGTATCCAATACCAGTTAGGGATTGCTTTCGTTCCTCAGATAGCCTAGCGCAATAACATAGAGGCATATTCATGATGGAGGAATATGTACTATTGTTCGGGTTTGAAGTGTTTTAATACATTCTACGCATTTTTAGTTAGGAATAAATGAATTGGAGGTAGCTGCTGAATTTGACTCGACAACGAGATTGTGTAATTCGAGAATGCAACAAGTCACTGTGATCTGAAGCTATCTATTCATTGAAGCCAAACCCAACGCAATATCTTCTACCTGTATTGCTTCTATCTAAATCCAGACTGCAATAATAGTCTAGCATAATTGCTTTATTGTCCAAAAAAAGGGAGCAGACTATACTAGCAGTTTTTTAGCCATGGCAATTGTGTCCTTCAACCTCGAGATAAGCATATTATCTAAGGTCTCTAAATGCGCGTCGTCGTTGGTAGATTCATGAAGCGACTTCCCGGCAGTCATCATTATCCGCTCTGGGGCTGGTTGTGCTAGATATGGCATTACACGAGCTCTATGAGCCGAGCGGAATACCTATATCGTTATATTAGCGATCTGCAACCCTGTTTACTGCCAGTTACCCAGCAGGTTAAATGAGACGTACCTTCATATGTTGAATGATCTTACAAAACTCATTTGAAATCTCCTTGTCCTTATCGACGTGAAGCATCGTGAAAAAAGAATACTTCCTAAACGCAGCGATCATTAATCGCTGGTTATGTGGAATGTATCGGCGCATGTTTTGCTCGGTCATATAGCACTCCATTCCCAAGAAAGCATCTATCACCATGAAACAGAGATTATGGCTTCCAGAGACGCCATCGAATTCGACATATTCGCCGTTGATCATTCTTCCAGCTCCCCAAGCCTGAAAGCTTTGGCAGTAGCCGAGCCACACGCCCTTAGCCACTCGAGACTCCACGAGATTCTGATAAAAGACCTTTAGGAGCTTGCGTAGCTGGATATTGATTTCTCGCATATGCTTCACACATTCTTCTTTGTTGCCCTGCTCGAAGGCAATGTTTGCTCTGACCATAGTTTGGTACATTGGATAAGCCTAATAGAGATTTTGTTAGCGTCTTGCTTGTTGCAGCAATTCATAGCGTTGGAAATCGCGTACCATAACTTCTACATCGTAGAAGATGCGGAAAAATGCATCCTCGGTTGATGTGACAATTTCTGAGATATCCTGGTTGATTTTATATGCACGCTCGCCCCTGTTGTTGAAGTTATGCAGAACATTAGACGTGTTGTTGCCGCTGTCTGACTCAAAACCAAACTTGCGTTGGAGATACGCCCACGGGATGTCGATCTCGGCGGGGAAATCGATAATCTTCTCTTCTTGGGCAACTTTAACTAAAGGAATAACTGCCCAGCGGTATGCATGACGCAAAACACCGATGCAACAATAAAAGCCGTTGTAAGCTTCGCGAGAACAGCCACTCCAGTCGCCGGCTTCAATGGATGTAAGGATTTCATGGACGCGGGCCATATCAACACGATTGTTTAGCTTCTTAGTCATAAGCGATCGAAACCGATCCCGACGCTCAATGTTCACATCGTCGTCGAGCGAGGGGCTTCCTGAGGACAGTAATGGGATCATGTCCATGTAAATCTTGTGGTATGGGAGAAGTTCACTAGGCCAGTCGCCGTGGTTGGCTTTTGGCGGCCAGCTACCAGCGCCGTCAACTTTGACCAATCTGGACAAGGCTGCTCCAGTCTCATGACTCCTTTCAAGGGCCTTAAGCTTAGGAGCTACATTGTTGCTGGTAACATTCGCCATTATGAGCACTTGACGTAATCTGTAGACTACAGCGGCTAGTGATAGGAAAATGATTGTGATAGAAAGCATCTTTGGTACAGATTGAGACGGACAAACGAAGTTGGTTTGATCAGTGATGATATGCAGAAGTAGAAACAAGAATGGAGATGTTGGGAAGTTTTGTTGTGTTTGAATGTGTTCTTGTTCACAGACTTATATCTCTGATCAGGATGCGCAACTACTTATAGTGTACGAAATATAATAAGCGCAGCCTCCTTTGGGAACCTCATCACGCTCAATTACTGAAATGGCGACGTACCGCAGCATGATTCTGATTCTAATTTGAGATTTAGAGTGCCATGAGTCCTCGGCGAATACCGCAAGCTATAAGAGGTTGAGCTGAAGAAAGCTGACGGAAGCTAATTACACATTTGTGTTGACCACGTAACGGCATGAGATGCCTGATGGAACTCACAGCCTCTTTCCATGGCTCGTTGTATTTGGTGAAGTGGCTTGACTACTATCAGAAATAGATAGAGCTTGTTTTTCCTCTAAATGCTTATTGCAGCTGAAGTACTAATAATGTGTGTAGCTGCGGAGAGCTTTGTGGGGCTGTGCGGCACAAAACTACTATGAATTCTTGGCACACCCTACTTGGAACTAGAGTGGCACAGGTTTTACAGCTTTCAGGCCATTTGCTGATATATAAGTATTTCACTAACCATAAGAGAATTAGCGTATCAGTTCCACCTGTGCGCGTGTTTTCAAACCCGACCACCAAAATATAGAAAGCTACAGTGTCAACACAAACTGTACGAGGAGGTTCTACAGATACCACTTAGTCAATGCAAGTCCGATAGCAACCAAGATGTGATGATCTCCTTTTACGATTTACATGGGAATCAGAAACTCCGGCAAAATTTTGCAAGAATGTAGAAAACAAATGAATTCCACAACAAAGCGTAAAAGGTCTGATATCGAAGCGAGACATCCCTTTAACTATTGCATAACACCTATCAACAGCATTCCGTCTCGTCCATGTCTCAGAGGATATACGGACCAATTCCTTGCCTTCTAAGAGAATGCTGGTGGGACTGAGAAAGGGGGAACGTTAATTCCAGTGGTTTTAGGCCGCAGGATATCAATCACATTCTTGAAAGAAGCCTCGTGCAGCTTTGCCCAGTCTTTTCCGCATTCAGAAGTCAGCTTTGTAACGTTCTGATATGGGTAGCAAGCGTTGACGTACCGTTAACGACTCCTTTAGAACACAGATAAGTGCTCCAGTGAATCAGCGTTTGGTCTCCGAAAATATAGTCTCCCGTGATGGTAATCCAGTATCCACCCCAGGGATTACCGGTGGAATTACCAACCGCTTCCAGAAATTCCAACTTTTGAATGAAAGAGCCATCGGGCTTTATTTCTCGCTTGGTAAGCTAGTGAAAACCACAAGTCAACTGATGGTTCACAAAGGGGCGTATGGTTGGACTATCGAAAATACTAACAATCTCAGTAAAGTCGAAGGTTCCCAGCAATGTCTTATATGTTGAAGTACGCTGCGACCTGCCGGGGTAATTGTTGAGACCTTCGGTTTTGTAAGGAAGAGATCCTCGCCAAGCAGGCCTGTGAACTGTGCAGAATTGTCAACGTCTTGTCGGGAAATATATGTATTGAAGTCGAATTTTGACTTACAATCGTTCATGAGGGCCTCGACATCTGAAATGGGAGCACCTACAACTGCCCAGGTGGCAGATTCCGAGTAATCTGTGCCAGAAGGGCAGACGCAGTTGGCACCAGAGTTTGTCGAACACTGCACCCCAGAAGAATCATCGCCACGAACTGGAGTCCCAAAGGCATTTCCAAATAACAGCATAAGGCCGAAAAGGGTACCAGTGATAACCATTTTAGACATGTGAAGATGAGTAGAGTATAAGATAATCAGTCAGGATTTGACAAAGTGATAGTTACAATAACGATCATGGAAACCTATTCAAGCGAAGTTCATACAAGGAGGCAAATCATGTTATAGATAGAATTATCTTAGTTGAGCCAAAATAGGTACTGCACGGCGTTGTTTGCCTTGGGCTGCACCGCCTTCCGCCATGAGCTACATGAGCTCACAGACCAAGTTAAGCATTTTGGGTGTGCGAACTCATTTCCAATACTAAATTTAGGTCACTGAGTTCTTAATACAGAATCAATACATTAGTCATTCAATAACTGTTCGGTCAACTACTATGTGCTTTGGTGGGAGGTGGAGGCGAGCGGCAGTAGTTGGAGCACTAGGTAATCTCTGTCATTGGATTGGTTGCGCCACCATCGCACATCACGTCTCAGCTGAAATCCAACCTAGGCACAGCCTCACACTTTTTCAACTACGACGCAACACAGCCCAGTCGGAATTGCTGGGTCAATCTAGGTTCATCAATCTCGATTTATTTAGAACATCATGTCTGTAGCTGAATATAAGTCATGGCCTTGTTGCAGATAAAGTCCTGATATATCTTTTTAAGGAAAACCACCTCTTGCTTCCCTCAATCGTCGTTTGCATTGAAACTCTTATTCTTATTATACTCTAATCCTGAATCGCACTTTATTCACTGATATTTGAATCTGTATCTAGATACTACAGTATGAAACGTCAAATTTTCGTATTTTGGCTGGCGTACAGCCTTGGCGTAGCCTTAGCTGCTCCTTACAGCTTCAACACCTCCCTCAATCCTCAGCAGATAGCATCTCGCCAGTTGGCTTTATGGCAAAGCAGCCTTATTGCACACGTGGCCAAAACCCTTCAGGCCCGCAATGCAGCTGTGAATGGTACCACAGCAACTACAAACTGCACGGCGGATAAGATCATCTACCGTCAAGAGTGGTAAGTCATACCGAATAGGTCTTGGGACGTGATGCTGATTTTTGTATCAGGGGATCGATGCTTCCAGGTGATAGGAATGACTACATTGATGCAGTCAAGTGTCTCATGAATTTGCCTCCATTGAGCTCGCCGGACGAGGTGCCTGGCGCGCGGAGCCGCTACGATGATTTCACTGCTATGCACATCATGTACTCCCCCATCATCCATCACAGCGGCTTATTTCTCGCGTGGCATCGCTACTCTACCTGGCTGTACGAGAAAGCCCTTCGTGAAGAGTGCGGCTACAAGGGGGGGCAACCCTATTGGGACTGGACCCTGAACTGGGACGATCTCACCAAGTCACCTGTGTTTGATGGCTCTCCGTACTCCATGGGAAGTAATGGTAAGGCCATCCCACACGGGCCAGTTAACGACACAGCTCTGGGATCTACCCGTCTACTCAACCCAGGCACGGGTGGGGGCTGCATCGAAGCGGGTCCATTTGCCAATCTTACCATCAACCTTGGTCCTGTTGCTCTCCTACCTGCAGGCCCAAACAACGGCATGGGGTACAATCCCCGCTGCCTGCATCGCGACTTCTCGGCTGAGTGGAACAATAATAGCAAACCTACCGATATCGTGGACCTCATTATGGATTCCACAAACATCACGTCCTTTGACCTCAATTTGGAAGCCCTCAAGGGCCCGCACGCTGCTGGTCACTTTGGAGTAGGTGGTATGATGGCGGACCAGTACGCCAGCTCGAGTGACCCGGTCTTCTGGCTGCACCACAGTATGGTCGACCGCATCTGGACCATGTGGCAGAGTCACGACCCCAAGGTCAGGACATCCCAGACTGGTCGGACAGTTACCGCACACAATGGTGAGGCTTCCCTTTACCTGTTGAAAACATATATTTGATATAACACCTACTAATAGTGCACTTTCAACAGAACCTGCAAGCGCCAACGCTACGCTAGATACAATCATACCATTTGGTATACTAAGCTCCCCACAAAAGCTTGGTGACCTAGTTTCTGCAATTGATGGTCCTTTCTGCTATCAGTATGTATAGAAGCTACTAGTTATTCCTGATTAGATGTTAGGTATGCGAGTTCAAAATATCTACTGAAGCTGAAGAAACTCAGTACCCGTAAAGAAACTAGGGTTCATTCTAACTATGGTTCTGTTATGGATAGAGGATAGGCGCTAGTGATGGGTCTAAACTGTAACAGTAGCCTTTAGTCTAGATCTTAAATATTCTTCCAAGTTAAACCTTACCGATACTCTAGTATAGTTAATATATAAAAGAGTAGATGATAAATAACAAAAGATATTTACGCCTCTATCAGTAAATTAGAAATACACTATCATGAGTATAGTAGATATAAGAAGAGATCAGATTTTATTATTGGACTTACTATAGTCAACTCAAATTATACTACTCTTTAACTTCAAAAATTGCTAACAAGATATATAAAATAGAGTTTTATGTAGAGATTCAGTACCTAAGAGCACTGTAGCGCATGAGCTCAGGAGGGCTAGGTTTACATATCAAGGGGTGCAAATAGCCCGATTACTCTACGTAACCTTAGCGCTAAGCCCGTTTTAACGCGTTTCAGACTCGAAGACGCGTCTTATATTGGTTAGATTATCTAGCAGCCTAAGATGCGACGAAAATGATCTGTTTGTTAGTGGCGCCTGCATTGCCAGTTGTCTCTTTGCTATTCGACAGAAGCATGTTGTGTAACCTAACCCGCGTCGAGTCAGAACACCCAACGTGTAGCTCATGTAGCTCATCATACCAGTAGTTGTTTTTGCTGTGCTCTTGTAATAGCTCTCTCGTGCTACATCGTCCGTTGCCCCAGCTGAGATTCGCATCGTCTAGTGTCCCTAAGTTTTCGCACTTATTGTAATTCACTTGCTGCTCCACAACGTGTCATCCAAGCGACGTTAACCCTAGCGGCCTTTTATTTGAATTGCAACGCACTTGATGAGAGAAGATACTACCCGGCATTCACTCACAAAGTAAGATAGTCCGCTACATGTGTTCATTGACGAACGAAGTGCCTTAACCGTCAATGGACGACATCGCTGCTCTTGTGAGAGAGATCCGGATTTCCAATGAGCGTCAAGAGCGTCTGCTATCGCATTTGAAAGATGCGATGAAGATGAAAGACCGCTTGACAGAGGACAATCTCAACATAGCTTTGAATGACTTGAGTGATCAAGATTTAGCGGGTTGTAACAGCGTGGCGAGGCGTTTTTCCGAATCTTTCACAGCAAACATGAAGAGCCCCGATAGAGTCGCGAATTTACTCCTCTTTGGATCTGGATCTGGATTCTGGTCAGCTCATCCCACTCATATATGGAAGTATAGGCACTACAACACTACTCTCCAGATACTGCATGGCAACGAACCCACCAAATTAAAATGGGCCTCTGAAGGTGCGTACGACGAAGGCTCTCAGAAGAAGGTGCTGGAAGGGTCGAAAAATGCCGCGAAGTCGCGAAAGATTGTACATCCATACGAGCTGGTCTATGGGCCAACTGGTTAACCAATGGATTCCATGGATAACGTGGATAATAGATATCTTTATCCTTTTGGCTTTGTCCGGTAAAAACACTGCACTCCAGATATACTAAGTTACGAACTAACCACATCATAGAAACATAATTACCTCAGATGACTTACTAGACATGCAAAGTCTTGCCATCGTCCTAACAGCACTTGTTACTCCACCAGATCCCTCAGACTCAATGTTGTTGAATGATACCGCGGAACAACCATTGATCGTGAAACAGTCGTTGATATTTATCATGGCTTTTAGCGGCTCCTGGTCTGGTATTGGCGATCTGGGAATATCGTGTCTGTCCGTCATGGAATACGAATCTGCGAGCAGAATAGTACATATGCAGCACCACACTCGTGTTGTTCGAATAAGTGAATACAATCCAATCAACCCAGCAAGAAACGATGTGTTTGGCATTAACTGCAAACGCACGAGAACAACTTTAGGCTTCGTCAATTCGCCTTTTCTTATTGAATGGATAGCGTCACTGGCTCTTCAGAGTACCTCTACGCTAAAGCTACCAGTCTTCAGTATGGTCTCTCTCGAAGACAAGATGCCTGATTCAGTCTCATCTTCAATCAGCATCCCCGTTAACCCTGAATTATGGACAGCCGCCAATATCAGGCTCGGTGGATACTACAGAGGATTGTCGATTTTCCAGGTAGCATTGCACACCATGTTTCACCATTGGTTCGAAAGGTGGACTACGACCCTTGACGAAGTTGGCCGTCTCGTCCAAGTACAGGTCAACTAGCCTGCTTTATTTTCAACAAGACACAGATCTTTCGCTAAAAATAGTAGCCCACTGATCTCTTGGGTGCTGACAAGATAAACGATCTCATATTTGACGATTCGCTCAACAAATCCAGGCAGTACTTTGTGGTTCTGCAGATGCTTCGTATAATGAGAGACCGGATTGGCGAGGCTCTTAAGGATGTTGAGCAGCAAAAGACTAAATGGGAGAGGGATCGTCACTCGAGAAAATTTTATAACAGTGAGGGCGGTTTCGTCATACCGGACCAAGATCTCGAGCTCGACGAAAACATTATTGGTGCAAACTGGGAAGTGTTATTGTCTTTCCAGAAAAACTAAGAGCGCCTCCTCCTTGACAGAGTTGACAGGAAGACAGAGGAGATGAAAGGCCTTCGCGATGGCGTAAGCTTTCATGTCGTGAAACCTTTTCTGCGAGGACTAACATGCTCAAAACAGTTATTTAACACCATTTCAGTACGTGAGGCCTAGAAAGGCACGTCGATCAACCAGTATCTTTTCGTATTCACGGCAGTCACGATTTTCTACCTGCCTCTTAGCTTCATTGCTGTAGGTCTCTACTTTAGTATCCACAGCAAAGCACTTCTAATTCATATGCGATTACTACAGACCGTTTTCGGGATGCATCTCTTTGATTATGATGATGCACATAAGACGCAAGCTTCATTCTACATCTCTACGGTCTCAATCTCTATTATCACTTATATGCTTTCTGGCATCGCCGCCTGGTGGGTAGGTGACTCGTCGCGACGACAGAAGCTGAAACTTGCCTGGAAAAGATGGATTAGCGAACCGGCTAAAAGGGAAGGCAATACCAAGCTCATCGCGTAACTAAACAACGGTTGAGAATTTAGCGTCTGCGCGACGTGGGGGAACTAGTAAATATGCGCAACACTTTTATTGTACGATGTATTGCGCCGTACGCCCTTTGTGTGCACAGACTCTAAAGTAGGGAGTGCTGTAGAAGGGTTTTCTGTGCCCGTGGTAACAGAGATCCGCTAGCCTCCTCAGGCCCGCCATTTAAATGGCACTATTTTAGTGGGGTGTAAGAAGGAAGTATGGCCGAAGAACCAGCCAATCACTCATGCCCACCAAGCCCAGCCTTTGATTATATGTATGAGGCCCCAGCCAACTCTACAGCTATTACCTTTCGCAGATCTTACAAAACTCAATGCCTAAAGTAAAGAGTAAAAGTAAGAAGCCGGTAACCCGCGCAGCTCGGCCAAGTACCCGCTCAGAGGCTGGCAATCGAGGTCGTCAGCAACGGTCGATCGCAAACAGAAGCACCGCCCAGGAACCAACTCTGGATGGGGACCGTCCAGTACTCTTCTGGAAGGAGACGGAGAGAGAAGTTGGGTTCCTCTCTCCGTGGTACAAGTGTGTGTTCAAAGAAAGTGGCGTGCGATATACTTCTGTTGGACACGCTATACTAGCAGAGAAAGCCCGGCTATTTGGGGATAATGTAAAAATCTCCTTCTGGGTTTCTTCTAATCGCTAATAAACTCACAGGATGCACTGAAACAGATATTGGCCGCGCACACTGCAGATGAGCAAAAGTTATGGGGAGGCAATATAAAGGGAATTAATGACAAGATCTGGGAAGAACGTACTGTTTCTCTCCATGATCGTATGCCCTGTTTTTCTACTTACTGACTTTCAGATGCTTTGGATATTGCGACTCGCGCAAACATCGCCAAATTCTTCGTTTCAGCTCCCTTGAAGGCACGGTTGGAGTCCTTCGGCACGAGAGAGTTTGTACTTGCATCTCCTCATGATCGATTGTTTGGAATCGGCTTTAACGCCGCGGACGCTATCCAAGTTGGCAAGGAACAATGGGGACGGAATCTATTTGGTCAGGCATTACATGCAACTCGGAGCCATCTAGACTACACATCGCGTAGCGCGACGGCGCGTCAATACGATGAGATGGACGTGAGATAGGCAATATTAGGTTGCAGCATGGCATATCATACCTCACAAAGCAGGAACCCTATCTCCTTATAGATTCAATCTATTGCTGCAATTAACTACCATCATGAGACCTACCAATCACATATGACCTTGTTGAAGTAGTTCTCAGCCCAGAATATAGGAGGACAATCGATCTCCTCTGGATTCACTGCTGCTTGACAACTCGCCGAGTCCTTGTTCGGACATTTCAATGTTCCAGGGCCTCTACCATCGCTCTTGTATACACATCCTTGAGCGTCTCCGTTTGTCATAGTCCATTCACCGTTTGGCCAAGGGGGATTTGTCAGTTCACCATCTGGTGCTAGTCGACATGTGTTCGTGCCATCGCCACATGCAAAAGATTTTTCTGTCTCACATACATACCAACTTGTTGTTGACCAAGGAATGTTGAAGAACTGCCATTCCATGTTATTGGAGATCTCATCAATATAGTTGACGTAGAAGACATAAAAGCGCTGTGATTTCTGTGGTTGGGGCGTTGGTGTTGGTGTTGGTGTTGGTGTTGGCGTTGGTGTTGGCGTCGGCGTTCGTGTTGGGGTTCGAGACGTTGACTCCTGAGGAGGATTGTCTGCGTCCTGGTCAGAATCACTTGTGCCAGGATATCCAGAATAGCGGATGTCGATGACTTCATCCGGTCCAAGATCCCGTGGATTCACTGGATCAAGCTTATCTGCTGGACCAAAAGGACAAGGTGGCGTTTCATCCCCATCGTCATCATCATCGTCGTCATCATCATCGTTATCTTTGTCGGGATCTTGAGGATCTTGGAAACCTCCCTGGTCTCTCGGACACGTGAGCAATGGAATGCATGGCCCGGGAGAGGGCCCACAACCAACGCATGGGAAGCCACAACCGCTTGGGCAAATCGGACCAGGAGACCCAATGTCAATGACTATTGGTGGGTACGGCCCACCATATCTACGATCATCATTACCGCCCGGCGTAGGTGGTTCGGTCGGGTAGGGAACCGGCGTTATGGTTCTGGTAACCTCAGGGTTTTTGTCGTTGGTAATAGGGGTTGGTGTTGGGCGAATACGTGGCACAGGACTAAAGGTAAATGCCGGACCTGGGGGAAATGATTGCTCCCAAAATTCTATGGTCCTCGTGGTAACCGGAGGGAGAGTTATGGTTGTTGTCTTGAACGAACGTGTCGTTCGACCGTCAAGAGTCCAGACAACCTCAAGGTCAGTGGTATACGGCGGCAAGGTAATGGTTGTTGGCGTAGGCAGAACCTTTGGAGGGAGGATAAAGTTGCAAGGCGGGCTGCAGGTGACATGCGGCGTCGGAGAGTTCCAGATCGCAGGGTCAATATAGACATTTCCGTCGCCTCCATTATTGCCCCCACCACTACCGCCACCGCCTCCTCCACCACCATTACTTCCGCCGTCACCTGGTTGGCCTGGTTGACCAGACCCATCGCCGCCATTTCCCGGCGAGCCCCAACCGCACTCAAACGTCGGTTCCGCCGGGCATTCTGATACACCAGGAGTAACATCCTTGGAACCTACAACACAGTTTGATTTTGGACTTTCGAGATTTCCTAGTAGAGTTTAGTATTGAATGAATCGGCCGATCGGAATGTGTACATACCATTCATTGCAGTAACACAAAACTCATAGTTCCAGACTCCCGGAAAAAGAAACGCAATACCTAAGCAAGGCTGGCCAACCACGGATAGGTCGGCCTTGGAGAAGTCTGAGGAGTTATTGATATTTCGCGTCCATGCTCGATAGTTCGCAGCGTTGGCAGAGCCATCAAAATTCAAGATTACCGTAGTTCCGTCTTTGGTGTTTACCTTGAGATTTGAGGGCGCCCCAGGTGCTCCAGCTCCAGGCTTGACTCGAGGTGGCACGGATGGGAAGCCAGGGCCTAGGTCTGTCCAGGTGCTTATGGCTAATACGTGTCTGTGTCCTGGCTTGAGGCCGTTGACTGTGATGGAGTTACCTTTGATGCCGCGCGACAGAAGCCAAGCACAAGGCTCGTCTACATCGTATGTGAAAACTTCGTAGAGCTGCACATTGAAGCCACCATCCGGTGGATCCCATCGCGCATTGAATCCATCCCCAGTGGGATTGATGACAATGTTCTTTGGTCCAGGAGCAACGCTCTGTTTGACCACCGCACTTACCACACCTGAGTAACTGGACTTTGTCTTGTCTCCGCAGCTTGTACGGACTTGAAATTCCCAGGTTTCTCCTTCTAGAACCCAAATCTGGTTATACCGGTTGCTTGACAGCGCATACCATGTCTCTGACCAGTCGCCGAATGAGCTACGCTTGCTTCTGATGTTGTAGCCTCGAGCACCATAAACCTTATCCCAAGTCACCGCAACACCGTAGGGCGCAGTCACGGCCCGGACGTTGACAGGAGTATTGCATGACGGCGCAGGAAGATTTGCAGGAACGTCGAGTGCGTTGGACCCAATACCATATTCCTTGTTGAGAACACGCGAGAAGGCTTGCGCAATTTGATATTCTCCAAGCTTGTTAGGGTGCAGCCCATCAAAGCCCGCAGGACAATTATCCGGCCCACCTGCAAGGAATGAGTCAGCAATGAAATGGGTATAGGATTAAACGCAGAACTCACAGGCATAGTTCTCACTAAATTCAACAAGCTTGATTGGGGAGTTCGTTGTACTCCAGCCTGGTATCGCCGTTGCCAATTTTGAGTTGTAGTCGATAGTCATATCAATCAAGTCTTGTCGTCCACTGATACGCGTACGCTGAGGCACGTTCGCAATTGCAAACTTGATGTTTCCTTTCGCATTGCGTGCGCTGTCTATGAGTTGCTTCATGTCAGATAGCAAACCATCTGGTCCGTTGATGAACCACCCCAGATCGTTGAAGCCAAGCTCAATAAGCACGTAATCCGGCTGATACGCCGCGACTTGTGCCGCGATTGTATTCTTCACCTGGGCTACCTATATCATGCAAGAAGGCATTATTAGAAGGAGGTAAATACAGTTGAAAATGATCATGTACCTGTCGACCTGAGTGACAGAAGTGGTCTTTGTCAAACCCTGCGTCAACATCTAGTGCATATCCACCCTTTACCTGATCTGGAGTCTGAGGTTGTGGCTGCCCTTGCAGTAATGGAGGTTGAGGAGCTGTAGGTTCTGCTGGCGTAAAGGTTCCCTGCCAGGGTCCCACGAACTCGAAACCAATGTTGTTAGCTCTCAGCCACTGCCACAGTCGGTACCGCCATGTATCTAAGGTGTGTTAGACATCAGTAACAGTTAGGGGCTAGATTGAAGCAGGATTCCTCACAATCACCCTCAGCGCCGTGAGAGATTGAATCTCCAACGATCAAGAACTTGAGACCATTCTGGCGCACAGCTATCGTACTTGCAAGAGACGTTTGAACTAGAGAGCAGAAACAAAAGACTATTCCTAGACAGCGAATAAGAGATATCATGGCTCAGAGAATGATGTGCTTGAAAGATCTCGTAGCTCTAACACATGGATGAGTGCCTTCCTTGTCCATTTGTGTATTCAGACATCGCAATCTTTGCAACAGTATTCTTAGTTCAAGGTTGATACCATCTCCTGATCTGGTAGTCACCGTCCGAAATATGGTCGCTCTCTAAGTCAGACTGAATTGAGGATTCTAGTCATTTTCGATGCCTATGGTTAAAATTCTGAGTCGCGATTGGTGAAGAAGTCGCATGACCTTGGCCAAACTTCACACGTGAGAGCTTACCTTCCCAATACATTAACACCAACTAAGCCACCAACTTCTCTTTCGCTTGGCAATAGAGAGCAGTAACCTGACATTCTGAAGGATTCTCCTAGTCGACGTCGTATCAGGTACGCCTCGCCCCAAAACACAATGTGGATGCCTTGTGGTTAGTTGGCCCCCAAAAGCCAAGAACATCAATTATTCTCTCTGCCAATAAAATGGGGCTATGATTGACCATCCCGCACGGCACGGAAATCTGACACCTAAATTCGGCGTAGTCTTAGGGCGTACCATCCTGAAATTTGGCTTCCGCCTTCGAGACTCTGGAGGGCGGCATCAGGCGCGAGGCGCAAATATTGAAATAAGCAAAGCCAGGGACGAAAGGTATTCATCTGACTGCTGGCCTGACGCCTCCAACAGCTATCAGAGCTAGAAGCAACCGCACTACTATACAGAAAGCTCGTATTTTCGGTGGAAGTTCTCTTTGGGAGCATTATCTTGGCGTGTACCTGGTGGCCGTCGATATTCTTAGGTATGAACTAGTGGTATGTGAATCTAGCACCTAGACTTGCGAACGATGAGGTATAATGGTGCACCTCGTACCAGTTGCTGGATTCACCACGGATGCTCTCTGTCTGCTCATTCATTATGATCAAGACATCATGTCTTATCTCGCTTCTTTTTCTCTTTCTATCTGCTCTTGTAACTTGTGACAACATCGAAACGCCCCAGGGGAATATCTCCATTGCCGTCCTGCAACAGCTTCAGTCGGCACACGGTGTTGCTGTCAACCAGAAGGAACAAGAGAACCTTTTCCTTACCCTGCCTTTGGTCGCGCCTAACTATACAGATCTGGTAGCCGTGGGGAATATATCAACGGCCAATGCCGCATCTCTTCAGAGTCGGGGTGAAGACTTTGCCCCAGGGCATTATGATAAACGTCAAGGCACGAGATGCTCTCATCAGCTGAGGTTCGAGGGAGACGATGCATGCAGGGGATATGAAAACATGCCAGGATACGTCGCCTGCCGTCAGCCCTGTCAATTCACTCGTGACGTGGGTACAGATTCGTTGAAATTTATACAAATTCAGCTTACAGAAAAAGTTTTTTATATCAATCACTGCTCGGAAGCCCGAAATCGACGAGTGCGTGTTCTACACCTCTGGCTTGTCCAATACGGCAGTGGATTTCGTTCGAAGGCATAATGCAATAGGTGGTCGCAGTAGACTTACAACTATATGGGTCAGTAACATGTTTCTACGATGTAGTTGCCGCGCCCGGCCGACAAACTGATCAGTCCCTTATTTAGGAGATATGGGGCGATAGATGGATGCCACAACTTACGGATCAGCACTGGGACAACGATATGCGCTGTATTGTTCAAGTCAATGTCTGGCCTGGGCGACGAAATACTGTTCGTCAACAATATTTTGAGCGTATGTCGGATACCATGGCGTACATGTGCGGTGGCAAAGCTGCAATCATGGATCGCAACATCCGCCGTGGGCGAACTGGAAGGGTCAAACAGTCAAGCATTTGGAATCAAGTCGAGTTTCCACGCCTGAAGATGTCAGGTACAGATAAGTGGACTGATGCGTCTGGGCGCAATCGAGTGATTACGAGAGTCGATGCTATTGGGGAAAACATACCTACGATTCCGGACACATTAATTTGGTGGAAAAGTTGGTGGTATAGGGGTGGGCCGGATTGGCCCAACGAGTTTACGAAACCGTTCAAAAAGCGGGCTTTGGATGGTAACGAGACGGATAGCGAGACTTTTATCGAAGATGTGGGCATTGAGAAGCGAGATGTTGGTGATACCTCGATATTTGACGAGGGCGGAGCTTTAGAAGTTAACTGGTAAAGTGTTCGCAAAACCAATAGCTTTAATCAATTGGCTCTATCTGAACTTTAATCAAAGCACTCTTGTTTGATACTTGTACGTCAATCTTGTTTGATACTTGTACGTCAATCTTGTTTGATACTTGTACGTTAATCTTGTTGTCGTACACATCTAAGCCCTCTTGCTCTCATCATCCGCAGTTAGCTATGATACCGGTATCTTATGCCATGCAAACATATTGAGCCTGAGGGTCATATTTCATCATCATTATCTGAATGAGTTGTGATATAGATGTATAGTACCTCTTACGCTAGCTGCGGTTGGTTTATTTCGGCAACTTCATTCATATCTACAGTTTCTTCAGCCCTGTCGTGTAAGCAAGCTCCCCTTTTTTCCTTCATTTAAAAGCAAAAGTACGAATCATTGTTTAAATCTGCCTTTCTGAATTTGATTGAATAAGTTTCCTGGGGTTTTGGGGTATAATCAAACAGAGAACGGACATATCCCTCGACGATTAGCTTATATTAGTTCTATAGACGTTTTTCTTAGTCGTTTCGGCCTTTAGTCCACATCACAAGGCAACTATGCGAACAATCCAGCTCGAGCATGCGAGGATTATCATCATGGCCACAGTCATTTCCACAGCGGGGACAGCACCAGAAATCATTGTTCAAATTACAGGAACAGCAATCTATCGACTTCGTCAATGTATGTTATATATCTGCAAGGGAGGTCGTACTTACGATATACGGTAGTCCAGTCTTCCAGCCTCGAGGTATAGCCCGAATTGTCGCATGTCCTAAATGGTCGTTTGAGCGCACAATACTTTCTGATATTTCGATGATACTAATAGCGGGCCTGGCGCGCTTATGCCTCGGCTTTTCTCTGTATATCCAGTCTCTTCTGATCCTAATCTAGATACGCTGGAACGCCCTTTCTAGCGTTCTCTTGGCGTGCACAGGCCAGAAAAAAAAAAGTCAAATTCCTGGCGGGAATCTGTAATCCTAATGTACTCAGATGAGTGAGTGAGGCAGGTCGGTGGCCGAATTTCTCCAAGGCCTTTAGAGACTTGATCATCGATACTAGATATGGGGTTAACAAGCTGTCATCATGCGGCTGAATATGTCTCGAGTTAGCTTCAATTACAAACTTAATTTTGGAGAATTTCTCAGTTTCCAAACATGACCTCATACCGTCAAAAATGGCCGTTGGTAGAGTAGCTCAAGTCGCATCTCACACTATTGTATGTCCGTGACAGCCTTCGCAAGTGGGGACCTCATTCTTTTGCGAGCGCACGTTCTCTGTTCAAGCTTCATAAACCGGTAATCTTATGCCGTTGAGATCACACTGTTGTGAGGTTCGGACTATGTCAACGTCCGATCGGCATTCTGGGACCGGAGATAGCGGAAGGGAGGTCGCAGCTTTTTTCGGGCCGATGGAAGCTGCCCAGATCGGCTATGGTCTATCAAATCTTTGAGCGTCTGGTGGATCACAAATGCTCTCGCATTCCTTGCGACCAATGTTTGTCCGCCTTACAAATCAAGTCCGCCTACAAATTAAGTCCGCCATACCGTTTAAGTCCGCCCTACCAATTAAGTCCGCTCAAAGGATAATGGCGATATTTTCGAACAGGTGTTGGCATTACCATGAACTTTGCGCAATATTTATTCTAAACCTCGGTAACCACCGACCTGATTTTGAAAGTTCGCCCTGCTCAACTACGTTTCAAATCATTTTTCTACCGCAGCAGTGAGGCTCATTCCGACATGGACTTCCTGATTGCTCTCACCCTTATTTTTCCTCTTTTTATTTCTTGCGGAGCTAGCTACTCCTCTCATCCCCACTTGAGACATGGGTATCCCTCTGTATCTGTCGTCGAGACAATCTATGGGCCAAAAAATCTTGAGAATTTGGTTGTGCAAAAGAATGGGAACATCCTCGTCACATCAACGACCTCGCCATCTATTTACCAGGTTCCAGTCAACGGCACTGGACCAGCCATCGCTGTAGCAACGATTCCTAATGCCGTAGGGGTGCTCGGTATTGTTGAGTTGCAGGAGAATGTGCTCTTCTTTATCGCGTCGAACCTGACTTCGGAAGCCGGAAGTAATGAGGTTTGGAAGCTGGAGCTAAATGGTTTTGGTGGGGAAGATCCGGCAAATCTCACCCTTCTGGCGCGGATGCATTCCGCCCGGCAACTCAACGGCATGACTAGACTTTCACACAACGACACTACGCGCCTCTTGATCAGTGATTCGGGAGCAGGGGAGATACTAAGCCTTGACGTAAATACTGGCATTTATAGCGTTTTCTTGGCAGACAAGGCGTTGTCTCCCAGCCAAACAGGCCTCGGCATAGGCGTCAATGGCATACGCACCTGGGGAGACAAGCTCTTCTTTGTGAACTTGGATCAAGGCATATTTGCATCGGTTCCTATATCCTTATCCTCAGGACGGACAAAAGGTCCAATCGAAATCCTAGTAAATGGTACACTCCGAGATGCAGACGACTTCGCATTGTCACATGATGGACGAACAGCTTGGATTGCCGAGAATGGGCCGAACGTGCTGATCGAAGTCGACACACTTTCGAAACGAAACCGAGTTGCCGTTAACAATACTCTGCTTGCATCGGCTTCTTCTGTAGCCTTAGGAGCCTCACGCTCTGAAAGATCATTATTCGTCACTGGTGCTGGTCCTTCCCCAGCCACCAATGGGACTTCCACTGCGGGTCGGCTTTTCAGAGTGATATTGGACTGAAACTTGAACATCCTGGCCTCTATTTGAGCTATATCAAGCTATTTCAGAACAGATACGAAATAGATTCATAGTAGATATTAGACTGGGAAACAATCAATCTATTAATTCGCTTGATTGACGATTGATTGTCTCACCTGATTCAATCTAAACGTCGCCAGAGAATCAATCAATCAAATTCAGTAATGCTAGATTGATTAATTTGGTTAAAGATTTCAAACGCATAAAGCCCTATCGTTAGTACCTACTTGTTATGCCAAACTGAATTATAGTCCCTTGTGAACAATAGTTGGATAGCGCGTTTTATCCCTACCTATATACCCACCGGTTTGTAGTAGCATATACCGTTCGGACGATATTTAAAATAGATAGGACTCTACCCTAGAAACAAGAAACTTATATGCGTTTGATATAGTCACTATGTTTTATTATTATAAAATCTATATAGCGTATAAAAGAACTAAAAAGTTAAAAAATCAAGGAAATAGTAACTATACACATACATCAAAGGATATAAATAAGAATAAGTATAGAGTGTCTAATTATATGATTACCATTACGATAGGATAGTATTATTAATTCCTTTCTTGTTCATTTCCAGCGTTGCGACAGTAGTCTTTGATATAGGCGTTCTTCCCCGGCATTGGATAAGTGTGACGTAGGGTTGCTTTGCTACCTCGTTGTCAAAGTCCATAGTCTCAACGAGCCGAACTGCGTACTTGCCGTATTTTGTATGTCGAGCAGTCTGGTCGGCAAGCCTGAACCACTGAAATTTTTTGCAAGTGTACATAAAGTTACAGCGTTCGAAGCTTTTCTGAGCAATTGCCTGCAGCTCAGAGACATTTGTTGCATTCCGAAGCTCTCCCCGCATGGGGAAGAGCTTGCACCTTGGTTTCGCCCCTCCGTATTTGGTGTAGAAATCAAGCATGGGGTTATTGTGTCCGAAGAACTGAATCTTGCATCAAGGGAGTGGAAACGTGAGGCTTTTCGTGCCTCCCCATGCGATAGCCATGGGGGAGACGCTTCTCCGATTTGAGTCCCACTGCGGACATGCCTTGATGTTCCCATAGATGACGGAGCAAAACCAACAACCCTGTGTGGCCGAAAATCGTAAGCTCTCTAAGATGTTACTCGGAGCGTTGGTCGAGAAGTCTCCAAAACCATGGGGTGGTGTGGAGTCGGATGATGTTGCATCGTCACACTCGTGGTGTGACTGGGCGCAGAGACAGCCCGAATGGAAATGGTGTTCGGACATGACAGAGATAAGATCCTCAGCGGGTTCAATGTCGGTTTGTCGCTTCAGCTCGGTAGCCATTTGCATCCGCTGCCAGTACTGCAATGACGAGCTGATGGCAGGAGGTGGCTGACCAAAATACTTTCGGACGTCGGCCACGGTGAAGCAGCCAACGTACTCGCGGGCTGCATCTACCATGTCCATCGATATGTCCAGCGTAGCCTCCAGCGCGACACCCGTATTGTCTTCGGACGAGCCATGTTCCATAACCTCTATGGCCGTGTCAAGCGAGATTTTGAGTTCATCGTTGACTCCTACTCCAGCCCCAACTCCCACCTCCATTCCGGCTCCGGCCCCAATGATAGATACCATTCTCGCGTGCCCGCAAAACGACAAAAATTGCGTCTTTTATGGCGGCTCTTATTACAGACTAGATCACACCAACACCATGGCCGCTAGCTTCGTGGTTTTCTCAGAGCGATCATTCAAAGACTGTTTCGACAGACGTATACATGACAGGTTCAAAGCTCACTTACAGACCAATCACTGGCACGTGTTTGATCCTGAACAATATCGCAAATGCCCATCCTGCAAATCTCAGGATCTCCTTAGCCGGGTGGATAGCATTATACCAGGATTCTACTCGTGTTGGTCCCGCAACTCTTATTCAAATGTAGACTGCTCACATTATTCAATAACAATGTACTGATATCCCGAAGGCTAGGCCTTAGTGGGAGGCTGCGTCTTATGATTAGCGCCCTGTGGAAATCATTACCTTCTGACGTGGATGCCCAATAGTCCCTTACTCTACGACCCTCGTCCAAGTGAGGATGTTTCTTATTACTTGTAATGATCGAAATAGCTTACATAGGAAGAGTGAACAGTTTGCTAATTAGTTGGCATGGATTATCGAGTATATAGTCTTTCTGATTCATCAATTTAGGAGATTAGCAGATTGAATCATCTGTCTCAACATTATTCCCTTTGTTCAAATTTTCCTAACTCGAGCAAATGGTTATAAAATATAATGATTCTGGACCAAGCATGTTTAGCCATGCCTTGTGCAAATAATGCTTAAGCACTAGCATTATTCTTAGTCTAGGCTCCAGTCCTTGCAAACTTCATTTTGTCTCCCAATCTCTTCACCTACTCGACTACCGCATCTTTCTAACTTTCCAACCCTTTGATGTAGTACATCGCTGCTCCCAGCACCATACTCCTACTTGGCTTCATCGTCCCTATATCCGTTGCGTCGCTTTGAGGTGATATGATCACCGCCCTCCGTAACCGTTCTAGCTCCAAATTTAGCTTTTCCCGGTATTTTTGCTCTACTCTAGTATGTGGCGTACACTGTGTAAGAATGAATTTGTTCGTAGTGGTATAGCCTTTTGAGGCGGGGCGGTGGAGGCGTAGACGGCCGCACTTGCGTTGGCGGGGGGCTTAAGGTTGAGATCTTCAGAGGACGGATGTTGGCTCGCGATAGGGGAGAGACATGTAGGGTTACCATTGCCACTGAGTATTGGGAGAGGTGGAAGAATTGACAGAAATATATTGCTGTAGTCGACAGGAGTGTAAGCAGGCTGGAAGCCTCCTAAGCAGCTTATAGGTACTTTACAGTCATTTGGATAGGCGCTGAGCTGAATTTCGGGCGCTCCAGGCGCTGTACTGGCAATTGGTAGTATGCTGATGAAGGTCCTGGGTACCGGCCCGCTCCAGTCGAGGGTTCTTTCGGCCGGTATAACGGTACGATTGAAATACGAACTACCCTTTGTGTTGAAGCTAGCTGACTAGTCTTTAACGGGCCTGGAATTCGCAAATTCAGCCTTGTAGAGCCTTAACCAGCCCATATTTCATTTTTCGAGTTTGACGAACTAGGGTGCCGATCGCGGCCAGCCAAAGAGAAATTTGATGGCTGCCTGTCGTTACTCTTTGACCCCCCATGTATGCGCTCTAACTTAAATTGAGACGATGCCGTGACATCGCTCTTCTGCGACCTGTGTAACGTGGTACTGGGCCCTGGAGATATAAGGTGGCAGTTGGAAATGTCGAGATCATGTCCGATGAACGAAAGAGAGTCGGTACAGGTACATGTTGGGAACTGAGTGATCAAGAGTAGCTGGTTCAAAACGTAGAACTCGAGTTTTAACTTGATGCTGTAGACGACGGTCTTGTAGGTTGTTTGGATTTCGAAGTTGTTGGTGAATTCGGTAACGAGTAGACTGGCATCCATGGCGACGACTAGGACATTGACAAGAATTAGGTGCTGGATTATCTTTCTTTCCCTGGGCCCCCTGAATTCTAAGATGGGTTTGAGAGTGCGGGAGGCTTCCCAGATGTATATGCTGGCAATGATGCTCTCCTGGATAGAGAAACCGGTGAGTTGAATCTTTTCGTAAACAGAGAAGACATTGGTGAGTGAGTTGAAGGTGTGAATGTTGATAGCGAGGTACAATGCCGAGACAGGCAAGTGGAGGATAATGAAATTGGTAATGATCATGACTAGCACCCAGCGAATCTTTTTGCGATCGCTGATCAGATTGAGTCGCGAGAAAAGCACAACAGCCTGGCCAGTCACCATGGCCCACCAGCCCAGGACAATAATGGACGACATGACGGCGTTGGGTGCGAGGCCGAACATGCGCAGCAGCACCGCTATCGCATGGATGGGGATCCCGATACATGCAACAAGCATGCTCCAGAAATACAAGCCTCGTCGGTTCTTGAATTGGTAGAAAATAGAGAAGAGGATTTCGATGGAATTGTAGATGGAAATGGCAAAAAAGGCAGCTATCGTCATAGCTTTGGGCAACGATACATGTACGGACCCTGACTCCCCCGCCATGGTGGTGAATGGGTGGAAACGGCGGGTGCGTGGAACAAACAATCACAAAGGCGAGAACGCAGTACCGGATACGAGAAAGTTGTCCCGTAGCGATCCGTCAGAATGGGAAAGCATCGCAGAAAGAGATTGCTTGAGCTAAACGTTACGACTCTTTTCGTCACATGTCTGCTCTAATTCAAGGGGGTATCGTTTACGGGCTGCCACCTCTCCTTGGCAGCGCCACTAGCGCGACCAGTGCCACTAATGGGGCCAAGTTTTACGGCGCTCTCAGCCAGCAACTTGACTAGCAACTCAACAGCCAATTCGACGAGAAACACTACTAACGGTCTCTAGCAACTTAATATTCGCCGACTAACCGTTATAAGCGCGATCGGCCCCCCGATAGGGTTATGGAACCCGCAGCAGTGCAGGGCTCTACTGTGGCATACAGCCAAAAAGCACTTCAATGGGTAGCTACATTATGATGAAGAATATAAAGTTTAGTAGGGTCTTGGCACAGGATGCCCGCTCGCTTGGGTTGCCCGCTCGCTTGGGGTATCCACTTGCTTGTGGAGGACGCTTAGCTATAGATGGTACTCGCGACGAGAATGGATCAAGGATGCCTATGCAATCTGACTGCGAGTACTCGACCTAATGGATGGAGAATAGGGAATACCCTAGTGGCTTGGTTCTTGATTCTGGTAGTAACTAACGATGCCGAAGCGCTTGCCGTTTCCAGATGTTGTTCGTTGCATGATGTTGTGCCCCAGCAGAAGACACAGTAGAGACGTACCTTAGCAATCACCGCCTACCAGCTCGGCATCAAATGCAGTGTCTACCGGACCCTTGAATATAAGCTGCTCCGAGCCCTGGCTGGACGTAAGTGCCGCCTCGACGGATCTGTGGTGGATCGTGGCGTTGCCGCTACCATCCGCGGCGTTGAGGAGGGTTGCATGCTGCCACTTCTTCACGGCATTCCTTCCCATAAGATCGGTGCTGCGCGAGCCAGTCGTCGGCAGTACTTCGAAGAGGGCCGCACGCCGCTCGTTGGTGACGATACGTTTCAGGGCCCCAGCCACGTACGACAAGTCGGCACGGAAGTTGTGATAGTTTTTCTCAAAGACGGAGACGCCGTCGGTTACGCAGAAGACATTGATGCCAACTGGCGCCTGCATCAGGACGTAGTTTAGCGTGACACACAGCATGTTCAGGCGGTGGTCCTGCAGGTGCGGACGAAGCCTAGGTGGCGAGCTGGGTCAGCAGCGTCGGCACCATGCCCCCCGGCCCGGTTGCCGGGTCGTTGGGTGCCGTGTACAGGCCGCAGAAGAAGTGTAGCACCATGGAGCCGGGCTGCACTCTGCCGGTGCTGGCGATGAGTGTGGCGCATAACAACAACATGGCTGACAGACTGTCGGTGGCGGCGGCGTCCATGTTGCCGTCAACTAGCAGCAGGTCGGAGAGGCGGCCACCCAGCCAGCGGCCGAAGCCTTTGGTCTGCAAGAGCGACTGCACCTGGCTCTGCGCCCGGCCCTTGAACTCATTGTCGCGGCCGAGCACAGTATCCAGGTCAGTGGTAGCTAGCGACAGCGGCACGTTAACCGCCTCAATAAAGTCTGGCAGAGTCACGGCCGAACGATAATCCGCAGCCGGTGTACGGGGCCGCCAAGACAGCTCCCGCTCATGGTCTATCCGCGCCCGATTCTGCTGCATGATGAGCTCTTGGGAGGCCATGGTGTCTACCGCCATGTTAAGTACATACATACACCCATCTATGTATCAGGCTCTCTCCATCTCACAGCCACAACAATCCGACGTGCCGTGCAGTATCCCCGCAAACATCGCAAGTATCCCGCTCTGGGCATCAACGCCGTCCATCAGCCTCTTGCGGTGCATACTCATCACCTGGATGGCCTGGTCCAGCCTGTCCACCTGGTTCGCGTCCTCGCAGAGGCGCGTAATTTTACCGCATGTCTCGATACTGGTAGCTTTGGTGTTTGCAGTTTTTACTTTGATGTCCACGGCTGTGTGCCACCTGGGCAGAATATCAAGACCAAAGACAGAACCCTCGTGTAAGCCAGAACTCGACTCCGGGAGACCAAAGGCCACCCAAATTCTGGGATACGAATGTTCGCGATGACTAGTTGGGCACCAAGTGGTAAGGTAGCCGCCGCTACGTAAATGTCTGGTATATTATGCATTGTTGGGGAAACCCTGATGCTTCTGAACTAAGTAGTCGCGTATCTTATTCCAGAAAAACGCGTGCACGTAACGCGAATTAGACTTTAGCTCTCTCTTCTTAGTGTCTATTGTGGAGCTACTCTCCTCTTTATATGAATCCTCTTATTCAGCGACTTACTACAATGATGTGTTGCGAATTAACGACTCCCACTAACATTTATCACGATCAAACAAATGCGCGGTTACTATTTGCCTTTGTCTTTTCGCTTCTATCTAATCCTACACTTACTACTCGCACTAAGGCGCATTGTACAGACATATATCTTGATATTCTCAGCTCAACAGAATAGCTCAAGGCGCAGTAGGTCATGGTGAACAGTATATTAGTGTGTAACGTCATATTTATTAGTACTATTGTATATTATATTGATTACAGAGTTATATAAATTCAGCCAGGTCTCCGTTTCGATAAGGAAATGATGTAATAGTAGAAGAAACCCTCTTTTATACAGTGTCCTGTTTCTTAGTGTTGATTTCCTATTATCCTATTATAATAGCCTATTCACTGTCTTGACTGGAGCTACACGTGCGTTTTTCCTTGGTACCCAGAAAATCTTAGTCTTTGTAGATAACATGATTAATCAAGCAGAACAGCGTATCTTGACGAAGGGAAAGACCTCACAGTAGAGGGCTTTTACTGTGCTAGGGCCATAGCAGGCTTACTCCTATAGCCTCCTTGAACTTGTGTATTGATTACTCTTACAGGAGCTTGAGTAATGGGCATTGACACATGATTTAAAGCCATACTGCATACTTAGAGCTCTATATTCTATTATATGCTCGCTACATCCTGACCTGTACAGACTTTATGTTACATTCCAACACTGTGGCTTGCTCTAAAATTGAACACATAACCAAGAAGCATGGGTCAAAAGCCAAAATTGATTTCTTCAACAAGCATCAAGAGACCAGTTATATTTGGTTTTGCAATGCGCTGTCCCATCGTGTCAGAGCGGGTGGGGTCGCCTGAATACGCAGGTCGCAGCCCATGCATTAGCTCTCGCCACAACTCGTGCATCTAATTCTATAGTAATAGTCCTGACGTCTGCCATATAATCTTTTTCAAAAAATAAAAATAAAAATAAAAAATCCATTACTAACTTTCTTGTCCTTAATAGCAGCTCGGACGGCTGATATGGGGGTTGATGGGACAGCTGATGAGGTGTTCCCAGATCTGGTTTCGTGTTCGTGCAATGCAACCACCGGCAGCAGTCAGGGTGTTGAAACACGATCCTGATCTGTCCACGCGTATTTACCCATTAGTCCCATAGATCTGACGTGGAAAGCTTGCCGACACTGGCACGGAGAATATGCATCCCAGGATTTCCCCACACCAATTTAAATGAGAGTGGGCCAGGTAATCTATTATGAAAAGCTTAGCGTCAATTTAAGCAATATTGATGGGACCCGAAGAGCTTAATCTCCTACAAACTAATATCGAGTCAAGAATAATTGCAGAATGGTAGGCGGATTAAATTCCGCCCCCCTGTAAGCTACGGAGGGGATTTCTTCCCTACAGCCAATACGAGTTTATTCGCGGATCTAAAATTATTGAGACCGAATGCAATTTGGTGAGAACTTGATTGACCAGGCTAAATCGCCCAGATATAAAGAGCAGTAGTTCAAACAGAGAGAGTCGCTGTTTTTTGGTTCCAACCAAGAACAGTTCTTTAACTCCATCAATCGCTTCCATAGAAACCTGCAGAACATCCTTACCATGGTCTCGCTTACTGCCAGTCTTCTCATCTTCGCGACGGCCATTGGCGTCATCGCTGCCCCTGTGGAGGGCCCTGCTGAGTCCACCATCTCGAAACGCAGTAGCCCCAACAGCTCGGGTACCAACAACGGTTTCTACTATCAGTTTTGTGAGCGATAGTGTCATTTCACTCTAGGGTTGCCTTACTAACCTGATGTATAGGGACTGATGGCGCTGGTGGCAGTGCGACGTACACGAATAAGGCGGCCGGCGAGTACTCTGTATCATGGCAGAGCATCTCAGATATGACATCCGGTAAGGGTTGGCAGTCTGCGCAGCCTAGGAATGTCACTTTCAAGGGGACTGTCAACGCGCAAGGCAACTTCTATCTTGCTGTCTATACTTGGTCACAGCACGGCGAAAACTACGTAAGTTGTCCATTGTCAATGACGTCAAACTTGCTAGACTCTTATCTCACACTTGAATAGATTCTGGAAAACTACGGCTCGTACAACCCCTGCAGTCAAGGCCAAAAAGTTGCTACTATCACCAGTGACGGCAGTAGTTACGAGATCTGCACAGTCAATCGTGGAAACAATTACATTCAAAACTGGTCAGTCCGTCAGAACAAGCGTTCTAGCGGTACTGTTACTACCGCCAATCACTACAATGCGTATGCTGCTCACGGCTTGAACCACAACCCTCTCAGCCAAGCTGCGTACCAGATTGTGTCTACTGAAGGATTCGGAAGCTCTGGTTCGGCTGATATTACAGTGTCTGGTACTTAGTTGTTATGTTCTCGGAAGTGTACATTGTATATACTAGCATAACAGAAATAAAGTTTCCAGGAAGCCATAGCGCCACCCTCATCTCGTCATTTCTACACATGCTCGCCTCTTCATCTCTTAGCATAGCACCATCTGGTCATCTACAATATTTTTCTTTGAGCTTATCGGCCATCCACGGAGCTTCCTGATCGGCTATCAATAGGGCTCACTGGCATGCCATCGAATTGGCTCCATGACTATCTGGCGTCTCTCCTGCGGGGGTGAAGGGTGCGGCTGAGCTTGTACAGTATCAGGTTCGGGTTTGGGCTCCAAATCGTGAGAGTACTTCGCAGGAGTATCTTCCGTGGGCTTCATCCTCGTACGCAGCCTTTCGCAGACCTCGTATAAACCGGTCAACCTGGTGCTTCTGTAGACCATCAACAGACAACGCGAATAGATTTGTCATGAACGGAAGTAGAGTAAAGATAATGGCGATGATGATAAATACGAGCACCGCCGCGCCAACCATACCCGAAGCGTATGCATATTCTAGGCTGGCATGTGTTCGCTTGAGATCTCGCTTGGCATGAATGCCGTTTTCCACACGGGCTGCGATCTCGTCAAGCTGCTCAATGCGGCGACGGCATTTTTTGAAATGGGACTGCGGTCGCGTGATTGTCTTTCATTCTTTCTGAAGTTTTGGGCCCATATCAAACAGATGAGCTCTGAAAACCTCCGCTACATATCCGTTTTGCCAACAATAGGGCTAGATGTTGGATGCAAAGTCCTCCGTCGTTCGCTCAACCATGAACGAGTAAGAACATCCTTTTCACGGCATGGCAAGCATCCGTCTCACGAAAGCGCGCTTTTTCATGATATGCGCTAGAACAGCTAGTAATGTGCTCTTCGTGCGATTGCAACATGGCGGCGACGAAGAGATCTTGACTACTGGCAGTACGATTGTGAACTTGCAACATAGTCATATTTCGATTGATTCTCAATACAACTTGAGAACGCGGTCTTATGATAAGGACAGGCTGCTAGACGGAGATAATGGGCGACAGCATCGAGAGAGGATGCGCTCGTGGGACTGTTTGCTATCTGACGGATCCATGTTACAAAGAACAATCCGGGTCTGGATATGAAAAGCGTGACTGAAACCTATCTGGGGTTCGAAGGCCGCTACTCTGCCTTCTGGTGAGATTGACCGATATTGAGCGCGTGTCAATCTTGCGAGTACAGGCCCACTGTATTATTCTGGAAATAATACCACTGGCCTAGGATTTCGGAAGAAATTGCAACTAGCAATGTTCTCGATATGTCTCATGCTAGGTGATGTGCACTTAAGGATGGAGCTCTCATACCAAGCAGGCTACTTGTTTACGCGCCATTGACTTCAACCCTTCACCCACCCAATCGCTTCGTTTGTGTCTGTCACTCTTGCTTCCTCTGAAATAGATCATGTACCATGACTATTGTGTGCTGTAGTGGAATAGGGCGACTACACAACATGTAGCGCATGTTCCATACCACAACCTGTAGTTCCAAGCAATCTTATCGGAAAGGTAGAACCAGAAGTTAGATTCTTCTGAGACCTCAAACGAGAATTCTCTGAGCGTGGAAATACTAGGAGGCAGCTCAACCTCCGATGTTATGACGAGGGTCAGGTGCGCTTGACAAAGTTCACCTTGGGAGGCGACCATTTCTCTGTCCCGAAGTTGTCAGCTGAGAAGAGGAGCTAAGGTCCTTTTCTGCCTCGACGGATGATCCGTCAGTGAGCCAATGGATGACGATAAAGCCCCAGAATACTGTGTATCTGTTAGAAATGCCTTTGAAGAGGAACGACAGATGTCTCACCATCTATAAGGCAGATGCTGCTACAAACCAAGGCGACGCCCTTCCCTTCCACCAAGTAGTATTGTACGATGAAAAGTACCATGGTGACAACCGTAATGGCGAGCGCTCCTATGATACTCTTCTGCAGCAATGATCGGATACTCTTCTGCACCGCTGTATCTCTGCTTCTCCGTTGTGTAACCGCTTCTGTCCGCACTTCCTTGTTGCTGAAAATGTTCGAAATGTTCCAGTTTCCGTTCTGCTTAAGCACTGGCTGGAGAAGATAGAAGAAGACTAAAGTGAGGACCACGTCCATGAGGATGTCGATGATCAGGAAAGGTACTGTGACCTTTCTTAGGATTCCTGTATGGCACCGTCCCGTATTTGAATCCATAGCGGTGTAGGGATGAAGCCAGGCGTTGATGACGATGCCGCCCGAAGCGACCATCATGAAGAGCATGCTCCCGATGTATACCCAGTCACGACGGCGAGAAACGTATGGTGCGCGAACGACATGAATGCGCTCGACGAGAAATATGTAGCTGGTAGTAATATCAGTGATTGCCCCCATCAACGTTGGTGGTGCGGAGCTAACATTACGCTTTTTGTCAATGCGTAGAAAACAAGACAAACCCAGGTAGTTGCAAGGCAAAGGTCATAGGTATATAAACCTTGGCCGCTGTGCAATACCAATAGAATGGTGACAAAGATGAAGAGCAGGGCATACAGGAGGAGCACGAGCGTTGAAGTCATGTTTCGTTTCATAACAGCATTGCGCCTTAACCGGTGGAACCGTGAGCCTACAAGTGCATTAGTCGGTAGCTGCGACGACGGATTCCGATACCCACCGAATAGAAGCGAAGACACCGTCACGATAGCTAGGGATAATAGGATAAAGAGCGTACGGTCCACTGGTCGCTCTCCTGTAAATATCTGAGGCCCTTCACCTTCGCTAGCTCCCGGTTGTTTGGCAGCATCTCGCATTTGAGCCCTAATGAGCGAAACGGCGACACTCATGCTGAACGCTAGCAGCGCATCTGGGAGTGAAAATGTCCAAAGAGTCTAAATGGGATTGTGATGGGAAAGTTCGCCCAGCCACTATGGAAGAATAAAAGCCCTAGCTGCAGTTGGAGAAGATAGCATGACGAATGTGCATCACTAGATTCACAAATGGCAAGCTATGCAAGAGATAGGGCATATCGGATCGCGTCCCTGCTTGCAGATCACCCTTTCAAGTGGCGGTTTGTGGCTTATATATAATTGGTAGCCCGTCTCTTCCATTACTTGTTATTGGTGCGTTTGATGATCTTCAAAGAACGTGGACGCTAATCAACGTAGGATGGTAGGAGCGTGCGGAGAACGTGGCGGTGGCGCACGCCATGCTCCGATGGGTCCTTGAGGAGCATCTCAATGGACGAATCATATAGAGCGCATGCGTGATCCGAGGGGAGAGCAAGATGATTGTGGCTTGAACGTGCCGTTAGATCCGCCAGTAAGCTGCGCACCCCACCCAACGTGACGCGACGCCGTGCACAATTACCATGATATCACAACCACAGGGTTTTAGACACGCTTCTCGTGATGGTAGACCTTGGCTTACTGTAGCGCCTTATCAAAATAACCAAAGAGTATCTCTCAGCGCGTTCGCATCAGCGTACGACGTGCCAGAATCAATGCCGCAAACGCGCCTCTGCGGCACCCAGCGAATGCTATCACTCGGTCCGTGCCGGGCACTTACCTGAAAATATGTGCTAAAGAGAGGTGACAGTTGTCAGACTTGCTTTTGTTTTGTTTTGCTTTTTTGCTCATCGACCAGACATATGTGCCGCACGAATGAAAAACTATCTCTCAATTTCTCGTATTCTTGACTGTGATCCTTATAACGTCATTCAAAACATCTCAACCGAAGAACGGTCCTTGCGCTTGCGTAAACCTTTACCAAGCGGAAGATGGGGGCCTCCGATCCAGAATACCGAGTTCTGATCAACGAATCCAATAGGAAAGACGACATCACTCTACTTGGTCGCGGTTTAGATCAATTGTTTAGGAAAAACTGCTTAGGCCTTCCCTTGCAACACTCATAGAAAAATATGCTTCAAGAACCTGAACGCTTCAGCGAATCTTCTTGCTCAAGATTTCACAAAACGAGGTCTCCATCACGTAAATGTTGCTGGCCTAGCTGTGTCATGCTCCGTCCATCTAATTATCGACTGCAAATCACAGATGTCAAGAAGGCACGAGTCAAGAGCACAGTTATCACTCCACTGCAGAAGAAGCATCTGCTACCTTCAAAGTATTGCATCGACAAACCGGTAATATGAGCATATTGCTCACGCTCATGCCACATAGACGTGTAAAGCTGGGGCCGGAATCCGTCGATTAAAGCGTGATGCGCATGAAATTAACATGGGATACTTAAAATAGCGCTGTGCTAGGCGTGTGCGGCTTCAACATGGGCTAGGGCTGTGCAGCTGGTCCACATGAGCCAAAATAGCCCTCGTCATCCTAGTCTTAGATCCGGACCCCAAACTTGGTCTTGGCTAGCTTTTACGCAGGGTCTAATAGAATCTATCTGTATGAGTTATCTAGATGCAAAGATGTTGTTACTAGCAAGGAAGACTCATCTTTGATACAGGAGCGGGAGTAGTAGAGCAAGGAAGATTTCTAACTTTGAAAATAGCACTATACCATCATCCACCGTTCAGCATTGTCCTTGTCGTAAGAATTGCTGCTGATGGAGTGTCATGCCAGCTCCTTTGGATTCTGCGAGGAGGTTGATAATGAGCAGATTTTTTTTGATTTTAGTCTACAGCATTATGCAAATTGACAAACCTGACCATATTCATGAGCACAGTATTTGCTATGGACGGTAGGATTTGATTTCAAACTATGATACAGAGTGCAAGAAGTGCAAAAACAATCTATTTGTACTTGATTGTGAAAGAGGACGACTCAGCAACATCATATTCTTTCGAATTATTCACGTCACCATAAACGTGCAGCGCGGAGATCCGAAATTTGTAGCTGCCTGCTGGTACAAATGAACCATCGGCTAGCTGACCATTCCATGGATATGGGCCCAAGTCACGTGACGCCCACTGAATGGGAGAATCCATTGCGGGTCCGAGATTTGTTGTGTAATTGCTAGTTGACAGAATCTCGACGTTGATGATTGGAGACCCGAAAAACATATCAATAGCAGCAACAGGGATATCGTCAGTGATTTTCGTGATATTGATTTGCGGGAACAAGAAGGTCGCGTTATTACCGACTACGGGCGCAAAGTCAGGTTCAGCAGAACTCCGTGATACATATGTCGTGTTCAAGACAGTATGAACGTTCGGGTCTCCGACGATACCTTGATATGGGAGGGATAGCCTTTCTCCGTTTGTACCATTGAGTCGGATATAGCCTCCGTATACTGGAAGTCGAGCAGCGTCAATCGATGGCGGTGTAACCGTGACACCAATCGTGGATTTGCCACCTGCAGGCACAGTGACTTTGTGCTCACTCAGGTGCACCTTTGCGAAGGAATCGTCGAGCTCTAGTCCGGGAAATGGATCTGGCTTCTTGCTATCAGAGAACGTATAAGCCGTAGCAGCACCAATGGTATCCAACTCATAAGTAACGGCATTGTGTCCAGTGTTCCAAATGGTGAAATTCTTATCGGCAAGTCGAACTGTGTCGTTAAAAGCGAGACTCGAATCGCTCAAAATAGTAGTCGCGTAGGCAGCGTCGTAGACCTGAATCATTCCGGCTCCTTGTTGTGCGATGGGTGCAAGCAGAGAGCTGACGTTGTCATTGGTATTTGCCTTTACGGGCTTAGCCGTGGCAGCGAGTACATTTTGGAGCTCCACAGGGTCAAAGGTCTTCCGTGCGTTTGAGAGAAGCGCATAGATAGCGGCAGCAAGCGGGGTGGCCATAGAGGTACCGGACAAGACAGCGTAGGAGCCCAAAGCAACAGGGTAAGTTGATAATATGTTCCCTCCGGGAGTACCAAATGTCGGCTTGATATCGGCCTCGTAGGAAGGTCCCCAGCTTGTGTAAGAGCTTAAAAATCCCCCAGTACTGTTGTTTTGATCCTGCACAATTGTGATTGGGGCGGTGTTGACATCTTCCATATCCAACGTAACCACCTTTCCGGCAGCAAGTGCTCTCACCCACGTGACGCCTAGTGTGGTAGAAACCATACCTACAGCTGTTATATTCGTCGGATCACTCAGTGCGACATATATAGTCCCAGGGACATTGTTGTAGAGCATAATATACTTAGCCCCATGTTTGGCTGCGTTTTGCGCTTTGACATTGAAGGTGCAGGTACCGCGACGGATAAGGACGACTTTTTCTGATAAGTCAGGCGTGTTCTCGGGGTAGAGGTCGCATCCTTGATCGGTCTGGTTGGTATTGAACGATGGAGTCCACAGTGGCAACTTGACGCCGGTCCAATTGCGTTGCAAGCCGATGCTATAGTCGAAGCTCTGTTCCGGACCACCTGCAATCGTATAGCGAGACTCGATCAACAGTTGAGGCGTTACTATGTTGTCGTATGAAGCGATGGCAGGAACACCCTTTCCTCCTGCCGGGGAGCTAGCCAAGAATAGTCCTTCTTCACCCCTGTTCCCAGCAGCAATGGTGACAATGACACCTTTAGCCATGATACGAGAAGCAATAACGCTAAGCACGTCTTCAGACCATCCACTTGATCTTCCCCAAGAGCAAGTGATAATATGAGCCCCCTCTTGTTGGGCGCGCAACAAGGCAGCCATGAGTACATCGTTTCCAGACGGACCATTGCAACCAAATGTGCGATATGCTGCTAGTTTGACGCCCTGAAATTTGTGAGAACACTTTTGCCATGGCGTTTTGGGCGGTACTCACTGGAGCAGCCCCCGTGAAGCCATATTCGTTCGGCTGGGCAGCAATAATACCAGCCACGTGCGTACCGTGCCCCTGACTTGAGTCAATAACCGCTGATTCAATTTGATGTTTGAGACAGGGTACGGACATTGCAAGTATCCAGTGGGTCGTTGTCAGGAACAGGGATACTAGTCCTATTTCCATTGTAATCATCACCAACGAAATCATAGCCGCCAACAACCAAGCAACTAGGTCCATAACACCCTCCAAGAGACGGGTTGGTATAATCAATCTAGTTTATCATCAGTATCGTTGCATGTTGAGAAACCATGACACATACGCCAGTATCGATGATCGCAATTTTTACTCCTTCACCTGTAATACCCTTTGCTCGTAACTTGTCGACCTGGGTCTGAACATGGACAGAGTATGTGTCATTGCCGTTGGACCGTCTGACCATTCGATCAGATGTTGATCCTGCTGACCGGTGTGGTGCAACCCAGTCGACTCGATCACTAGGTGCAGGGACAAATTTCTTTGGCCACACATTCTTTATGGCTGGGTGCTCTAGCAATTGAGCGATGCGTTCACCTGTAGGTTTCGATTCCTTGAACTCGATGGTAGCACCCTTGAATAGTTCGAAGTCCAAATCCATCATCTTGACTGCGCCAACATGGTCTAAAAAGGATGATGGTTGCTTGCAATATTTAGAAAACTTCATTCGTTCTTTTTCCGGTAGTTCGACTTACTGGGACATCCTCGTATTCAACAATGAAAGCACCTGAAACTGTCTGCGTCGACTGTAATCCGGCTGCCGCGCTAATCAATAATGAGAAGAGGTATGGTTTCCAATACATGGCGAAGATTTTTTAGAAAGGAAATAAGAAATATCATATACAGAGTGAATACAAAAGACAATTATGGGGTTCAAAAGAGCGTGAGTAGATCAAAACTGTATGGTCTGTAGTATGCTGGTGGATCTGGATGCTACTTGTATGTATCGCAAAAGGGATGACCCCTTTCCAACCCCTGATAGCTTACTTCGAAGAAGCTTCTACCAAAACATTGCTCAGGATGTATGTGGGTG
Organism: Curvularia eragrostidis; assembly: GCA_020744315.1. Classification (NCBI taxonomy): domain Eukaryota; kingdom Fungi; phylum Ascomycota; class Dothideomycetes; order Pleosporales; family Pleosporaceae; genus Curvularia; species Curvularia eragrostidis. Next base: position 135,209 of record JAIRCK010000063.1, on the reverse strand, counting down.
ACTGGCAAAAGTTGCCGCAACCTTAATTGGCAGCGGTACCCTAGTCAGGGAGTATCTCCGAGCTTACATGCCCGTGCTACTGCTAAGGATTTAATTATACTATCGTCGGAGTAATACCTTTCTTCCAGGGCCTCAGTCGCACTAGTAGACTCTATGATGGTATCGATCTGGAAATGTTTTGTGTAGAGCTGTAATATCCACTAATGAGAACCGACCTACTTAACATGTTCCAGTCGATGACTCGAGATGTCCAGACATTGGCATTGGATGACAACTATCTCTCTTATCTAGGATAAAATCCAACCAAGATTTTGTCCCAAACTGAATATTGTACGAGCTTAAATAGAAGCTTAACTTCAATAAGAAGGGGTACGTGAGCTTACGGATTAAAGCTGCTAGCAACCTTGCGTAGCACATTATCAAGGTTTTTTAATGATCTCACCCGCGATCTTCCCGGTTGACACATTAATCAACGCCTGGAAATGCCGTGGGGGCAGCACGAAAGCAAACTAGCATCTAAGACGCCAATCACGCTCGCCAGCTTATTAGTTATAGCGTTTGGGTCATCATCGCGTCTTCTGTACGTAGTACATGATGCATGCAACCATCCCTTCCATTTGGATATTGCGCAAAATCTAGTCGTTGGTCTTCATGTCTAAGCCCGGCCAGAATTCGGCATTACTCGCGCGGATGGTCCGGATTACCACCGTGTTGAAGATCCCATGTGTGCGTTTGTAGATCATGACCGCAACTTCAATGCAGCCTGGGTAGGCTAGCCAATTTGAATGAACCAACGGATCGTTCGGAAGAAAAGCATTGGCAGGTGAAACATTGTCTCGACACAGTGAAGCGGCTAATGCGGTGAGGATAGGCTTACATGTTTCCGTCCCTTGGCTGGGTGAGCCACGGCATATTGAAAATCCAAATATGGCCTGACGCCGGCATGAGTTTGATATGAGACCAACGTGCCGGAAAATGAAGGGGCTTTTTTCATGTTAACCGACTCAGATTGGCGCTACTGAGCATCCGCTCCCACACCAGGAACGCAGCCACAAAGGCCATTAACGACGCGGTTCGCGTCAGCGCATATTCGGCTACAGTTCCTGCAAGTATGACAGGGCCTCTGGTTAATCTATGAAGCATGTCAAATGTCGTTTCTTACATGTGCATGAAAGACCCTGCTCGATCCTATACTGGGGTGGTGTACGTCGATACCGTTTCGGCAAGATGTTTCGCAGGGCTGCTATCAGATGCCATAACGCGGCGCGTGTATGGCACCGGCAGAAAGGAACGTTTCTTTCTTGGAAAAAATCATGTATTTCGTTGTCACCAATAGTACTCTGCTGCCTCGCCACCCCAGATACATATTGAGCTATTCTTGTTTAAAAATGCCCTCCGCTTGATCAAAACTCATCGTTACTCTACTCAGGGATTTCATAGTGACCGTGTCCATTCTCATACCTTTACCATCTTTATCATTTGCCAGCTAACATAGTTAAATCAAGACTACCCCAGAAGAGCAAGGGACTCACTAGCATGTCAACTGCCCACTTGCCGTCTGATGTGGGCGACCGTCTGATTATGATGGGGAACATGGCGATGTATCTGTTGTAACTTTTGAAGGCCACTACCGGCGAGTCAATGTATTCGTTACCTATCATACACGCCTAGACGATTCTTAGGTTAATTTCTCTGTAAAATTGTTTGTGTCAAGATGGCTAGGTTACCGCAGCAGCATGAAAAAGGAATGTCGCGATATACATTGGCAACATATTGGGCAATTCGTTTCTACGACACTTATCGTCAAAATCGTTGACTACCTGCCGGAGCTTCTTCCGCGCCAAGCTGTCATATTTGTTGTACACCTCTAAGCATTTGTCACGAAAGTGCTGGGGGAGACGCTCATTCATGTACGCATCGGCAGCACCACAAGCCTGACGCGTTAGGTTGACCATCTTATCCTATGATTTCAGATCAGTGTCAATTTTAGAGACTAAGGTCTAACTATATGCACACGTTCTTCAACTAATATCCTAGAACGGCGGAATAGTTCAGAGAGGGTTTGCCGAAAGCGCGGCAAGACCAACAAAGCCCCTGGAGTAGCTGTAACGAAGGCTTCACCACTTTCCCAGAGCTGTGCAAGGCGATGGTCGAAATGGGACTCTGGAGAACTTGGAATACGTTTGCGAGAGGGTTGCATGACTTGAAGAGCGGGCGATGGTGGGAAAGCCATGTCAAGTGGACAGCTCGCACACCCAGATGTTTGACTTGAGATTTGGGAATCTGGTGTCACTGGCCCGTAATGGCTGGTTCACTGTAAGCTTCTTATTGTTGCGTGAGCATCTTCAGCTCCGTCAGGTCTAGGTATATCTAATCCAGGAGCAAAGCTCGCCTAGGGGTCGGTTCCGAAACTTTCAAAGTCTCAAGCCCTTAGCACACCCGCAGAAGAGTGGACTGAATGTTGGCGTTTATGAGATAGTATTACATCGCTGGAGGATGAAACAGGCAAGTACTGCTGTGAGTACAGTGGCGCAGATACCATAGACCGCTCGGAACGTGGTGTACGCGAAGATGGGGACGAAGGCGCAAAACTCTGCTGGCAGACTATTGGAAATGCATGCTCAGTGGTGTTGAGCAAATCAATCATTTGCTTGGTTCGGGTCGTGCGCGGACGGGCGGATCGGCTTTGACTATGCTGTGCCCGATCCGAGACGCGGCGGATACTGCATTCATAGTTGTGTTCTTTTCATCGTGGGCATTTTTAGAAGCTATTCGATCGTCCACAATAGAAGCGTATGAGCCTGGGTGGTTCATAGATGTGGGGTCCTGTCCTGCGGGAGCAATACCCTCTGCTTGTAGCCACGGCATTGGCTGCACTCGAGGACGGTGTCTATCGGCCGACCCCTGGACCTAGTACTAGGCGTAATGGCCGACGAGGTATCTTCTCCGGGGCTTATAAGAATCAAACGCATCATGTAGAGTCGACTTGACCATTAGGTACTGAGTCCAAATTCGTATTAGTGGTCCTTATTGTTTGGTACGCGTACGGTCCGATCCGTACGGCGACACACTTTGCGTGCTGGTAGTCGCTCCGTCACTCGCACTGTGGGGCGCGAAGCGAAGCGAAAGACGACAAGAATACACGGTAGCGGAGGAGCAGAAATGGGGTGATGAGGAGGCAGCCAAGCTGAAATTAAAGGCCGAAGATGGCAGCGAAAGAATTGCAGCTGCGTAAGCTTTTATGACGACGCCTCGAGCTCGCCAGGCCTGCCTTGAGTACTTCAGCGCTTCCACCAGCCAGTCACCCATGCCGGCCTCTCTCTAGCGGCGTTACCTTGGCTCAACTAGTATGCCGCCAGGCTTGTGAGCAGACAGGGTGTTCGCAACTTTACGCCTGTACCCGGGCTATGACAAGATAGCACATACCTCAGCCATGCTTTCTGCTTTGATCGCTGTCGGCGATGAATGTAGTGTTACATTATAATTTAGACACATTTAATGTTTCATTCTCTTTGTTAAGAAGAGCTCAGGAACAGGACTTCAGATATTTGAAATTACTCCTAGAATGACTGGTGTTTTTATTTTGTTCCTTCGCCCATCAAAGGTAGAGCCCGATGATGAGAATGATAGGACTGTAGAGTATAACACCAACTTCATAGCTTATCCTAGCGCTGGCTAAACTAGGGGTGCCACTCGCACTTTGTGTGCTGCTTGCACTCCCACTACTAGGACTGCTCGCACTGCTAGGGTTACTGGATTCTGCTGTACCTGATGCAGCGGTTCCCACTGGGTTGAAATGAACTTGATTTCCATCTGGGTACTGATAAATACCGTTGTTGAAGTCGACAAAAGTACCGTCGCTGCCATAGAAGGTCTTGTTGCTCATATATGCCACAGATCCGTCGGAGAAATAGAGCCGGGTAGTTTGTGGGTTCTAAGGGTGTCAGCAATTAGGTGTAGTTAGATAGCGATGGACCAAATGTTTACATAGCAGAAGGGCACGTTGTTAGTATGAAGGCACTCCACTGGCGAAGGTCGACAACATAGAGAGTTCTGGCGTTTCTCATGGGACTTGAGTCCATCGGAGAGAGGTGAAAAGTCGAGATTGCGACCAATAATGGGAGCCGAGGCCGCGCTCTGAAGACTTGACCAAAAGCCGCTCCCGCCAGTTGGAGTTAGAGCTGGTGGAGAGGCAGCAACGTTTTGACCAGGCGCTAGGCATGGTACATAGCCAGCTGTGGCACATTGCGCATTAACCGAATAGAAGGAAGGAAAGAAAGACAGAGCGAGAATATATTTAGAGAACATTTTAAGCAGAGAGGACGTAATAGTGATATACCTGAGAGGAAAGAATATGACTACACTGTGGGCTCTATGAGGCCTTAATATAGTCAACAGCTGATAAGTTGCTTCGATTTTATGGATTAATGTTAGCGGCGTATTATGTTTTAGTGATACTTAATGAGAACAGGAAATATAATGTGCGGCTGAAAACTAGCGCCACACGCTTGTACAGCCAATAGAGAAACGGAATATACGATTTGAATAACTTTGCTAAAGGGGGAATGCAGGGTCAAATATTGGCACTAGGTGAGCCTTTGACGTGATGGCTGAAAGATGGCGTTCAAAGCGAAGATGGTCCAGACCAAAATATTCAAAACCACGAATCAAGGTTGACGGCCATCGGAGTAGCCGTGATCCTGGACATCATGCGCAGGGAGAGCTTCGCTCCCAAAGTTGGAGCTAATCGTCTTCTTCTGTAGTGATTGGTTGTCGACAAAACTCGGTCTGTTAACTCAGCTATAGACCATAACCACGTGGGCACTATAAAGGGGCATAAGCGATTAACTTATCTCAATCTGTCATGCGAATGGATCGAATCCCTTTCTTTGAATTTGCTACAAATTTTGGAAACTATGTATAGATAAGTAAGGGCCGGCCAAGGTGACCCAGCTACATCGACTTGGCGACAGAAGCCAGCACTCCTTGTGTTCTCAGAGTCAATGCATGGGACAAGAAGCTTCATGAAGTCCCGTCTCCATGGCTCGATTTGCGATCTATCACACCCATCTGCTCCCGTACCAAGATCGCCAATGCAATGAGTCCAGATTGAGCTTCGACCAACAACGTTGATAGTTGGACCAGCATGCAGTACCTTTTCTGCTACACAAGATATGGAAGGATCGAGATTCCTATCCACATTCGAATTCTTCACAGCATTCCGCGACGATGTAAGCACAAAGAGCCAGGTTGGTAAATCTAATTCCTTTGTACGTCACGGAATAACAACACTACACAACTCCATTTGCAATATACTGATCACGTACCAGACACCCTATCTCAGCAAAGCTTCCCCTCTACCTATCCCAGGCTTTCTCAACCTTCTCTCCAACATATAGACCAGTGATCGTTCCTGCAGACGCTCCGGCAGCGATCCCACATCCACCAATTATTCCAGCAATAGCGGCACCGGGGAGAGCAACAGGAACGAGTACACAGCCAACGGCCCCTGCGATAGCCCCGCCAGGTGTCGCAACCACTGCTGCAGGTAGACCAGTGCTCCAGGCTGCAGCGGTACTGGCGACTTTCTTCCAGATGGTAGATTTGGGTGGCATGATGACAGGCTCGTTGGAGACATTGACCACATTAAAGAACGTCTCCGGCGCTACTCTGGGCATCTTGAAGTAGACATAAGGTTTTCTACTATGGTTCGATGTCTCTCCCTCAAACACGATTGGGAACACATCCTCGGGCCAACCGAGCTCTTCGTCGATGTAGTAGACTTCCGCTGCAGGCACGAGAATGTGAAATTTTGGCTTCGGCCCTAGGAGCTTGCGGTATACACGCAGCAAAGCACCGAGACAGTCAAGATTGTCGAAGAGACCGCAAAGTTGAGGGATTGGTGAGTCTTCGAGGAGGCTATGCATTCTGCCATGCCACTCGTTGCCTGGATGGTAGACAAATAGAAGATGAATGCCGGGCTCCCTTGAGAGATGACTTTGCCGCATCTTGACGAAGTCATGTACATGCTGTCCGAAATCTCTTTGCGCAGCGTTGTTGACGAGTACGGTAATGTTTTCGTTGAGAGACTGGAAACTCTCCCGGATAGCGGATACGTCGTGCCCGATCTGTGTGTAAAATTTCTCAAGCCTTCTTTGTGCTTTGATGCCTTGGAACACATTTTGGACCGTGGCGGCTCCAATGGCCGCTTGACAAAATGCACCGCTGCACAGGAAAATTGATCCCCATCTCATTGCTTCTGCTGACCTCTTGAGCAATGGTTCATGTTGCTGTAAGGCCTGACCAGCATATCTATCCAGCAGGTCGCTGACACCTAGAATCTGAACGACTCCCATTGAGGTACAGGTGATTGTGTGAAAAGAGTTATGCAGAATTGATTGCGTGAAGATGTTGTGTAGATTTGGTGATTTTATCAATGTTTCGGCATGGTAACATTATATATTGCATCTCAAGACAACGAAGAAGGCTGTGATTTCGACTCTAAGCGGTGCCTGTCCTGAATAAACCAATCGACGTCGCTTTCCCGCGCCACCTTCGCCATTGTTGAGCAACACCAACACCAAAACAGGCTAAGCGGTCCCCGAATTGCGAACTGCGAACTGCGAACTGCGAACTGCGAACTGCGAACTGCGAATGGCGAATGGCGAATGGCGGAAACCTTAGCCGCTAACCGTAAAGCTACCTAGAACATGTTACGAGGCCTCCAAACATGGATTCCGCGTATGCCCTGGTGTTTGCCGTGATTGCGTCGGCGCAATTGCAATTCTCCAAGGCAACACTTCATGCTGTGGATGACAGTGAAGCGGATAACACGACTGGTGTTGGACATATATCTAGGCATCTCCCGGAACGGGTCCATGGCGCGCTCTGTCTCGGTACAACTGTTTGCGGATCATTTCTCAAACTGGCAGAAATTAACTGAAGTTAGGAAGTTCTTTGTCAACAAATACGAAGCTCTATATGCATTCATCAATTCCGTTGGTATCGAGCCCGTGAATGTTTTCTAACTTTCTGAACGCTTCCGCAGTTGCGGAGGTCTCGAACACCGCTACCATCTAGTACTCGATACTAGAACGTGGGCTGCGGTACGGGGGACATGGAGCTGAGATTGTCCAGTACTCGAATGCGAAACTTTCGATGCACCACTGGAAATGCCTCGGAGATTACATTTGCCATCTCCAGCCCGACATTGCTACGTCAGAAGGGTACACAATTATCGCATCTCGCTGCAAGCGGTGGCTCAATAGCACTCTGAGCCTACAAAGCGGGCTACAGGTGTAGCTGGGTTCTAGATCTGGAGCTGAAAACGCCTTTGCAAGCCACTCCGGTATCAAAAGCTGCCGCTCTGGTCATTCCGCCATTTATCCGAGACCATCGCTTAATTCATTAATTTTAGCGGAGAGTAAAAGCTCGTGACAGGAATTTTACTATTATTAGTTTACATGGAAACTCGCTCAAAACTACACCTAGACGCTTAAATCATTTCTTCTTTGACTTGAGGTATACCCACAGATATAGCAGAAATATGTACAGCGGATCTTGAAAGTACTAGTCGGAAATGGGCCCTGTTTCCATGTTGCAAAGGGTATGCCCGCTAGTTGCGGCAATGCACATCGTGAATATTTACTGCTATACATCATTATCATTTGAGGTATAGTACTGGTTGATATAATCTCAAATTTGTTCTAGTTGTGCTGGACTCTCATCAGCAGTGGTAGCAGGAGAAGCCATAACCATCCGTATGAGCATAGAGACCAGAATGGTCTTCATTTTCGAGAGGTAGTGTTGCGAAGGTATGAGGTAATTGTGGTTGGCTTATGCCTAATTGTTTGGATTGGTGGTGATATATTCTGGGGGAATTGTTGAACATCCTATAGTGTGTCTCTAGCATAAATAAGGCCTTGATCTTACTTGCCTTAATTTCCATGAAAACTCTAAGGTTTATTGAATTCGTAGAAAATTTCGATAAAAAAGCCAATACCATATTCAATCAGCTGCTAGAAGCTGGCTTATCGGGGCTCCAAGCCCTATCTACAGTGGATGCACGACCAACTTTTCGTAACTATCACAGCGATAAAATTATTGCCATATGATGGCGGCTATGTGCTAACCAAGTAGGTGGGTGTGCTGATTCTTCGGCTGTGGTGGATTCGGTTGCGCGCCCACATGGAGGCCTAATGCAGCTCGGCACAGCCTTGGAAGGTGGGGGTAGGTTCAATGCAGCCTGCTGCGCGATGTGATGCCCACGACCTACAATTGACTCCGAGACTCTTATAAATCTCTTGTGCACAGTTAGATCTATTAAGTTATCAAGGTACAAGGTTTTACAGCTACCTGTTCATTCACAAGACCTCTGGCTACTGAGAACCCTCTCCACACGCGGTCTGCAACTCGCGTAAGGCATTACTCGCCAACATGACACATAATTTCCAACAGGAGTATGAGGCTCTCATGCTGAAAGCTAACGACTACCACAAGAAGGCTTTGTGGCAAGAAAAGCTCCGAGTGTTGCAAGACGCCTTAGCAATCTGCGACGAGGCCGACTTTCCAGATGTCGAACAACGAAGACAAAGCCTTCATTTTGATGTAGCAGGCATCTGGAGGCGCCTGGGACAATACTCTCGGGCAGAAGAGACGCTGAAACCGCTTGCAGTGCTACCTGGTGCGACTTCGGCCTTCAAAGCCTCTGTTCTTGGTGAGGTCACGAGAGTACGGCGCTTCTACAGCATGCAACCTAACAAAGTACAGGCGAGCTTGGCGTTATGGCAAGACACAACAGCCGTTTTGCAGATGCGAGAGATCTTTTTCGTGAACAAGGTCGCCTAGCTTCCGATGATCTTCCAAGCATCGAAGCAGACGCTGAGATCTGTCGTGCCGTTGGGAACGAAGGCATGTCATTATATAACCTATGGCAGCAGACTGAGCCGCGTGATGATGCGTTGCTTGATGAGGCTATTAACAAAGTTCAAGAGCGCATTGACCGAGCTCGGGCTCTCCAGCAACGTCTTCGGATCGAAGCTCCTCAGTCAAAATATACGGCCATGGCGCAAACCTGGGAGACTATCGGCCTGGATCGACTGTCGCTGTGTCTCATTGCTGCCGGCCAGACAAATGAGGCTCTGAATGTCGCTGAAGAGTCGCAAAGGGTGCAAGCGCGCGAAGACCCTACAGTTGCAGCCTTTTCTAGATTCTTTTATGGGAATGCGCTTTGGCATAACAACAAACAGGAAGAGGCTCTGCAGCAGTGGAATTCTCCACCTGGAGTATGTAGTTCCCCAATAGCGCTTTGCAAAGAGCCAGGTGCAGATCACAACGAGTATCTTACACTCATGGCGGGGGCTGGTGTGAACTTTGACTCGTATGACGAGCAAGGCTTCAGTGCTTTGGACCATGCTGTGTTGAGTGGCAGCCCTGACGCATGGATGGCGATACCTATTGTCGAAAATGCCCTTCGTCAATACTTTCGACGAAACATCCGCGAAGTCTGTCCGGACTATTCTGAAGAAGAGATTGAAAAGGCTGTTAATGAGGAGGTCTTGGTTCGAAGACGGCAGGCAGAACTACGCCGGCAGTACAGGTCCCTACTGCAGGAGCATATCCGACCCGAGCTCCGGAAGAAATCTGGAAACACCTTCCAAAAGCTGCGAGAGATATATTCCAAGAGATTGTCTCAGGACAACGAAGCGCGACGCATGTTCAGCAATTTCCATTATGTGAAGTACACAGACTTCAAAGAGCACGGGAAACTTCCAATCTCTACAGCTGGTTTGACTAAACAACTCAATAACAAGACTATAGACCCGAATTCAGCAGCCCAAGACAATTTCATCATATTTCTGTCATACCGTTGGATTGGCGATAACGTACCGGACGATGAGAATGGCACACAATGGCGGCGGATGCTAAGTGCTGCCGACGAATTTCTGTCAGAAAACCCTAATGTTCGCGCAGAAGATCTGGGCCTGTGGTTGGTGAGTAGGCAGATGGCTAATTAGGTCTTCTGAGACTAACGTAGTGTCTCTACAGGATTATGCATGTGTTGATCAGGAGAACACACAAGAGAAAGAACGTGGCGTCGATGCGTTGCCTCTTGCGGTGACGCAATGCAATGCAATGATAAGTCTGGTGGATAGCACCTATTACGAACGAGCCTGGTGCGCTGTAGAGGTCATGCTCATGCGCGCCCTCTGCAAATCGTATAACCATCATCAGTGGTGGGAGCACGCCGATGGCAAACTTAGAAGAGGGGATCTAGAGCGAACTTTTGATGTTGGAAACTTGAAGTTAACAAAGGAAAGCCTTGACAGACCGAAGATTGACTTTTTGATTAGGCAGAGCAAATTACTCGGAAAGGACAAGGCATGAGATTTGATCTTTGCATTATGCTTCGATTTGTAACCCTATCTTCGCTAGAGAATACATGCCCAACTGCAATTTGGAAACGTGCATCTCATCGACCCCAATATGGCCTTGATTTCAGGTCAGATAATTAATATCCGCTAAAGGCAATACAAACGGGTGATTCCGCAATGGTCTATTTGAGATCCTCCTCTCGACTACACGACAAGATATCGTGCACTTAAGCCGTAATTCCGAGTTCCTGTAGCTTTTTAACGTAGCCTTGGTGCTCCTGTGACGGCTGTTGAAGGAACTCTTGCTCGGGCGTAGAGCCCTTTGCAGGCTTCAGATATTGCATCGCATCGTCTGTGCGACCAGCTCGCAGCAGGCCCAAGCCGCGGAAGAAGTTGTAGTACGCCAGAACCATGGGATGCTCGTCTTGGCCTTGATTAGCTGTTTCATGTGTTTGTTCCCACCTCCGCGCTGCGTCCACTATCCGTGCAAGCACTTCAGCGGTGAGGTCGGCAGGGTCGCGAGGCTGCACCCATTCATCACCATCCTTGGGACCAAGAACAGCTGCGTTGTCGTCGTAACCCTGCTGCGAGTCGAACACAAAAAGGGTTGCGTGCAGCTTATTGCCGGCCACAAGCGAACGGTGATAAGCGCCTCCTGGAACGGAATAAGTCATGTCGCGCGAGTGCGACAACTGGTTCAGCGGCTTTACCCTAAAAAGTTTGCCCGTGTTTCTGATGGTTGAGGTGAGCTGGAAAGTCTGATACCCAGATGCTCCTGCACTCTGCTGGCCAGATTCACTCATGTAGCAGCATTCATAAGCCGCATGTGTGGTCAGAGAGGGATCGTCTGGTTCATCAACCTCGAAAGTGCAGTCTGTACCACTACCCAGTAGTGTCCAACTTTGACCAAAAGGCTGATGGGCATGAATGCAAACCTCTTCGGATACGCCACGCTGGCCGTCAGGCAACCATGTATGGAGTCGCCACAGCTCTTCGATGCGTCCATTTTCCAGTAGACTGCACAGCGGCACAGCCAAGAATCCTTGAGCACTCCGAGATACAGTGAATTTAAGTGCAGTGGCCGAGCCACTGACGATGGCATCGTGGACCAGACCCCAGATCTCGTTGATTCTTGCAGTGTCGACTGGGAGGTCTCGCCGGGATCGTTCTCGCAACAAGGCTACGGCCAAGGTGACTTGAGCAAGCTGTCTGACTCCTTCAGCAGAAATTTCAGGACTCCCTGCCATCCACCGACGCCATTGATTGAAGCTGAGGGAGTCACTTGTGGTGCCCACTGTAGCCTGGTTTCCGTTTTCGACCATTCTTTTTCCAATCTGGTCAGGCTCAAGACCCTGAATCATGTCATTCAGCATCCGAACTTGTTTTTCAGGCGCCTTGGTAGCAACAGCCACCCCTTCAAGCACGCGCACGAGCGATGCCTTTGGTATTGCTGTTTCATCCTCGAGACCGTTGATTTTTAAAGCCATCGGAAATTTGTTAATTTTGACTGGGTAGGTATTCTGTAAACTTATGATGATTGCAACTAGCAAAAGGCCTTTGAGCGAGGAAGATGCCTTGCGCTGTGGTGTTCTCCGCGGGAGTTAAGGCAACAACGACAAAATGTGGGTGTTTTGTTACACGTACCAGCTGAATCAGCCGCTACCCCGCATACAGCCGCATTCGAGACAACAAAGTATCCACTCGGTTGTTTTTTGGTAAAATGGGAAAGTGCTCCAATGCATATAGCTTGGGTACTTTAGCTTTTTTCAGATTCTATCAACAACTGTGCAATCTAACTAAATGACGTTTACCTTTAATTAGCCTTAAATCAAATGGACTTGGGGTATAGCAAATGTGTGCCTCTTAGCATTATACTCAGTGTAATGAAAGGATCTCCATGTTTCTTTTCATCAAATTGGGCACTTAGTGACATCACATATAACGACAGAATGGGTTTATCTTTAATACGTTATACTCTCGTTATTTTACTTTATTACGCAACTAGTTAGCACTATAGTAGCTTGATTACCAAACTCATACTCATATAATGAAGAAATCTTCACTACCCAGACAAGAAAGCAAGTTTTATTGAGTTGTACAAACTCTTCCAAAATGGTAGGTGGTGTGTCGGTGCGTGCTAGGCCTAATAGGGCTCACCATTTGTAGTTTCGCTAAAGGACGGCGCAGCTGACATTTATTTGACGCAAGGCTTACCCACCTTGGTATGAATAGGGACACACTGGGATAGACCAGGCTGATTCTATGTAGCAGATGATGTCGATTGTCCTTATTCAGCTGGTGGCTTGCAGCCTGTGGCTTGCACTATCACTCAGCTCCGATGTTTGCAATCACATCTTTGAAGTAGCTGCGACGATTGATCAAAGCATGCACCGCATATGCAGCAGCTATCCTAGCTCTATCTCTACAACTTAAGAAGTATTATTCAACTACGTTGATCCCAGGTACAGCTCTCATTGTACAACCGCTGCTCAAGATACTCGCTTTCAACACATGTGTTTTTCCGAACCCCTTCAGTTGGCCCACGCTTCGTAAAATCTAATAGCTCCGCGGATTTCGCATACCCCTCAGCATGTCCCTACTACGCTTGCAAACGTTACTTGAAGGGCGCATGATACAGCAACGTTTCTATGAGGCTCCTTACCATATCGAGATCGCAGTTATAACCTTTTGTATCAGTTTCATTCTATCGTATGGACTGGGCTATTACCTTGAGTGCCCTTTTGGAGTTCCATGGTCGGTCGTATTCTCTTTCCTGATCGCCGCACGGATGTTCACGTACTTGCCAATGCATTACCTTCTCCGGTCCCTAGCCGACGTGCCATTGGAACAAGAGATATTTAGAATACGAAAAGCTTACGAACCTAGCCTTGTATATCCTGCAACAATGCTACTCTTATACAACATGGGGTCTGCTCAGCAGTGGCTATTTTTCCTTACTCAGCATTCGGAATTTGTCTCTATTGCTGTGTGTATCTTTTTGAGTTTCTGGATATTTGTAGAGAGACCTTGGTACAAACTTCTGCAAACTTACATTGTTTTCCGCTTCATTGACGACCTCTTCTGGTTCTGGCCAGGCCGTGTTTTACTTTTGGGTCTTCTGAAGAGCACTTTCTTCACTTCTTTATGGTTTGTCTGGAGATTTCGTCAAAGGCTACGGGATTTTGATGAGTTTTACTCTAATCTCCACATGCCATCTGGCTTTTACTTCGACTCCACCAACCCAGACACTCCGCGCGACGTGTTTGAGTACGAATTGCTAGCGGAGACAGAGTTTAGGCTGATTCTCATATCGCCTTCACGCCCCTGGGACTTGCTGGAGTGGATGTTAAGTCCTACCCATTCTCTTACGGATCCACGCCTGCAACTGGTTACATTCAGTAGGGATCAGTGTCCTCCCTATGAGGCCATCTCTTACACTTGGGGTTCCGACTCGAAGTCAAAAGAAATTATAATAAATGGCAGGAGCATGGCAGTCACAGAATCGGTACACGATATACTGCTTCGAAGAGCAGACTTTTGGAAATCCAGATATGTATGGATTGATTCTATCTGCATCAACCAGGGGAACGAAAAGGAAAAAAATGCTCAGGTACCAAAAATGCCTGAGATATACGGAAATGCTTCTCGGGTGGTTGTATGTCTAGGCTACGCCTTAGACGCTTCTATGGCTGTGGATAAATTGCTGGATATATGGACCCTGCTCCAGGCGTATGCGCCGAGGCAGCTATATGAAAAGCTCAGTTCAGAAAAAATGGATCCTGTCGAGACTGCTTCTTGGACGGCTCTCCAGCGACTATTCGCACACCCCTGGTTCTTGAGGGTCTGGATTATTCAGGAGGTGGTTGTAGCCAATGAAGTACACGTTCTATATGGAGACCACTACTTGGATTGGAAGACATTAGCGGATGCCATGGAGGCATTTGACTCTGAAATACTGGAATTGTTGCTCAATACCCACGATGATCCGGAATTATCCAAGGAGCAGGCCCTCACCACCGTTAGTCAGATGCGACAACTCAGACACGATTTCCATTCCTTAACGGAAATCAGGCTGGACCATTTATTAGCTTCCTTTATACCTAGCAAGGCAAAATACCAGAAAGATAAAGTCTATGCTCTGCAAGGTCTCACATCTTATGCTAGAGGTCGTTTTGAGCTGCCTGTTGGAGTGGATTATTCTGAGAACACGACTGTTGAACGTGTACTCATAGAGACAGCTGTTTTCTGTGTCAATGAACACCATTGGTCCTGGATACTCCCTCTGTCGGGAGTTGGCTTTTCGGACAGAAGTCCAGGGCTACCCTCGTGGGTACCGCAATGGAAACCTGATCGGAAAGCAACAGCTCTTGTTCGGTATCTTACGACTTGCGGCGAAGAGGAGCGTTACCCAGGTTACAGATACAAAGCTTGTGGGAACAATATATCACCTCTTGATGTTCGTTTCATTGCTGATATAGAACGTAAAACATTGAAGATACATGGAACTCGCGTCACTACGATCAAGATGCTAGGGCCATATGAACCTACCTCCAATTCTGGTTCAGTCGTGGAAGCTGCAAAAGCGCTCAAGCGTTGGTATGGCGACAATTTTCGCTTTGTCCACACGCAAGTACAAGATCCTTACCTCAATGGCGAAGGCATTACCGAAGCATTCTGGAGGACCATGATCGGCGACCGAGAATTACTCGAGCACCGACCAGCTACTCCATCTGCCGGCGAAGCCTTTCGGATCTGGGAAAAGATGCTCGGAATTGACTGGACCGTGATTGAAGATCTTCATCTCGATCTCCATCTCACCCAGGCGTTGAATGGTGACTTCTCGCAAATTGGTAATGTGATTGCACAGATGGATGATGCGCAGATAGATACTTTTTCTGGATTACTACCATTTCTAGAGTCTTATGTCGACTTTGGCTCGCGGACCACAAAGTTCTTGCAAGATGTTGCCCGATGTTCATTCGGCCGGAGATGGTGTATTACTGAATCAGGCCACATGGGTTTAGTCCCACCTAGAAGTATACCAGGTGACTTAGCCTGTCTTATCTATGGAACTCAGACACCGTATATTCTGCGACACAAGATTTGTGGGGTTTCGAGTGATCTTGATGAGACTTATACTCTCGTTGGCGAATGTTACATGCATGGAATGATGGATGGGGAAGCGCTCCAGGGTCTACACGAGGAAGGCTTTTTCACTATTGTTTGAATACATTACTGAGTAAAGGATGTCTTCAGAGTGTAATAGTGTATAATAAAGACATGAGCATCTGGTAGCGTATAACTCAAAAGATTAACGCTGCTTAAAAAGACTCTATCATTGAGAAGCTATACACAAAATCATTAGTGCTCGTAATCGAGAACTGAGAAGTCGTCAAGGTGTTAGGGATAGAATATGGACAAGATGTTGGACTGGTAACGAAAGGCTTCGTTTGTGTTTCTTGAAGTATAGTATGAGCTGAGCAGTGTGGCCCGAAGGCACCACCTTGCCTAGTCTGGAATGTCGGCTTAAAATCATAATCATCCAAAGCAGAGGGGGCCTAGGGTCACAAGTAACACCTGAAACGTTATTCAGATCATTGATATTCGAGCTGTGTCCTGGTGAAGCAGCGTGACTGAGGCTTTATTGGCGAGGAGGAATGCGATAGCTAATGCGAGCTGCTTGAACCCCATGTTTGAAAAGGTAGAGATGATGAGACCAAATAAACTTACAAATTGGATCGTCACTAAAGTTTTGGACAATGAGTAAAGGCACTAGAAATGTCAATATTTGGAATGCAAGGAGAATATCCGAATCTTGATCAGTAGATGAGGTGTACTTATATATATACACATGGCAATGCTATGACCATATATGAAATCAGCTTGCAGGCATGAAAATCAGAATGGGTAGACATTGACTGATTCGTGCATTCTTTTGACAAATCAAGTGCTATTCATCAATACGAGGTTGATTGAGAGTTTGACTAACGTGGGGCGCCGATGAAAAAATCTCGCACATGGCAAGCAATGGAGTTTCTAGGCTAGCAAGTGGGTAGAAATATAGGTAGGGTATGGTTAGCTTATGTCATGCCAAACTCTTCCCTAGGCTTCCGAATAGCTAGGGGGTACCCAGAGTTAGATGAGTATAAAGAAGGGGCCACGGTGGGTCATGACTAAGGGTTCACAGTACAGGACCAAAGCCGGAATGCGAAACTTAAGCAGATAATGCAGCATTCAAAGTTGCTATGAATTAAAGATTATGGACTTGTGGCAAAGCTATGCGATACTCCTTCCCGTAGTAAGTACTTGACAGTCTGAGTTCGGCCCTTGCTCTTAGCAAATGTTGTAGTAGTCAGGGCCGGCGGGAGACTGGCAGAGCTGAACAGTCCTGCAAGCACCTTTGTTCCATTCAGACCCCCACTGTTGAACACACTTCTCATCGTTGAAGACCGTTTCCATGGCAGGAGCCCATGAGGTGGCACGGGAGCACTAAGAGGCGCCATTAGTTGAAGAAATGCTTGTGATATGGAAAAGGATATATGGAAGCAAAATGATTGTAGAAAACAGAGACTTCAGACTCACCCATTCGCCTGGACTACTGAGTGCACCGCCCAAATACTGGCAGAGCCCGGAAGCCCTAGTCTCACCGGCGGCATTCATACAGGTACATTGGAGGCTCTGCATAGGAAAAGCGCTGTTGTTCCTTTGTTAGCTAATATCTAGAAGCTGTGAAGACCTAAGGTTCATCCTTTACTTTGCAAGGGGGGAAGCCAAAGTAGCTGGCACAGCTAGAAGAGCGACGAAGAAGGCCTTCATGATGACGGTGGATGTTTTGAGCAAGTAGAGTAGTCTGTCTTAGGTTTGATTGATCTGGGAGGCTGGCAGTAACGAAATGCGACAAGCCCCCCTTTTCATATACAGTTTCGAAGTAGGTTTGTACTGAGAATTCCTCGCCTTATCATCGAGCTGTGGACGTTGCCAGGGTGAGAGTATCCGCCAACAATTGGCAGCGCTCCACTCGACTTTACATGTGTAATTAATGTTCCAGGTTGTAACGTCGGAGCATCCCTCGAAGTGGTTTTACCCCAGAATTTCCGGCCAAGAATACCCACTTTTAGCCTTGCTCCTCCATGTAAAACTTGGCGGCTAGGTGGGGTTGCTGTTGAATGCGGCTTGAACACCTAGCGCGGTACCATTGTGATAATAAGGACCCTAGTCACAACTTATGCTAGGCCTCCATCAACAGACAGAAACAAATGGGGACATGCATGATACCCAGTAGGTTCACATATTAATTGTGGCCGGGTACAAGGGCGCACACCTGCCTTCCTAAGTTGCTTGTGCCTGCCTAAATGCATTTTATCGGCCGTAAATCCTGTGGGGCTGGCGTTTTGTTCGCGTTGCTTGCCATGCTGGATCTAGGACATGGAATGCCCACATGGCAGAGCGGTTTATTTGCCTGAACTTGACGACTGCAGTAGTCTGCGTCTTATCAAAGATATTTTAACAGCGAGATTCCGAGTCAGTACGCGATCGTCTCGCATGTATATATGAGTAAGGTCAGACAAAGTCAAAGTCACATAGCACATGCCACAGCGGCTTGCGATAGATGACCCTGGTTATAAAGAAATCCGATTTTGCATCAAGCGACCTCAATCTGATAGCATTAATGAAAATTGTATCGACATTTTTGATGCTCACAAAACGAGCTATGAATATCGAGCGATTGAGATCTGTCAGCTCATAGCTCAGTAGGACTGGAAGACTGGCACGTGTCACAACTGCTCCTCGGGAGTTTTGTGCGCGTGAAAAGGATCGTGAGCGCAGCCGATATTCTTCCTGATTCTTCCTAGCCACGATGACAAGATGTCGACTTCATGGCGGAGGGCAGCCTTGTCCAAAACCTACTTTCTTTTTGTCCTAGTGTTTAGTTAGACTGGGCTGCCAGCAGCAGATACAAGGCTTTGAGCTGGCCTAGTTTCGTATACCATGCCTTCTTACATCAGGAGAATGATGCTAGCTAGACCCGAAATATCAGCTGAGACGGGCCGACCCATTCCAAGCGCAACTGGAACAATCCATTTGTGTCCAGCGAGCACCAGCTCTATTGTTCAATAGGCGATAACAGACCGAGATTGAATCATGACGATGCCTAAAAGACAAAGCAAACTATGTTTTACCTGAAAGTGCTCCGCGTTATCGCGTCCCTAAAGCGAGTGTTTGCCTAGTACCTGTGCGGAGTTATGGCAAAGCGGCACGGCACGTGCGGGTGAGGGACGGATGCGGGGAGCGCTAGAGGGCATGCCGATGGTTCTGGCAGTCATGCATGGAGTAGTAGTAGTATACGCTAGAAAGGCTCACAATAAATCACGTATGTTCATGTATTAGCGTAATTCGTAAGAACAGACGCTGTCGACAGAAGGATACAGATCTCTGAATCTCGCATCACCGTAGTGCAACGCTACACTTTGCGATTCTGCACGTAATTTCGTTACACGCTTTGGCTTGAATCAAAATTCATGCAATGCTGGAGAAATCGCATGACGCAGCGCTTGGGGGGTCATTGCCTAGGGTATATCGTTTGTCATATTAAACAGGAACATGGTTATTTTAGCGTTCATTGGCTTACGAGTCGGCTCGATATATATTTTGAGCAGGTTCGAACGCTTATAGCCCGGGTGGCATGCGACTTCGTAGTCAACTGAGGCTCTGGACTGGGCCACTGTTAACTAAAATCTAGAGCCGCCCCGAAATATCACTGAGAGCTTGTCAGAAAGTGCAGACAGCTTGGCACCACAGATTTATCGGGCCTGATTATCCGTCGTAGGTTTCCCAGCTACCTGTCTCTTCCAATCCTTTGTTCCCTCGCACAATAAGAATCATGTGTCTGGCTACAACACAAGATAAACCAAGACTGTTCTGATCATGAGGGCTCGACTCATTTTGCTTAATGCATCATCCATGCTCAATTAGTTGGGATGCTGGAGACTTGGCGCAAGGGTCTCGAGGGAGTAAAGGCTGTAAATCCGTTTTCTTTTCTGGAAACGACAAGATATTGCCATGGCGTGATCTGCAACTTCATGGACACCTAGCGGATGGAGCTACGATTTAGGAAAAGCGGTATGGGCCACGTGCGGTTGTGGGAACAAGGGAACCTTGCTATCGAAAGTGTGGGTTTTTACAGCAAGTTCCTCAAAGCAAGACAGCAAACCTATGCATGTAATATCATCAATGTTTGTCACGTTCTTTGTCTGTCATCAGCAGTTTCGGTAAATGCAAATCGCTTTTCCAGGTTTGGGATCGCGTAATGACGTCAGTGGGTTGTCAACGAAACCCTGCATTACCGTGCACCTGCAGGTACTGCCAGCCAACTACCCCAGAGACCCATGTTTGTTCTTCTCTCCTAGTTCTTACTTGCATTCTATTTTCTGTTCTACAACGCTACAGATATGGATTCGCGCGCACAGCGCGAGCTGCCAGCTGTACCAAAGCGAAAGCCAGTCGCTCCATCAGGAAGCTCTGCACCAGCTCCAACGCGCGAGCGTGAACTCACCAGCAGACTCATACCGAATTCTTTCCTCGTCTTCATTATTCTAGCCACCTTCTCACTCTCCTGGCCGTTGCGATGGGTCGTTTCAGGAGCACCTGTCTTAGTGTACGTCGTCCTCCTTGGCGAGGCGTATGGACATCGAATTCTTCCATATGTCCCTGTTTGGACCATTTTTGCGACTGTAAACCTCACTTACGCGGTATGCGCGACTTCCTGGCTCCTCTATTGGATCTTCTTGGGCTGCTGCTGGCCAACTCTTCTTGTCGTCTGCCTTTACCAGTTCGAAGCCGCTGCCGCCCTCGTACGACGCAGTCTACGCAAGACATTCCTGCGCGAGCTGCACTTCATCAACGACCAGATTGCCTTCTTCGACCTACCAGCTCTCGAAATTGACACCGAAGTCAAAGGGCTCTTTGTTATTCGTGGTGTCACACTCTCACTTTCGACAATGACACTTGTTGCGCATGGTATTGAAGTCGGTATCAAGCTGTCAGAAGACATTGAGTTGGGCATACAGGTCGACAAAGTTGTCGTACCCCTTTTGCGAGAGATTATAGTTGATGACGTGTACGCAAACGTCAAGGGCGGAGATTGGGAAGTTACCTTTGGCGATGTCGCATATGGGGTTCCAGAGCCAGACGATGACGACTCGGTGGTCGTTACCAACACAGCCATCCTCAGGGCCGCAACGGAAAGGGGCCGTAGAAGTAATCGACCCACTGATATGGTGGAAAGCTTCACGGCTGGGAACGTTCCAACAGAGGCTCAAGACACTGCGTCTGCATTTTCCTCCGTCAAGAAAGTTGCCCCAGATGAAGAGCAAGCGAATACCAAGTACAAAGAATTGATACGCCACATTGATGAAACAAGTTCAATTACGATTGCCAAAAAACAGCTCATCGAGGCCTCAAGGGCACGAAGAGATAGCAAAGCAGGCGAGGAGAATGAAAATGAAGAAGAAAAGCAGGGAAAGGAAAGAAAAGAGACACCAGGGGTCCGTTTAGACATTGCAAATCTGGACGACTTTCGTGCTGCCATCTGCACTCAGATTCACAGCCAACCATCCATACCACATCCACCTTCAAAGTCAATCAGACTGTCCACGCTCCGCAAAACATCCTATCCGAATGTGAAGAGGTTCTTACATCGACTGCCTTTCCTCTACCGATTGATGCTAAGCCCGATTTGCTATTTCCACCCCGTGAAATTTAAGTCTGTCACGGCGGCTGGGTCAGGGAAATGGTTCACGGCACTGATGAAGAAGTATTTCTTCAAGCATTATTCATCCCAGGACGCAGGGATTCGTAGACTTGAGGCCCGGATATCCGCATGGTGCACAGATGCCAACTTTGCTGTCGAACTCGGTCCGATCCAAAGCGAAGCACAGTTCCCCATTAACACGAACTACAATATCCAAACAAAGTTCAAAATATCGGATGTCATGGCTTACAGGGTCCTTCCAGATGCTGTCGAACTCAAACAAGTCGTTCGGCTAGGGGGCGCAAATGCTACTCTCACTATACCCACTTTTCTCTTTCCACACCATGAGCATATCTTCCCAAAAAAAGCGAGCGATTATGAGATACTCGAGATGGAGTCGGCTATCAATGAAACCGAGCCATCACCGAAACAGGCGCACGCCCGAAAAGAGCTCAAGAGGCTAAAAAGGGATGAGGCGGCTATGCATGTCAGCGCACATGCACAGTTACCGGCCCAGTTCCACCAAGATCTACTCAACTTTGTCGCAGCAATCGTCAAAGCCACAAAGGTGATCGAGTCGGATAAAGACTTCGAGGAAGCCAAAGTTTTGCGAGAGCTCAAACGCGTTAGCACGAACCTTTCCGATAGTGAAGCCAGCAGCGTGGCATCTTTGAACACCAATGATACTGAAGCGTCACAAGCTACGGTGAATGGTAATGAGGACAAGAGCTTCAAGGCTTTTCTCAGAAAGGTCGACAGTGGTTTCAAGGAAGCGTCCAACAAAACCATGGTGGGCATGCGCAAAGCAGGCCAGACTACGGTGCATGCCATGGCAAATGATCGCTGGATTGCACGGTTAGTAGGCAAGGTGACGAGGAAGATGGAAAAGGTACAAGGCGAATTGGGATACAGCGTCGATGTTCCCATACCTTTGGATAAGTACCGTGTTCGCCACGAGTTTGAGCAAAAGCTTCTGCCATGATACTTCTGTCGCGCGTTCTCAGGAGGAAAACAGGCTGTATGATACCCCGTCAGTTCATTCAAATGCATATAATATAATTGTCGCATGACGTCGTAGGTGTCTTATTTGAGCAATATTGCATTGGTGTGCTATCGCAAAACCATGGCTACAACGCAATTAAACTATAATTCGCATTCTCGTGCAAGTGTATGCCATGATTGACGATATTCGATACAATTCCGTGACCTAAGAGGGTACACTGAAAGCCCCAGACTTGTTGGGTTCATAATAAACTCGAGCCTTGTCAGCCGTGGTGGATAGTGAAGTCTTGGTCCGAGCGTTCTGCAGAGCAACGATGACAGCATCGATGATGGCTCACAGTCCAAACTTTTGGCTGCTGCAATTCATCCTCTACACAGCGCCGCCACGTGCATTGGATATTACAACCATGGAATCTAGCTTGGTCAGATCGATGCGCGCCCTCTCGCAATGCTCAATGCGGCAAGTGTCGCGCCACTCCACTGAGGCACGATGCAGGCCGGCAGCGTTGACGCTCCCATGTCAAGCACGATGGTTGCACTCGACGCGCCCTGCTCTTCTTCAGTCCCGACCGCCCAAGACACGCGACCGCGGTCCCAAAAGCAACGAGGACACGCAAACCGACTTCAGTGCCCTAGATGTTCTACGCAATACTGCCGCTCCGGCTACCTCGATCGACGCATGCACAGGCGATGGCTTCGCACTCAACAATCAAATGCGCATTAGTGGCAGCGGGATCCTCCTCGTCGGCGGCGAAGCGTATCGGTGGCGGCCGTGGCTGCAACAAGACACAGCCAAGGACACCATGACAGGAAAGTTGCTGAATGCCAAAGGGCAGTGGGAGGTGCCAGAGGAGGCTTGGGGTGTATTGGAGCTGGTGTATCCTAAGCCTGGTGTGTGGCAATAACTTCGCTCATGTCTCTTTAAGAGTCCAGCTGACATCAATCGAACAGATCTTCTCATTATCGGGACTGGCCCAAACACTACGCCCATTGCACCTGCAGTTCGCAAATACCTGAATGATCTGGGCATTCGACTAGAGATCCAAGATACTAGAAATGCGGCAGCCCAGTTCAATTTGCTTGCGACGGAGCGAGGAGTCGGGCAGGTTGCGGCGGCCTTGGTTCCGATCGGTTGGAGGGAACGGCGTTAAGAACAAGGCTGTGTAACGGGCTGCATGGCTTTCGAAGATTGTAGGAAGAGAAGCTGAACGGACACCGACCGGTAGTGGCGGTGGCTACATACAAGTGAGTAGGCACATCTCGTACGCATCCTCTTCGCGCCATGCCCGATCTCACAAACTGCTGTCGTCACGTAGCAGTTGCCGATACGCTCAAACAGTTGACACGAATCTCTCAACCCCTTCTTGACTTTCTCTTCTAGACAGTTCTTTGTCCTTTCTCTAAGCTCGTCTGGCTTGGCCTGGCCTAGCCTTCTCCTGACAGCAAACTTGTTGGCGATCAACTATAAAAGTCTCGCTATGCTCACCGCTGACGCCGTCTTTTTATCCACAAGACTGTATTATTATTATTTTGAAACCGTCCTTTCATCCATCAGTGTCTCACAACAGCACAGGGGCAGTCTTCTCGACCCAATTTTCCATTGGTTGCCAGCTGTAGTCGTGACTCTTCTTGATCTGGCCGTCGGAACCTTCCAGAACATGTCCAACGCTGATGCAAGGCGGGGTTCTGGCACATGTTCTAGGATTGAAGACAAAGAAGCTGACATGGACCCAACCCCGTTACTTAAGCAAGATAGCTCTAGCGAGCATCGAGTTCATCCCCACGTCGAGGCCCTCACCACTCCACATTCACCAGTCAAGCCTAGTCTTCACAGCCCACCGCTTCCGTTCGCGCGCAACGTCGGCTCTAGTCGCTCCGTCATCCGATCATTCCGCTCCAGCTGCCTGTCCCTCAGTACTTCTCTGGCCCGCATTCGAATTGCAGAGTCAGATGAAAGTTTAGACAACATGTGTACATCCGACACTGACAGATTGTCGTTGATTGATGTGCTCTCGCCTGTCCACGAAGACTTGCAGAAACTCAAAACCTTGACGCCTGAACGTCTGCCGCGTTACAGCCCACATTTACGAACCAAGAGCCACGCTCAGATTCTCAAACAAAAGCTCTTGCCGATTGGCCAATGCATTGTCGCTCATCTGGATCTCATGCCAGAAAAAGATCGAGGAGCTCTGGAGCTGCAGCTATGTCGTTTCATTGCCGCAGAGTACTGGCCATTGCCTGTTAGCGACTCCACTCATCTGAAGATTCAGGAGATTTATCGAAATGCGCTCTTTAAACTCGATTGGCGGAGTACAAACAATTTGGTTCCGGATCACCACCTCTCACATCCCACTCCTAATCACTCATCTATTCAATGTCTGCCTCTCACAACGTTATAATCTCGTCACAACGCTCAGCACAATCATCATTGACCTTAGCAAGTCAATATTAAAGGTAGCAGTTCAATCAAGTCGCTGGATCAAACATTTGTCAATGTATATATTTGCGTGTATGTACGTTCTGCGATTGGCTACTGTATAAAAGCCAGAAGAAACACTAGTCAACCCTGGTGTCCGCATAAGGGAATGCGCCTTGGCATTGGAGATTGTTAGAGTTAGGCCCTGACTTGCATAGAATGCCAAGTCCGTAATGGGAAAATACAAAGTCGTCACTGAAAATCTCTGCCATCCCGATTTTCCTGCTCCTTTGCTGTTTCTCTGCCTGGTTACACAACTCACCTTGCCATTATGTACTTCTCTAGCTGAGATCGAAACGACTTACGAGACGCAAAAATACCCGAAAAAGCAAAGGATGACATATTGGAGGTAGGCACACATGGACAAGTGCAACTCAATGTAATATGGTCGCATTGAAAACCTGCTAGAAAGACTGTAACACGAACATGAGATATATGCTACTCATTCCACACCCAGCGCCTGATATATGGCCGCTAGATATCTCCTCTGCCTATAATTCCCCATGCCCATCTTCTGGCCCTCTTCACCCTCCCCCATACCCGCATTTTCCATCTTATTCATCACATAAGCAATCGTAATATGCCTATCCGCATCAACGATAACCTGGCTCCCGCCCCAGCCGCCCCAGGATCCCACTCTGCCCTCTGGTAAATTCTCATTTATGGAACCGGCAGCCGGAAGCGCAAAGCCGAGACCGAATCGGACGGGAACATTGGTAACGAGATCGGTGCCATGTTGCTGTGTGTTGAAGATTTTCTGCATGGTATCTTGCGAGAGAAGCGCCGTTGGATCGCCTGGTGACGACAAGGAGACGGAAGATAGGATGCGGACGAGAGCGCGGGCATTGCTGTATCCGTTTCCGGCGGGGACTACGACTTTTCTCCACAACTCTCTATTCGCCATTGTTGCATCCAAACCCGGGTTTCTCATGAGCGTCCGGAAGCCAATGCTGTTTGGGTCCTTGAAGGCCGGGGGTATCTTTGAGAAATCCGTCATTGGGGGTGGAGGCACAATGTCGGCTACCCGATGCCAATCTTCTTCTTTCACGCCAAACTGGAAATCTGCGTCTACTGGGCCTTTGTGTGTGATTTCTTGTTTGACAAACTCGTCGATGGGGAGATTGGTTACGCGTTCGATCAAGGCTGCGATGAGATGGCCCATGGTGAAGGCGTGATAGCCGCTTTTGGTGCCTGGCTCCCACCAGGGCGCCTGCTTCGCCAACATATCCATGCTCTTTTTCATGTCGCCAATGTCTTCGAGTGTGAGTTCTCCGTCCCAGCCACTTAGTCCCGTCGCGTGGCTCAGCACGTGTCGTACTTCCACGCCTTCCTTTCCATTCGCAGCGAACTCGGGCCAGTACTTGCATACCTTTTCGTTGGGATCCAAGAGCCCGCGATCAATGCATATGAGAAGGGCAAGGGCGGACACGAGTTTTGTCGAGGACCATATACATGTTATGGTATCCTTTTCCCAAGGCTTGGTTTTCGCGGCGTCGGCATAGCCGCCCCAGAAGTCAAGGACGTCGTTGCCGTCAACGTTGACGCAAAGGGAGAAGCCGAGCTCTTCGCCGGTGTCAAGGTAGGATTGGATGAGAGACTTTACTCTATCGAAGCGCGGGTCGCAGATCCCCTGGACTTGAGCTGCCATTGTAGTACAGTGTTTCAGGAAGAGATGAGCTGGTTGGAGATGATTAGTATACGAGTTGACTTTGGTGTTTTGCTATTTATCAGCTGCGGGGTTCTGTAGTAAGCAATATATATATATATATATATATACGTGTATGGGTTCTCTCAAGATGCGGTGCTGCGTTTGCGGAATTCCACGACCTTCGACGCGGAGAGCGTGCCACGAGTCAGTCTTGAGGATACGTTTTGTACTACTTCGTTTCCTATTGCCTGGTATCGGCTAAAATCGTAATGTCTGCTTCCAGCTTTGCCTCATCTTGCACCAAGACTAGAAATACTTAAGCATTAGGCTAGTACTTCGCCATCACGCCCACTATTTGTAACGACAACTGATTGGTTATGTTTCTTCTCAGCAGCTCACACCAATTTTCCATTTTCTATGGAATCATGTCATTGAAGTAAGAGGCTGCGGAAGAAAACGGGGCAGTCGGGTACTCGGGGTCTCGCTTGGCTCCGATCCCATCAGGCCTCCCGTTAGGCTTTCTGGCACGTGAAATCAAACAGAATTGGAGACGGGATGGACATCTTGAAAAATAATAGAAAATTATATTGATCCTGTTGTCAATAGGTTGAAAACAAAGCTGATGTTTACTCTAATTCGCTGAATGATGCGTGTAACCTATAAATCCTTCTGGACAGTTCAGGTGGACTGGGAGTTCCACACCCACAGACGCTAATGCTGCTATTTATCATATAAGCCGTTGTAACATTCGTGCAACGGATTTTAATCGGTTTCTTTGAGAGAACGAACTGGGTAACGTACTGTAGGCTACATGTTATATTGTATGTTCTGACACTTTTTTTCTATCTACTATTACCACCCATCAAGAATGGTCACTGGGCATCAGTCCTCGCATTTTTATGTCAGATGGATGACATGCATCCGCTTATGTCATGCATGACGTCTCACCCTTTTTCAATGCATAAGTCACCCCCTCTTGATTTCCTTTGCAAAAAACAAAACTCTGATATTCAGCCCGAACAAAGGTACGCTAGGTTGACAATGATTGCGATAATGCGTTCCCGGTATATACTACAATATCTATCGCGGGTTTTATTCCTCTTTCCACTATTCACTATCACCATGCAACTCCTTACATAAACCTGATATACCACTATACGAAATAGGTCACTGTTTAGAAAGTCTTGGTTTGTGCTCCGTAAACATGGCTAAGATCTACTATCTTTCGATGCTAAAAATTTCTGTAACTTGTTGAAGTTCTCTACATGCTAAACCCAAACCAAGCAGACCGTATGGTGTCCCAGAGAATCTACACATCATGTATTCTAGCCACCAAAACTCCCACGCCAGAAAAGGGTGTCATCACAACGAACCAAGGGATCCACTTCTTTCCTTCCTTTTTTCATCCGCCCCACCGTCCAAAACAAACCCTCACTTAAGAAACTTGCTTATAAACCCCTTTCCCTCCTTGACAAGATTCTTCACCTCCCTCTTCAAATCATCCGACGAATGTCCCCCCATCCTCCCGGGCTCCATGTATCCCCCTCCAGCACCACCCGAGCCGCCACAATGACCCTGTCCACCACAAGCACCACCCGGACACCCCTGAATGAAATGCTGCACCTCACCACAACACCTCCCGCACTCTCCTGAGCCCATAAACGGGCCGCCATGACCCCATCCCACACGCATAACGCGCGCCTTGCGGCCTTCCCAGCCCGTCTTTGCATCCGTAGCATGGAACACGCCCCAGACCTCTGGCCCGCCGGGCCCATTCACCAAGACAAAGTTGCCATGGCCAGGCCCATACGGCGGCGAGTCGTCGCGCGCGGCTTTGAGCAGCGGGACATTTGATTTAGCCCAGGAGCGAG
Organism: Curvularia eragrostidis; assembly: GCA_020744315.1. Lineage (NCBI taxonomy): Eukaryota > Fungi > Ascomycota > Dothideomycetes > Pleosporales > Pleosporaceae > Curvularia > Curvularia eragrostidis. Next base: position 107,089 of record JAIRCK010000063.1, on the reverse strand, counting down.
GATCCAGCGGGTGTCCCCCGGTATAATACAAAACATTCATTTTGTACTCGTGGGTCCAGCTGCCGGCGCAGCTATACACGATGCCCATCCACTTTCCGTCGGGGGAAGCCAGGAACTGCGGGCCCTCGTTGATGCCGCTGGAGCCTGAGAATTCGAATTGCAGATCGGGCGTGCTGATGCGGACGGGGTGGCCGGTGCATTCGGTGGGAGAGACCATTTCGATGATGAAGAGTTCCTGACGCGATTCGTCGGCTTGCGTGCCGAGGGGCCAGCCGGAGTAGACGAAGAGCATGGAGCCGTGCAGGTAGATGACGGTGCCGTCAATGGCCCATTGGTGCTCGGGAAGCCCGCCGAGACGGCCGAAGAAATTCCACTTGCTGGGCTCGAGGGGGTCTTCGTCGGCGGACGGCCCAGCGAGGACGTACATGCGGTGGGATTTGTTGCCGTGGGCTGGGTCGTCGGCGGCAAAATAGACGTACCAGCGCCCTTGAATGGCATGGAGTTCCGGTGCCCAGATGTCAGCGGAATAGGGCTGGTTTGGCGGTGGCCTCCATATGACAGTCTTCTTGGAGCGCTCCTCAAAGTCGAATAGAGAATCCGCAGACCAGATCTCAACATGCCCGCCGCAAGTAAAGGTCATGTAGTATGTACCTTTGTCCCATAGTACGTATGGGTCGGCACAGCTCCGCTTCGTGATTGTCAAGATGGAATCATTGTATGGTGGTCGCTGTTCGTGGAAAACGGGTTGCATCTGTTGTGCCATGCTGGGAGAGCTGCTTTTTTGCTGTAACTCGATATGCAGTCTTCTGGAAACACAAAGAACACAACATAGCCACAGACAAATGATAACTACATAGCACCAAGAAGCTAACATGTCACACGCGTAACCGCTGTATGATGACGTCACTTCGGGCCTTTCATCTTCCTAGTCAAACAAGCAAGTAGTGGGATTTCACCTCATGTGGAGTGTCATGAGGGCAGTATAGCCACATTTTAGTTTGAGAATTCTGGGTCTAGTCTTCTAGGCGAAACAGAAAGCAGCGTTTGCTTTATCCATGGCGCTGCACGCATGGCGGGGTAGGGTAGCCACGCGCCGACCAAACCATGACCTTGGTTTTGTCTCTAGCCCCCTTTCACATCACAGAATACCAAAAAAGAGTCTGTACAAAAATCTCAATTCAGACTGTCTCATGCGATATAACTGCTAACTTGGCAAATCCATTGTTTATTTCCTTCCTCTTGCCTTAACCATCCCTCCCTGAGTGGGTCCTCCCAGCGGTTACCTACTACGTAGAATATCATGCCCCCACCCCCACTTTTACCATGCAACAAATATCCCGTCACATAGCCTCTCTGCATGAAAAAAAAGGATAAAGAATTAGCGAAAAAACGGCAAGGGTATCCAAACAGTTCTAAGGCGGAAAGAATATGTGTTTGCTTCTTCTCTTAGGGAAGAAAAGAGAGGGCAACCGCATGCCTGACTTGCCATGCAAGACACAGGATAATTGAGAATACCCAAATAACAAGAAAAAGTAAGCCGTCAATTCATTACATGGATGAACGAATTGCGCTTCGTCGTATTAAATAATTCGTGCTCGATTTTGCAGTAGGGTACTACTACAAGTCGGTAGTAAGGTTTTGTTCGACAGTCAGTTCACCTGATTCGATGCGGTCGACACGAAGTACAAGTTCCTAGTTCTGAAATCAGCGAATGAAGAGAAGACGATGGCTTTGTCCACATATGAACATACCTTGAGAGCCCTTGCGGTTCTGAATGCAAGGGGCGGAATCTTGTCGCGCCCTCCACCTCTGATATCGACCGCCAACATGCTCCGTCTGCATTCATCAAGGACTTCTATCACAGGAATGGCGTGTTTCTTCAGAGCCGAATTGGAGAGCTGATTGACCGAGTCATAAGTCTTGTTGCCAGTGTCCTCGACTGCTCGCGAAATGTCTTGAATGTATTCGTATATTTGTTGGTCATCGGCAGGCGAAGCATCTGGATTGTTGCGAATGAGGTTGACCAAAGGCTGGATGCTCTGAACAAGAAGAGCCGTTTGATCTTCGAGATAGTTCTGCGAGCGTCAGTAGGCTGTGGCTACCCATGCCGACTAAGAGTGTACCTTGAACTCGAGCATGCCGCCGTCGTGTGCGCCGTTCCCGCCAACGCTTTGACCGTCATAGCCGCTGTAAGGCGAGCTGTATGCGCTGTAGCGAGTGGTGTCACTGCTGCCACCTCTGCTACTGCCACCACGTTGATGACCAGGCTTCGTAGTGGCTCCACCGTTGGGAGATGCAGCAGGGTGGGAGTAAACATCCGACTTGAGCGGCATAGGCCTATCAACATCCTCCTCATCGGCTTCGAGTTCGTCTTCTGGCGTGGGGCGCACCTTGACGTGCTTGACCAGTTCGACAACAGCTGTGGACAGATGACTAGCAGCAGCATCTAACAGACTGACTGGCGAAAGTCCGCCAGAGGCCACATGGTTCTTTGTAGCTGTGATGAGGTTGTTGGCTGTGGCGCTGACGCGAGACTTGAGCTTTGCCTGCTGCTTCTCTGGATTTGCCGACATGTCACCACTAACACTGCTGGTGGGCGATTGTAGTTGCGATAGTGACGTAGTATCGATATCGCCGGTGATGGCTCGGACACACTTGACGACATGGCGCATGCTTTCAAGGGTCTGTTCCGAGTTGGCTCTCCTTGCCATCTGGAGCAGCTCGTCAATGCTGAGCTGGAACTTGGTTACATGCACATCCTTGACGATTCCATCAGGTGAAGTAAAGGAAGAGTCACGTCCATAGCCACCTAGGTCTGCGGCTACAAGTTGGGACAGACCCATGGACGATGCTTTGAGGTTGCGGAGCTGGGTCTTTGTGCGCGCATATCGGGATTTCCACTCCTTGAGCTCGGCTTCGAGTGATCGAACTTGGTTCGCCATCTGTTCCTCCTTTTCTGCAGCTGCATCACTACGGGCGGACAGCTCCTTCATTTCCTGCAAGAACATGGACGCATCTCTTCGAACCTCGTCCGCCACTTGTTGTTGCTCACTCAACTCGCGCTCAAGTTCCTGGCATCTTTGTCTCCATTGTCCATCGCCACCATCTGCCGACTGTGGGGGTGGTCTCGACTCCAGATCGGCTATTTGGGCGCGAAGGCTCTTCTCAATGTCCTCGTTCTCATTGCGTAGCTTATCTATTTCAGACCGGAGAGACGAGTTCAGGCTCTCTGCCTCTTCCACCTTTTGTTCTAGCGATGAACGAAGCCCCTCCCACTCTGCACGATCCGTCTCTGAGGGGCCAGACTGCGATTTATCAGCTTGCTGAAGTCGTTCCAGCTCTTCGTCCTTGCTTCGTATCGTAGCCTCCAAAGAGCCAATCTTGCTCTGTAATTCCGACACTTGATTTTGGAGGTCTTCTGTCATCTTCTCTTGCGCCAAGTTTATGCTCTTTGCGCTTTTGTTCGTTTGCCGTCTAGCAGCAGCGCCCTCTAGGTTGAAGGAGTCATCGTCGTCGTCTGCAGCACTGTCGTCGTCATCTTCAACCAGAGTACCCTTATTCGGAACAATGGTGTTTGATTGGAATGTCTTGGGTAGCGGCCGCCCAAAAGAACCCGGCTCGTTTCCTGAGCCGGGTCGCATTTGTCCTGGTGGGCCTGGAGGGCCTCCGGGAGGACCACCCATTGGAGGCGGCCCTCGGTATCCTGGTCCTGGCGGAGGGCGTCCGCCCATGCTGTTTGGCGTGCCTACTCTACTTGGAGGCCCTCTGTTGCTTATGCGACTCTGGACACTCATGGCCGGGCTTGCCGGTCGAGGAGCCATGTCTCCTCCGGTGAAGCGGGGAAACCTGCGTTCGAGTTCATAGAAGACGTCGGTTGCAAGCTGGCGGAAGCGCTCGAGGGGCAGTGTGGACAACTTTTGCCGCGCCTGATTGCGTTTGGGATGAAAGTTGTTCTTGGGGAGTAGGAATTGCGGGGTGTCGTTTCCGGGCGCACCTGGCCCTCCGCGCTTGCGATCCTGCTCTCTGCGTATTGACTCGTCGTACACGTCGGTGCTGAGCTCCTGGAACTGGACAGCCGACAGCCTGGTCAGCTTGTCCTTTGCGCGGCTGGGCCGTGGGTTTCCCTTTTCGTCGTTGAGGTAGGGGCCGAGGTAGGACTTGAGAACATGGAAGTGCTCAGCCATGGTCTCCTCGAGCGCCTGCATCTTCCTGTTGTCCATTGGGGGCCTCATGCTGTCGCTGATGCTCGAGGCGTACAGGCCTGTGCCGTCACTCGACCGCCCCACAGAGCTGGGCGGTGAGGGGTTGCCGTTGCTTGTGCGCATTCCATTAGACATGCCGCCATCAGGGTTGCTGGGGCCGTAGGAGTTGGGGGGGATGGTGGGTGAGTAGGGGTTGTCGCCTGCAATGTTGCGGTAGCCGTTTATGGGGGACCAGTCTTGGCTGTCGGTTGACATGGGCGACAGGGTGCCGCTCCGGGCGTTGATGGCATTCATCGAAGCGGCGTCGCGCGGGAGGGCGGGGGCTGACAGCCGTTGGCTAGTGTCGTATCCGTGTGGATGGTGCAGAGGCGGGCGAAAAAGACAATATCGTGGCTGGCGAGGATGCGTGCAGATGAAACGGTAGGCGTGGTAGGAGGCGAGCGGGCGCTGGGGTGGGAAAAGAGCGACGGTCAGCTAGGACGGCGATTACACAAAGCAAGAGGGCGGTCAAGCGGCCAAGGGAGCGTGAGAAGCACGTGGGCGTCGGGGAAAGAGACGACACGACACGAGACGACAAAGAAAAAAACCAGCAGCAGAAGCAGCAGCAGTAGTAGCAACAACAGAAGCAGCAACGGCAGCAGCAGCGGCAGCGAAGCGCACGACTACGAATACATGGGCGAGGCCCGGCAGCCGGGGCCAACCAGCTTATGAGGCTGCTCTGGGCCAAATGTCGGTGATGGTGCCCCTTTCGCGGCCGGGCCTTGGCTGCCCTGGTCTGGGGGGATCCTGGCAGCCCGCGCCGGGCGCAGCCACAGCAGCCCAGCCAATCACGCACGCCCAGCCTGATACGCCACTGCACCCCGCGCCACCATGCCCGCCCTCGAGGCGCGCGTCTACAGCGTGCATGAGCGGGCGTCGACATGGCCACGCCCACATGCTGCCCTCACGAGCACGCAGCGCCCTCCCACGGCTAAGCTCTGGCCTGCGCAGCCAGATCAGCAGCAGCAACATGTTCGGCGGCCCGGTCTGGCCCGGCGATCACGCCCCCCGGCCGCCAGCCGGGGTGGAGACTGCCCCAATTTCCTGCGCACCGGGGAGACAATCGACTATGTAGTGTACAACTGCACAGGGGCATACATAGTGCTGTCCAAATGAGCATGACGACCACCCACGCACGACCCATCTTTGCCCCTTGGCCGCGCGCCTGGGACGCCATTGCTACCATTACGTATGTAGGTGTGTAGGCGTACATCCATTACAGTACATATCTATATCCCACACGGCCCTGGTTCTTAGCCGATGCCACCCATCCTAGCCCCTCTCAGCGCGCCCTCTTGATCTTCGTGGGCGCTTGATTCCGGCACTCGGGACACAGCCAGTCGCCCAGCGGTTCCTCCTTGATGCCCACGCACTCCCAGTGAAACCACTGATACCGACAATTGTCGTTGTCGCAAGCCACCATGTCGCCAAAGCTGACTCGCTGACACGTACAATACTTGGTGTCGTCCGACTCGTCCTCTTCTGCATCGCCGCCGCCCATGCCTGACATGTCCTCGTCTTCCGTCCCTGCTTCGCTCGCCACGCTCTCATCGTCTGCCGTCGTCGATGGAGATGCGCGCGACCCGCCCTTGCGCCGCTTCTTGTTGACCCCAGACTTGGCGGTGAGCGCAGCCTTGCGCAACGGCTGCTGCGGTTTCGCTTTCTTCACAGTAAGCGCATGCTTCTGTGGCCTGGGTCCCACGCTGCCCGCCCGCGAGCCTGGCGTCGACGGCTTGGGCGTCCCCGGTCCTATGGAGCCTTGCCGTCCCAGACTCGATGATGCCGAGGGGAGGGGTCCTATGCTGCCTGTAGGGCGGCGTCGCTTGGTGTCGCTGCCCACTGATACTTCGCGCTCTTGCCGGGCATTGGCCTGGATGGCGCTCTGGGCGTTGGTGAGCCGTTGCTGGTTCAAGAGCGCCTGCGTCTGCATATTCTGAAGTGAAGGAGTCGTCCTTGAGCTAAGACTGACATTGGTCGCACTGCTCAACCGTGCAATGGCAGCTGCTTGTGCAAGATTTGGCGCACCACCTCCATGATTGCCCGAAACAGGCAATAGTGGTGTGTTTGCCCCTGTGTTGGACATGGACGCTGGTGGCACTAGATTCCCAGGTGAGTCTCTCAGCAGCGAGGGCATCTGAGGATCTGCAGGTATGGAGCCATCATTCTGCAGGTCTCGTAGCTTGATATCTAGCCGCTTGACGTGACGGTCCAACTGTTTCGTTGTAAGCAAAATTGCAATCACATAGAAGACAACAACATACCAGAGCTGCAGCCTTTTCTACTAGTCCAATCTTTTCTTCTTGCAGAATTTGCGCTTTTTCATAGCTTGCCGTGATCACCTTGGAATAGCCCGCCTCTTTTGGATTTTCTACTAAGCTGCCGTTCAACTTGATGAATTTCTGAATGCTGCTGTCGCGCTGCTGTATCGCAGCGCGCAGCTCCTGGATTTGATTATCCTTTGCTTGCACTTCTTCGTACAAGTGGGTAATCTCAGCTGGCAGGTTCGCGACTGTCCATCGTTAGCTACAACCTCTCTTCACTTTTTATTTGTCAAGATTACCGTCATGTACGAACTGCTCGAGCACTGTCGCTGCGTCCTCTGCGATGGCCATGATACGTGTTCCAAGATGGAATGCGGCTCAGGGCGCGTTTTTGGGGGTGGCAAGATGAACCGGCAAGATGAACCAGCGAGGTGAGTGTGCGCGACGCACTCAGGGGAATCAAGAAGGCGCAAACGAGGAAAGAAAATCAGGGTGCTTCTATTGCGACCGCGACCTCGATGAAAGCTGATGGCGTGTTGGTGACCGCGGAGGTGAAAGAGCCGCAGACGGCGATGTGAGAGGGCACCAGTCGACACAACAGTAACCACTTATATTGCCCTTATCCACCCTCAGATCCTCCCCAGATTAGGCGAAGCAACCAGTCTTTACACGAGAATATTCAAGTATTGTAAGTCGAGTGGATTCGCATGTTTTGTCGCGGTTGTGGATGCGACTTGGATGTGCAGACACAGCTAGCTGACAAAGAGGCTAGGTTTCGCCTGGTGCTCGGAAGGATGCAGTGGCGCGGCCAATTAGACAACAGCGCCCAAGACAACCCGGACGTTTCGTCAGCCGCTAGCGAAGATGGCTCCGACGACGACGCAGACGACGACTACTACCACGAAGACAACGAAGACGACGAGGAAGACAACGAATACGTACTGGGGACAGATAACGCAGCATATAGTGACTGCACACTAGCTGAGACTCGTACTATTCTACAGCTCGGCACACTTTTGAACGGGCCACAGTGGCAGCTGCGCGACCCCAGGGCCCGGCGTGCGGCAAGAGTAGACTACCGTCTGGACAAGCCCAAGAAACCAAAGAAATCAAGTGCAGCGAAGAAGCGTCAGCGGCGAACAAAGGTAAGCAGTCCCTTCCAGTTAAAGAGCATTTGAGCGCTTTGGCGCCGTATCCTGGACAGCATCATGGCGCTTCGGTCACGTTCAAGGTTCATGGATTCGAGCACGCACTAACAGCCGCAGAAAAGTGCAGTCGACGACAACCAGGCACCACCATATCAGCCCAAGCCTGAGACTCTGACACGCCGGGAAAGGCGCAGTGCAGAAGAAAAAAGGTCTCATTCATTTATTGATCCATTCATCGGCACGCAGGACGACCGCGACCGTTGGATTTGGGAGGGTGCTCCGAAACCACGTATCGTGGCCGAATTCGATCAAACTGCCACCACCAGTCCATTTCCAACATCCGACGACATGCGGGCCGCTGGCTACAGCCCGTCTAATGGGCCTGCTAACAACATTGTACAGGAATATCTCTCTCCTGACGATGCTTACCCGGCAAACTTCCAGGACTTCAAGGCCATGACTGATGCGGAGAAGATAGAGGTAATCGCGCGTGAGGCCGAAGAGCACGGCCTAGAGCGACCAAAAGGCTGGAATGTCTCATTCCACTACAACCCGCACGTTGAGTACCATCACTTTGGCAGCTCGCATCCCATGAAGCCATGGCGCCTGACGCTCACGAAACAACTTGTACTTGCTTACGGACTGGAATACACCATGGACCTTTTTGAGCCAAGACCAGCAAATTTCAACGAACTCGCCATCTTCCACGACCGCGAGTATCTATCGTATCTTAGCAAGATTACCCCACAAAATGCACAGCCCGAGGACCCTCAGTACATTACGTATGGCTTTGGAGGCGAATCGAATGACTGTCCAGTCTTTGACGGCCTCTGGAACTACGTATCACTCTACACGGGCGCTACCTGCAGCGCAACGTGGAACCTGCTCAACAGTCGATCCGATATTGCCATTAACTGGTCAGGCGGCCTGCACCATGCAAAGAAGAATCTTGCATCAGGGTTTTGTTACGTCAACGACATTGTCATAGCCATCCAATTGTTGCTTACACAGCACCAGCGCGTGTTGTATATTGACATTGACGTTCATCACGGCGACGGCGTCGAGCAGGCCTTCGAGTCGACAGATAGAGTGTTTACGCTTTCATACCACAAATACGGCATTGACAAGCACGGTTACCCATTCTTTCCAGGCACTGGAAATATTGACGAAACAGGCCCCACGGATCCCAGAAACCCCGGCAAAGCCCACAGCCTGAACATTCCCATTGATGACGGAATCGACGATGAGCAGTACAAGTGGTTGTTTAAGACGGTGACGAGCGCTGTTATTGAAAAGTACAATCCAACCGCCATTGTCCTGCAATCCGGAGCCGACTCTCTCGGCGGCGACAGACTCGGTCGGTTCAACCTCAACATCAAAGCCCACGGCTTCTGCGTGGAGACGGTCAAGGCGTATGGCCGTCCGCTGCTCATCATCGGCGGAGGTGGATACACGCCACGCAACGTAGCACGCACATGGTGCCACGAAACGTCGGTATGCGTTGGTGCACAGCTACATAACGACCTGCCTGCCCATGTTCCATATCTACAAGCATTTCAAGGCGCAGAGAACGGCGACGGGGTCCTGTATCCCGACCTCCACAACATCAAACGCCACGAGAATCTCAACTCGCAGGCCAAACTGCACAAGCTTATCGAGCAAGCGTTAGAGAACCTGAGGTACCTGGAAGGAGCGCCCAGTGTAACGGTGGACACGCGGGGCATTCCTCTCGAGGAGATTATGAAGGTCAGGGAGATGATAGACCAGGAGCTAGAAGACGAGGCCGAGGACCGGGCGCGTTTGACAGTAGAAAACAGCAGGCGGAAGAAGGAGAGGAATGTGGGTGGGCGAAACGAGCGGAGATAGCACTGCGTACTGGGGCCGTCATAGAGGTAGTCGAATGGCTAGACGCGGATGCTTGGTTGGAAAAAAAAAAAAAAAAAAGTAAAGAAAAGTTTCAACGGCAACGGCGTTTTGGGTAACCCTTGGGGCATGGGTAAAGGGCAAGTAAGGGTTGCTGCCTGACACAACGCCCCATAGCACAGACAGCACTTGGGCGCCGAGACGAGCTGCTTTGTTCTACTAGTGATGATGTACTTGGAGTATGACTGGACCTGGGGAGGCCATGCTAATGCCAATGGGGGATGCGCCTGTGTGAGTGCGGGGATTCGGCGATTCATCCATACATAGTGTACGCGCGGACGAGTTTGGGCGGCGCACGCTCGTCAGAGGGTCAAACAGGCACAACCACGGTGCCCGCCCTCGTGCCCTCGTCCCCCCTTCGCCAGACGGAAAAGGCGCCCTGTGTAGTTTTCCGGTCGCATCGACGCCGTAGATATTGCTCATGCAGTGTTAGTCAGCGCAATCTGCCGGCGGCCCCATTATAAATCCTGAGTGGAGACGCGTGCAGTTCGTGACGGGCGTCGGCGCCTGAAGTTCACCCAGCGCCGATCGTCGACCAGGGTCTTGCCGCCAAAAGCTCAGCCGTGAGGTTTCCGGGCATCGACCGTGCCAGAGGCCTTCGTTGCAGAGGGGGAGCCTTTGCAAGTTGCCCTCCAGCTTTCTTACAATGTCCGACGAGCGTCGCTTGAGCCAGGACTCGCCCAATAGCACGCAGCTGCCAAGCGGCCCTGCCAACGGCCCCTCACCCGGTGCCGCCCCGACTCCAAACCCCCGGTCGTGCGTTACCTGCCGTAGACGCAAAGTCAAATGCGACAAGAAGAACCCGTGCTCCAACTGCGTGCGCGCCAAGATCGAATGCATCTTCCCAGGCCCTGGGCGTGCCCCGCGAAAGAGCAGAAAACCCCCCGATGCCGAGCTGCTTGAGAGGCTGCGCCGTCTCGAGGGCGTCGTCACCAGCCTGAATGCCCAAGTCGAGGGCCACGAGCAGGAGGCCGCCGACCGCCAGCGCGAACGAACAGGCAGTACAGCTCAAGAAGACTGTCGCCAGTATGACAACTCCGTACCCGGGGCGCCCCAGAGCGGCGCAACCGGCACCACCGACAACAGCATGCAAGGCCTCGAGCACCGCTTTGGACGACTCGTCGTGGAGAACGGCCGTAGCCGCTACATCAATAGTAGCTTTTGGGCTAACCTCAACAACGAAGTACGTGGATAAACATGCTTTTTTTCAGGGTCCTCGTCGACTAACAACGTACCTGCAGGTCGAAGACATAAAGTCAATCCTCATGGAGCCCTCCGACGACGAAGACGATGCGCTTTCACCCGAATCCTCCAACCCCTCTTCACACCACCAAAGCTTTATTTTCGGCTACAGCTCCTCAAATGTCGACATGCAAACGCTGCATCCTCCGGAGCACCAGGCCCGTCATTTCTGGGAAGTCTACAAGGAGAGCGTCGAACCATTGGTCAAAGTTTTGCATGTCCCGACCTTCGAACACACCCTTTTCAACGCCTTTGCCAATATCGAAAAAGCCGGCAAAGGGCTCGAGGCTCTGTTGTTTGTCATTTACTATGGCGCTGTGACTAGTAGCACGCCCGAAGAATGTCAAGAAAGGTGGGGGGAGGAACGAGGTGCACTGCTCAGCAGATTCCGCTTCGGGGTGGAGCAGGCCCTTGCAAGGGCAAATTTCCTCTCTAGCGACGAGCTGGTCACACTCCAGGCATTTGTCACCTTCCTTGTCCTGTGTCGCCGCAATGACGATTCGCGCAAGATCTGGACATTGACTGGCCTGGTCGTTCGCATCGCCCAAACACTTGGCATCCACCGAGATGGCACACACTTCAATTTGCCGCCGTTCGAGGTTGAGATGCGAAGGCGGCTTTGGTGGCAAGTCTGCATTTTGGATGCCAGATCGTCTGAAGACCAAGGCTGCGATCCCACCATCCATGAAGCGCTATTCGACACAAGAATGCCTCTCAATGTCAATGACAGCGACCTCCACCCCGATATGACTGAATCTCCTCAAGAGCGACAAGGCTTTACCGATATGACATTTTGCCTGCTCCGCTTTGAGATTACTACCATTATGCGGCGCATTGTATACGTACCCCCTGGTCCAAACAAATGCACACAGTTCTTCTCCAATCTCACTGTTGAACAAAAGGAGAAGTGGATCACTGACTGCCATCATGAAATAGAGGCAAAATACCTGAAGGATTGTGATATGACAATACCATTGTGTTGGGTTACGGCGACAGTATCAAGGCTTATCATGAGTAAAATGTGGTTGATCGTATATCATCCGCATCAGCGCAAGGATGGAGGTGGGTACCCCCGGTAGCGTTGCTTATTGCAGACACTAACAAGAGACCAGGAGCCACGTTACCCCAAGAAATCAGAGACAAGCTTTTCATAACCTCTCTCGAAAATATAGAATATGGTTTGTTGCTCGAAACCGAGGCGCGCACTATGAAATGGGGCTGGCTCTTCCGTACCTATGTTCAATGGCACGCCATTGCGTTTCTACTCTCCGAACTTTGTGTTCGTACCAAGGGCGATGCTGTGGACCGCGCTTGGAGAGCATTGGAATCTTCTGCTGGTCGTTGGTGGTTCCCTCTCGCTGGCAACGGGCCACTACGTAAAGAAAATCATGGACACGTATGGAAGCCACTCTTGAAATTACTGGCAAAAGCAAAGGCTGCCCGTGAGCGTGAACTAGCTCTTCAGAGGGCTATGACAGCCTTTCAGACTGGTCAATTCCCCGGAGATGGATTCAACTTCAAGCCTTCTGAGGTCCTGCAACAGTCGGACATGACTTCCGCTCCGTCGAATCAACACAACCCTCAGATTTTGGACAGTATGCTCCAGCCTTTTGCGCCGAAACTTGGCGCTATACCTAATGCTGAATGTCCTGGCTGGCCCAACACTTCTACACAGGCAAACTCGCATGGAGTAGCCTCGCAAAATATCCGTGGCATGGATATGCAGCGCAGTCTACCAAACGGACCAGTGAATAGATTCTCGGATAGTGGTCAACACCTAGGCGGTCCGGCAGAAGAGTTTAGGAATCTTTCACAATTCGGCATCGAAGATATCATCACTGATGTTATGGGAGGTTCACCCTTGGCTTTTCCAAATTACGCGCAAGGCACCCCCCCTGCAACTAACATGACAAATTCCAGCCCTTCCCAAGCGTCCCAGCCTCTGACGACCACTCAAGGATATGTTGCAAACAATGCACCAACCGCGGCAAATGGATACCCCACTTTTGGCGACGGAATGCTTCCGAACACGAGCATGGGTTTCAGCATGGATAGCAATGGTGGCGGAAGGGTTCGAAACATGAACAGAGACGCCAATGGGAGAGAGATGACAGAGAACACCGACATGGACTGGGCGCTCTGGGACGATATGGTCAACCAGCTTGGTGCCGATGGCCGCTCGATGAACCCTACAGGCGTAGCTGGACCAGGATCACTCGGAATGGTACCTTGGTTTTAATTAAAAAAAAACAAAGTCCAACGAAGTTATGATGATGCTTGTGGCGTTTGGAGGAGATAGACATCTACCCTCTACTCTTTGATTTGTGCGTTGGTTGTGTCTGTATACCCTCTTTCGTTCATTCGTTTATTCAATGTATATAGTATGTTTCTATAACATTGCAGTCATATTTTGAGTAATTGTCTTTTAGTACAATATACAAAAGCATTTACTTGGATAATCACTTCTCTCCATGAAGGTGCATGCAACTTAGATTCATAGCCATCCCAAAAGTGGTGCCACTTCTTTTTCTTGAACAGAACATTGGTCTATACGCAGTCAAGTGATTTGATGATCTATAGTCTTGCACGTATTTTGCAACTTCTACACTCCATGTCGTCTCACTCCCTCTTCAACCACTGCAAATTCACTGCACTCACACACCCCTTTTCCCCCTCCCTCAGCCAACCCAGCAAATTCTCCATCCCCAACCTCTCAAACCCAACATGACTCTCCACACTAGCACCCGCCGTATGACTCAGCACCATGACATTCTCTCTGAGCGCCAACTTGGGATTAACATGCGGTTCATCCGCATGAACATCGAGTCCCGCGGCGCTAATCCTGCCCTCATCCAACGCCACATTCAGCGCCTCCTCATCCACCAACTTGCCCCTCGCGATATTCACGAGCCTTGCCCCTTTTTTGAATTGGGCAAACTGCTTTGTCGAAAGTAGGACGTCGCCTTCAAACGGCGTAGCCAACACAACGCAATCCGCCACCCCCAGCAGCTCCTCCAGCGACGCACAATACCTTGCACCAACACTCTTCTCGCGCTCCTCGCTCATGCGCACAACATCATAGTACGCAATCTGCATTTCAAACGCGCGCGTAGCTTTTTCCGCTATGCGCATGCCGATGCGGCCCAGGCCGATAATGCCCAGCACGCTGCCGTTGGGGTTGTGCGTCACAGCCGCGATATTGCGGTTTGCATTGGAAAACTGTGCGGGTGAGAGGGAGCGCGCGGCGAGAAAAGACCAGGGTATTGCGCGGTAGCAGGACAGGATTAGTACGATGGCGGCATCTGCTACGGACTCGGTGCAGGCGGCCGCCGAGTTGCAGTAGATGGTGCCGTGCTGCGCGAGGCGCCGTGTGTCGACCCAGTCGAAGCCGGCGCCGGCGGAGGCGTAGAGTTTACATGAGGGGGGGAGTAGGGAGCTTGGTGTAGGTTAGCTTCTTCTTCTTCTTTTTGTATTTGGTTTGAGAGAGAGAGAGAGAGAGCAGAGGAGAAGAAGAAAGAAGAAGGGAAAAAGAAGGGGGAGAAAGGTAACGTACATTAATTCTTCATCCCAATTCCCCATTTCACCCCCCGTGTTCCAAAACGGGCGGTACATGGCTACGAAATTGCCCCATTTCTTCTCTTGCAGCGCGCGCTTGAACTCCTCGCGGCCCATGGAGTAGGTGCGCACAATGTGGAATTTCTCTTGCAGCTCGGCGTATAGCGAGTGGTTCCATCGTATGTCGTCACCCAGATGCAGGATCGTGGGCTTTGTTGTGGTAGTTGAAGCCGGCGGCAAGCTCTGATCCGTCGTATTAAGCGTCGCGGAACTCATTGTGTAAATAACCCTTTCTATTTCTAGATGCTTCTATTCGCTGGATGTGTTGATGTATATACAATGGTAACGTATTGTTTTTTGGTTTTTCGCAAAGATATCTTGAATGCCGTCTGGTCATGTGGTCTGGTTAACCCTGGCCATGAGCCGCTTAAGTGCGGGAAACATTGGCATGCATGCATGTATGACAACGTGGGGCAATAAGGTCCTCAACCGGGCAGAAAAGTAGCGAAAGATAAGACGCGCAATCAGACGCTGCACGTGGGTCTGTTCAACGTCCTAGTCGTCATATCTGGGTCATGATAATCACAGTAATAATAGCCTGAGCTCTATGGCAGTATCTCGACACCAGGATAATGTCTATGTAAGCTTTGCCTTCACCGCAAGTCTTCCGCATACAGTACATTCTCCGTATAACAATTACGCTGTTCCTAAATATCCAAATGACTAGCCTGAACTCCCATGCAAAGCCCTCATTACGCATCAACCACTTCCTTCCTCTCGACCGTGTCTTCCTTCTCAGTTCTATCATGCATTTTCCTAGCAACCTCGTCCGTAAGATACTGTTCTACATTTGGCGACAACAGCGCAGCAACAATGAGCAGTGCACCAAACGGGAGCGTGCAGAGATATACAGTTCTGAATGAAAGTGCATAAGCGTCCTTTACAGCTGCTGTTGTCGCAGCAATAATGCCGGGCGAGATACCAGGCACAGCACTAAAGTCTCCCTTCGTGATGCCTGCCAGTAAAGATTTCAGGGACGATTCTGGTAAGCCAGCCGCAAGCGCAGCAGGTATGACCTTCTGAGGAATATATTTTGAAGATTCTGTTGTGAGGATGGACGAGTACATGCTTGTCGCGATAGCCGAGAGGCCCGTACGTATGGCGCCCATGACGCCAGTGACAAGACCGATATCCGCTGGATCCCAAAGATATGCGGTACTCGAAAGAGTCAGGTTCTCAATATAGCCTGCTGCGATCGTGCCGACTAATAGTAATGCGGTGGTCTGGTGTTCAGTGCCCGCATTGGATGCGGCGATAGAAGCGACAAAGGCTGTAGTAATGACGGCTGCGACAGTCATTTGAATCTTCATCCGGGGTAAGAAGCGTACGCCGGCGCCTCCGAGGACCTGTCCTAGGAGTAGACCACCTCCAACAGCGCACTAGAGACGTCAGCCTGAAGACGATTTCTCCTGAGAAGCACCAACTTACGGACAACCAACCAATCTTGGAAATGTTCGTCGTGAATAGAGAAGAGATCATGGTGGGCCAGATGACCGAGTTGGCGTAGTAGACGATGGCTGCTAGACTGGCACAAGCCACATTTGCATCGTACTGAATGTTCCTGAACAGGCGCATAGGGATCAGTGGATATTCAAGTCCAGGTGCGTATGCCTCCCAGAAACAAAAAGCGACCAGTGTGCCAAACCCAGCGAAGAGTGCGCCAAGCACATGTCCGCTCTTCCACGGGTATGCCGAGCCACCCCAGTTCATGCCGATTAGGAATACGACTAGACCGGTCGAGAAAAGAACGATTCCGATCCAGTCGAGGGTTTTAAGTTGCTTCAGCTTGGACTTGCCGCCCACATGAAGCATTTCCTATGTTTGTTAGCTATCGTGTGACGGTGTCGAAGGGAGTTGGCTCACATATGTTGGCGGAAAGTAGAAGAAGAAGTACATGACAATGGCCAGGACATTGACGATGCATCCCAGGATATAGCACCATCGCCATTGAAGTGCCGTAGTTTGGTATAGTGACCGCGCGACCGGAGGGCCGAAGACGGCGAACGGAACCGAGGTGCAGAGTACAAAGGCGTTGACTGGGCCGCGAAGAGAGTTGGGTACAAGTTCGCCAAGAATGATGTGGAACGAAAGCTGACCGGCAGCAGCCAGACCGTTGATGGAGTTGGTAGCCTGTGTCTATTAGTACTGTACGCTCTTGTAGTATGACTAGGACTGACAATCAGCATGTTGATGCTTTGTGCACTTGCTCCGATGATGTTACCGACAAGACCGAGAACAGACGAACAGATGAAGAACCATCTCCGACCAAATATATCGGATAGACGACCGACGAGAGTGAAGCCAATAGCAAAACCGGCTGTCCAAGAGATGCTGACCCAAATGATGTCGGGCGATGGTCCGATTGCAGCATTGATGAGGGCCAGGGTATTAGCTGGAAGAACCCATCCCAGGTACCTGAGTGGATCGTTAAAGTTGCACCTCTTGCCACGCACTGTGTAAAAGCCTACCCTGATATCTGTGCTAGACATGTAGCCTGTACATCATAAGTTTTTGTCTAGGGAATGTGCGTTACAACTCACAATCACGGTTCCAATGAAGTTCATGCTGGTGAAGTATGACTTGCCCAAGTCGGCGGTCCGCCCACCGAGCGCCTCTTCGGCAACATGGTCGTGATGAAGTCCATGGCTACGAGTGGTTTGCTCGCGAGTAAGGTCATGGGTAGCGTCACTACCCGCTGTGACTTCTTGGTGGTACTGTTTCTCTTCTGCCATGGTATGTGGGTCTCTGGTGGATTCAGTGATACTGTTGCGTGAGGACACCACTCAACACTGTCTCACAGTCATGGACTCTGAACTGACTTTATCAAGACACAACGCCCATGAATCATGGCAGGTATGCGGGGACCCCGGATGCCTGAGTGTGGAGTAAATGCTCCGTCAGACGGGTCCCAGATAACCGGGACTGACAGTCGTGTACAAGGCAATGGTTTCACGACCTCGAGCAACGATCTACTTACCTAGATGGGAGAGCACAGGCGTGATGTGATTGGCACTTGGGGTTCCATGTTCGGAAATGTTGTTGAATTCGTAGAGCTGCAGGAGATGACTGCAGGAAATGGCCGGGTGATGGTACCCGGGCTGCAGATTGGCCAGTAGTTATGTAAGGCCAGTCACGAAACGCTCCTTTTTCTGCAGCTATACAATGTTCAAATTGGACTCTACGCAGACGAGACTGCAACTGTTAATTGCGAGTCGAGTGAGATGCCTATCAAAGTCACGGACTATACACCTGTTTTGGCAGAAAATGTACGCCCGGCAGGAAGAGATGGTCGTCTATCGTTTCCCGCGCAGAGCAGCTCGAGCGACAGGTCTCGATAGTCTTTAGCCGGCACATGGACGGCAGCTGAACTTTCAGCGTACAATGGGCTGCGCCAGGGGCTTGACCTGAAAGCCACTCGGCGTGTCCCAGTCACGGTGCACGAATCCGTGCCCAGGCACCTGTCTCTGGGTAAGTTTAGCGTGTCGGGTCAGGATGGCATGCAGTGTCCGAGTCGTCCAGACGTCAGCGAGAGATGGGATGAGTCGAGCCTAGACATCGAGGCTGGTTCCCCGCATTAAATCACGTGACCGGGCGTGTGTGAGTCGCCGCGGTCCCGCCAAAAACTTTTGGGCATGCCGTCGCGTCTGCACTCTCTCCCACCGACCAGCAGCAGCAGCATGGCTTCGACGACCGAGTCGCCGGTGCCCAAGGAAGAGCCCGTCGAGGCTAACAACATCGCCAGCAGCAATGAAGCCCTCAGCCCTGCCGACGCTCTGTACGAGAAATGCGCACAACGGCCAGCAGGCCAAATCTTCTTTCAGCGCGACTTGTCCAACATGCAGGTCGCAGACACCATGGCGCAGCTGACGGTGCTGCTGCAAGAGCTCTGCGATCGCCATCTATTGAAGCTCATGACGTTTGAGGGAGACCCTTGTTGGAAGTTGCGAAGCAGAGAAGATGCCGACAAGTACGTGAACCTGTCGAAGCTGTGCGAACCAGTGCGCAATGCGACAGCCCAGCTAACAGTTGCCCGCCCTCCAGGCTCCGACGATTAACTCCCGACGAGCGCCTCCTCTACCATCACATCGACCAGGTCCAGGCCGACGGTATCTGGTCCAAGGCCCTTCGGTTAAGGACAAACGTCACCCAGCAAACGCTTACAAAATGCCTCAAGAGCTTGGAGTCCAAGGACTTGGTGCAGTCGGTCATGAGCGTCAAATTCCCCAACCGGAAAATGTATCTCCTGAAGCACTTGAAGCCATCCGAGGATATTGCTGGTGGCCCCTGGCAATCCGAGGGTGACTTCGACACAGCCCTGATTGACACAATATCGAGCATTGTTGCGCAACACGTCGAGAACGAAACGTGCATTCGGGTGCCGGGCAATTGGAACGACTACGAGGTGACAGAAGATAGGACGGCAGCCATTGCCAGGAAGAAAGCCCAAGTGCAAGGCATTCCAGACATCGAAGACATAGCACCAGCGGTCAAGCCCCATCGCCCAGACAGGGATCCAAACACAACCAGGCTTGTCCACCGCCACAATCCACAGTACCCGACCGCTGCCTCTGTAGCCAACTGGCTGAACTCCAAGGAGATTCTGCGCGGTAAAACTGTCCGCGAAGACGACATGGAGCAGCTGCTGGAGATGATGGTGCTGGACGATCGGTTAGAGAAAATATCCGGCACTAACTACCGGACTGTACTTCGCGCAGCCGACACCAAGGTCTACAACGGCTTCGTAGACGCTCCATGCGGCAACTGTCCTGTGTTTGATTTATGTGGAGACGAGGGAGAGATTTCGGCAAGAACCTGCGTCTACTTTGGCCAGTGGCTAGAAACGGAATCCGAGGAGATTTAGGAGTGGTTAATGTTGTTACGACGGAACGATTGAGGAGCACGGACCAAATCATCCATTATTTGAAAGCATAGCGTGGGCGTTCCTGGGTAGACATCACAGCCTGAATGCGATGTGCATCATCACGGTGGGCCTTAGTCAGAATACCAAGTTTGTTCTTCAGTGCATGGTCGCCTCTTATCAGCTTCATTTTCATTCACCTCTTTGACGATAGCTTCGGAGACATTGTAAGACACAATGCTACTCCAACATACCCAAAACACATAAAGTCTCCGCGAGTTCTGCAAGATCACTTGTACACTATTGGGTTCCGCACAACAAGGCGTAACGACCCCGCTCTTGCTGACGCACCGGAGATTGATAGGACAGGAAATCCTGCGAGGGTGCTTCCCAGCGAGAGAAATGCATGCGACATAAAGAGACGCCCCAAGCCCATAGAAACTGCATTGCAATTTGACCATATCATCGCTCAACTTCGGTTCCATCTCCAGCTTCTAGACTACCCAGCACAGTCGGGCCCTCCTGACCCCAATTCAGCAATGTCCAACCAGACAAGTACCCTTGACATGAGCGCCTTTCGCGACGCCGAAGTGGCCGAGAGGTACAAAAACGCCGAAAAGGCAACACGCCCTTTTGCCCAGATCCTTGTGCAGAAATCCGGTATAGCCCAATGTATTGAGTCGGGCGAGGAAGTTCGAGTCCTCGACTTTGCGTGCGGGACTGGCGCGGTGATCCAGGAGGTGTATGACAGTGTGCCTAAGGAGAAATGGGGACAGTTGAAAGTTACAGGCACAGATTTCAGTCCCGCAATGTTGGAGTACTTGGATAAGCGAGGAGAGAGAGAGGGTTGGACAGGCTTGGATACGAAAGTTGTGGATGGGAATGTGAGTCTTCCTTGCTGTTGTCCTACATTTCTTGTCACAAGTCACTATTCATCTCCCATTTGTACTATGCTAACTGGAATATCTGGATGAAAGGACGATATTACCAAATCCCTTCCAGCATCGACATATACACATGTATTCCTGTCATTTGCTATCATGGCGTTGCCCTTGCACACAATTGAGCGTCTACAGTCTCTCTTGCGGCCCAACGGGTTTTTTGGGATAACCTCTTGGGTCAGCATGCCGTGGTCGTCGATCGTGCTCCGTAGCATCAGTCTGATGGCGCCACCACAGCCTTACTCGCCTACCGTTCTCGAGCTCCAAGACACGTTTTGTGGAAACTGGGGTTCCGAGTCTTACATGCGCCAACAGTTGCAAGAAGCAGGATTTCAGCACGAAGGTGTCATGGTCGAGAAGAAAAAGATGCGTCTTGGCGGAATAGAGACGTTCATGACCAATATGCAGTTTCCGCTAGGCGCAATTACGAAGAAGTGGTGGGAAGAGGATGGTAGAGCGGAGAAACTGCAAGAGTTGAACAACATTATGGAGAAGGTTGTTGCAGAGGCTGCGGGAGAGGGAGGAGAGGTGGAATTGGAGTGGGAAGGGATTGCTGGGTGGGGGTGGAAGAGTACATGACGGTGTGATGTTTGTTCAGCTAGTAGAGTTGTGGAAAGTTTTGGATCGAGCGACACATAGCAGGCCATAAAGAAGTATCCGTGGGCTCTAGATCCATCCGTGGTACGCTTGCCAAACCCGGGTCCCGTGGTTCATCCGCGCGTGATGATGCATGCATAGTGCGACACGTCTAGTGCCCCAGACGCACGTTCCCGCAAGCGTCGGGGTCCAGTGACGATCGTCCGGCGCAACACCTCGTGGCTCTCCATCTGACTTGACTTGGCCTTTACCATGCACAAGCCAGCTTGCTGGACATAGGCAAACAAACCCGTCCCCGTATCGCCCTCGTATCGCCCTCGCACTGTCTGGTCGTTGCTGAGCCTTTGCGCTCCCACAACATTCACCATGTCTGGTGCTCGCCCCCTGCTGTCAAACCGCGCGTCTTCTGAGATCAGCGGCGGTCGCGACATTGCAGAAGAAGACGCTTTGCTCACAGGCCGCCCGACAAGACACTCGGAGAAAGGACTTTCGCAATCACAGAAATGGAGGGAAGTGGGACTGTTTGTATGGGCCGTCGTCGCTACTGGCGCTGTAGTCGTGCTCGCTGTTCTTCTGCAAAGCTCCACCGATTCCGAGACGCCCAAGACAAGCGGGAAGAGGAACCTGATATTCATGGTCTCTGATGGCATGGGCCCCACCTCGCTGTCGCTCACACGATCCTTTATGCAGTTCCAGAACGGCGCTCCCTTCAGTGAACAGCTTGTCATCGACCAACACCTCATCGGCCAGTCACGAACACGGTCCGCTTCCTCGCTCATTACCGACTCGGCGGCTGGTGCGACGGCCTTTTCCTGTGCACAGAAGAGCTACAACGGCGCCATCTCCGTAACACCAGACCACGAGCCATGCGGTACTGTGCTGGAGGCGGCCAAGAAGGCGGGATACATGACGGGCTTGGTAGTCACAACGCGCATTACTGATGCCACACCGGCGTGCTTTGCGGCTCATGTCAACATGAGATCTGAGGAGGACCGCATTGCCGAACAGATGGTGGGAGACTATCCGCTCGGACGCGTAGTTGACCTCATGTTTGGCGGTGGCCGATGCCACTTCCTCCCTAACTCGACCGGTGATTCGAGCTGTCGCGCCGATAACAAGGACATTGTCGGATTGGCCAAGAAGAATGGCTTCAACTACGTCTCGGACCGTGCTGGGTTCGACAAGCTGAAGGGAGGAGCTGCGCTCGAGATGCCTATGCTGGGACTCTTTGCTGCCACGGACATTCCGTATGAGATCGACCGCCGCAACGAGAATGACGTCTACCCGAGCCTGCATGAGATGGCCGAGGCAGCCATGAAAGCGCTCAGCGATGCGACAAGGAACAGCGACAAAGGCTTCTTCCTCATGATTGAGGGATCCAGGATTGACCATGCTGGCCACCACAATGACCCTGCTGCCCAGGTCCACGAGGTGCTCGCATATGACAAGACTTTCAACAGCGTGCTCGATTTCATCAAGAAGGAGAAGACGCAGACGGTCATGGTATCGACATCTGACCACGAGACCGGCGGTCTGGCCGTGGCTCGACGTACGTCCACCCCTATATTGTAAGAGACTAACGCTGACACATTTGACAGAACTCCACTCTGAATACCCCGAATATGTCTGGTACCCGTCCCCTCTCGCCAACGCCTCTCACTCCGCCGAACACCTCGCTCTCGCCTACTCTACATATCTCCACACCAACCCCTCAGCCGACCAAACCGCCGAATTCGTCCGCAAATCCATCGCTACCGGTTTAGGCATCCACGACTCCACCTCTGACGAAGTCGCCAAGCTTGTCAAGGACCCTGCAACCGCACTCTACCAATACGCCGATATGATTTCGCGTCGCGCCCAGACCGGATGGTCGACTCACGGCCACAGCGCCGCCGACGTGAACATCTACACCTCTGACCCCGAAGCCGCGCGCGCTCTCAAGGGAAACCACGAGAACACCGAGGTTGGAGACTTCTTGCGGAACTACCTCGATGTCGATGTCGAGGCTGTGACCAAGGAACTAAGAGAGAAGGGCAAGGGATTGAAGGTGCTGGGTGTCAATGGTACAGAGGTGGGTTGGATGGGTAAGGTCCCAGATGCAGGCGAGAGGCTGGATGGACAGACGCATCTGGCGAGCTATTCTGGGGATTTCAAGAAGAGGGATGGAGGTGTTGTGCATGCTGATGACGTCCATGGTGCGGGATGTGGATGTGGACATTAAGCTTTTTTTTTTACTTCCATTATTTAACCTCATTTGAGCGTTTGTTATGTCATTTTTTATGTCTCTTGTCAATCAGTACTGTTCTGGACGTTTTTTCATCGTTTAGCATCGGGTTACTTTTGGGGAGTTTTTTGTGATGTCTGGATAGAATAATTGGATTTACATCAATGCTTTCTTTCTTTCTTTTCTAGGCGGAATCATTAATCTGCTTCCTCTCTTGCACTGAGTTTTATCTGGTTGGTTTTTTTTTTTGAATTTATAGCCTTTAGACTAGCTATACCCAACGACTTTCTACTCGGCTGCGATTCTATTCTTTTTTTCTCCTATCGTTAAACTGGATTTAAAATAAAAAATAAATATATGAATATATCTGACAACTATAAGTTAATAAAGCTCCCGTGTAGAGATGTTTGTATGAGTCTGCATATTTGATATATTTTCTTCTAAATCAGTTATGAATGCTGATTTTCGCAAAAAATTAAATAAAAAATATCAATGAGACAACACAACAAATCTGCACTTTAACGAAAAACCTTTGAGCTGCTGCATCACCCACTCTATTTATTAAAGCATATACCCGCGTATCTATCACACATACACGCATGACAACAATCATAGTCTTGCATCTAACGCATATTTGAGAAAACCAAGTCAACACCTGCATATCGCATACTTAAACTGTCAGCACATCTCTCTCACTGTCTACAAATAATATAAAAAAACAGGCTGCACTCAGAACGACGTACAAATTGTATTACTACAGAATGCTGTGATACGTTCAGCCATCAGACTACAGCAGACGAGTATAAGCAAGAAACTAGTGCCATGAAAAAGACACTTTGGCAATGAATCTGCCACCCAAAACGCCACGCTAAAATGAAATAAAAAAGAGTGACAAAGTAGAGAGTTGGTAGATAACCAAACCAGAGCTTAGTTGGTAGACCAACCATATGGAAATAGGTCATCGCACTAAGCGACTCTGTGAAGGTCGGTAAGGACATTTCCCTAACCCAGATAACTTAGAGGCCGCACAGGTCCAAATCATGGTTGTTAGAAAAAAACAAGGAGAAGACAAAAAAATTAGTTCAAGCATGTCCATCCCATGATACGGATGTCCCTTGAAACGGAATTCACGCGATGGTCAAAAGGAGCTAATAAAAGGCCTAGAGTAAAAAAGGCTAAACACCAAAATCATTACCAAACGTTCCACTACCGTACGTCCAGTCCGGCTGCGTATCTAGTAGCCAAGAGACGGAATCAAACATCTCAAAGCTATTGGCGCTTGCCATGCCATTGGTCAGTTGAAGTGGCATGCTCAGCGTATTAATGTGCGGATTGAAGTTTGCCAGGGTATGTGCGGGGTTTTCGGCCACGAGACCTGAAGGCGGTGTAGAACCGCCAGAGTCTGGGTTGGTAGGGTTCGTTGTGACGGTTTGTTCGAGTTGTTCGGCAGCGCCGTTAACCTGCGCTTCGCGCCAGCGCCACGCACAGTCAAACACTACGCTCATGCTCATCCGGCTTCTGATGATCAGGCCGAGAGGATCGTCCAGCAACGTGGCACTGCTTCGTCTTTGCTCTTGCTGCTGCTGTTGCCGCTGGTTGTGGTGGTTGAACATGCTGTTGTTCACTCCTACATTGCTGAGCGACGGCGATTGCGACATACTATGAAGGCTGCGGCCGCGAGAGCTTTCTTTCCAGAGCTGCGCTAGTACTTCGGCGAACCGGTCCAGAAGGTCGTTGGACCACACTTTGGCTTTCCTCAGCGCGTCGACGGTTTGTAGTACGAATTGTCGGCCTTTCTCCACAGGCAGTTTACTGGCGAAGTCCGAGTTGAGAAGCTTGAGCAGGGCGAATCCAGCTGCGAGAGCCATCTGCATGACGTAATATGGGACGTAGGGTAGTTTGCCATCGCTTTGCAACTTGAAAACGCGCTCTAGGTAAGCTGTCGCAGCAAAGTACAAGGCGACAAGGTCGTCACGCCGCTCGAGACGAGATTCGGGGTTAAAGAAAGAATACAGGTGAAGGTGTAGTGAGACGGCATAGTGATATAGCTCTTCCAGATCTATCGAATGTCAATCGGATGAAGCTGGACCAGAGACGACCAGCATGACTTACCACTGTCTACACCATCTAGAGAGCTATTTTCCTCTCTGACGCGCTCCTCTTTCAGGCGGTCGGCTTCGAGGCTCATGTAGCTGATGGCAGCACCTTCAGCAAACCGACGGCTGTTTACCGAATACAATAGCTTGTTGATTCTGCTCGCTGCCATTTCTTGGCGAAGCCGAACGAACAGCGTTGGTGGTATGATGCGCATGTGCTCCTCGTCGTCTATCCGGAAATCAAGAGTGGAGTCGTAGAGCGTGATGGAGGGCTGTCCATTCCCTGTCGATACCCTATAAGTTATTAGCCCTCATCTTGGATACTGGGAAAGACTGGTCTTACGTTTGAGCCACAATGTTGCAGACGGCCCATGTCCTTAGACGATCATGTATGTCCTCTTGTCGTAAGCGCATCTTCGTTCTGGAAAAGTCATCCGGGTGAGTCGGCTGGTGTAAACCTATTTGCATAGCGACCTGCATCATAGCACCGCACAGAATGAAGGTTGGGTCCGTCACTGTTCGCTCTGCCGGCAAAGGCCAGGTACAGAGAAGGCAAAGGGCCTTGACTACGTGGTGGTTCGGCTGATTCCTTATCGAGTCCCATAATAAATCACTGAGTGGTTTGGCGAGTTCTTTGAGAAGGGAAGGCCGATTCGCATATCGCCGTGCAGCAACAGCAATTATAGCCCAGAACAACAGCTTGTGGTCCTGAGAATAGTACTCGTCAGGCGACCGCACCTGGTCTAGGAATGGCAAAAATGGGTGGTATAACTGGAAATACTCGGTAAACAAGTCGTTGACCTCGCTGTGCCCGAGCCGCACTTCGCCTGCGCCGAGCGAAAAGAACATTGGAGAACCACTGCGCAAGTCGAGCAGAGATGTCGCCGCCACTTGCGTGTGCTGTGTTTGTAGATAGGCATCGTCCTCAGCTTTGGGTACCGGGCCGGGAGTGAAGCTGTGACTGTTTGGCGTCTGCTGTGGAGCTTTGAGGACAGGCTGGTTCGATGCGGCCTGGCCCTCGTACATGGCCAGCCTCTCACGCAAGTACTCCATTTCCTTCTCCATCTCTGCATTGCGGTTGCGCTTGCCTATGCGCTTGAAGTTGGGCTCGATAACGCATCGTAGATTCTGCTTTTGGCACCGGGCGCAGCTGACGAAAGGATCTTGCTGGACGTTGCATTTGAGCTGCAGAAAATTAACGTTAGCGAATGGAAGAAGGACAGGACCAAGAAGGCTCAGGGATGCGCCGCTTTGTACCCATTGCCAGCATCTGCATTTGCTTGGCTCACCTTCTGTTGGCGACACTCGTTGCATGCGCGCTTCACGGCGGTATTGCGCCGCGACGATGAGGACGGGCGCGCTTCTCCGTCGCCATTTTCATCGTCGTCGCTGGATGCCGATCGCTTGAAACCGCGCGCGTTGGTACTGTTGGGGCTGGCGAAGGGGTGCGGAAGGCCTTGTAGTCCTGGGGTCGTCGGGGACATGGAATGTAACATACTGCTCGACATGGCCGACCGATATCGCAGACAACTTAGGGTGTCGAGGTGAGTGGAAGTGGGGGTCGCGCTGGTTGTGTGTCCGAGGCCGCCAGCGCAAAAGTTACCCTCATCCGCGGCGCCAAAACTCTGACTCCAAATACCGGCAACACGGCGGCAGATACCCTCGAGCTTCCGCGTCGTTTGCAGGCGCGAGTCACCGGCTCCAGGCTCCTCCTGCAGGCATCCACCCGTCCGAGGCTCACGAGCACTGACAAGCTTTACACGAACGCCTCCAGGTCGCCAATCACAGCCTGGGACCCATGCTTGAGTCGCGGCTCATCAGCCTTAATGCTGGCTGATTGCACCGTTGTTATCCGACAGATGCTTCCCTTCACGGCCAGGTTCGTTTACAGCGTAGTGTTAAACAATACAACCTATGTGACGTCTTCATTGACTGGGAAGAAATAATTCATGTCACAACTATCAGTACCCTGACTACGTTATGTCATGCAGCAATAAGAAAAAGACAAAAATAAAAACAAAAGGATCCAAGGCATCATCGTCTGAGCACATGTTGGCATTGAGTTTCAGTATTTCGTATCCCCGGGCGCTGTATTCGCCCAGCAGCACCTGGACAAGCCAAGCTTCAGGCGCACCGCACTTTGCATTGGGATACGGCTTCTGGGTAAGCTTGCAAGCCACTAAGCCCTCACAATGGCATCACACTACAGCTTCCTTGGAAAAGTCGTGTCGTAGCTTGTGGATGTATTCGTGATCCTACTCAGCTACATCCTGGCCGAGTGGCGCAGAAATCTTCTTGATATCGTAAAAGCCGACCGAACCAGGAGACTGCCCATAATGCACGTAAACACCGTTGACCCAGTTTTTGACATGCTAAACCCCTTCATCCTTCAACGCAACGCTTAACGCTTCTTTTGCTGGGACTCCTTGAGCACCTTCTTGACGACCTTCTGCTCCTCAATCAGGAAAGCACGGACAATGCGGTCCTGGACGCAGTTGGCGCATCGCGATCCACCGTAGGCGCGCTGGACGGTCTTCTTGGGGCGGGAGACTTGGGCGTACTCGCGGGGGCGGAGGGCGGGAACACCCTGGAGCTTGGTACCGCAGTCCTGGCAATCGTCAATAACACGTCGGGAGGCCGTGTCCATTTCTACTTACACCGCACTTGGGGGCAGTACCCCTCTTCTTGATGTGCAGGTAACGGAGCTCACCACCGGGAGTCTTGATGATGCGGACCTTCTGGCTCTTGGTGTTGTATGGCGCACGTCGCCTCTGCCCAATGGTCAGCCTTGAATCCCAATTTTCTTCTTCTCCAATCCTCTCAATCGCCGGTTCTAGCTCTCGAGATTGCGGTGCGACGTACGTAGGTGAGTCTGTTGGAAGGCATCGTGATAGATTTCCCGGGGAGTCAGTGGGTAATTGTCTGCAGCTGTGTGAGCGTTGTCGTCTCGGAAGTGGCGTGGCGCGTCGTTAAAAGTCGTACCTGAGTCTGTGGAGAGGGTTAGTATCGAGGAAAAAATTTGGCAGCAGGACGTCGACGAAACTTACCACTGGGTTGCTGTGTCGTTAGTGAGGTCGTCGAGATCAAAATTCCGGTGTTCTGCAATTCTCGCTTACCGCGACCTGGCGCTAGTGGGCTAGGCACGCGCTAGCGTGCGGCGACCCATATCTTCGGTCACGTGCCATCGCTGCTGTCTGCAGATGTCGCGAAGACAAAAGTTCATGCACGCCACTAGCGACCTATCTCATCACCTTTACCACACAACACGCGGGGTTGTATCTCTGCATTGTGTGCGCCGCCACTCTTTCGACTTTCGGTCCATTGGAGGTTTTCGTTAAGCGTGCGCGCCGACGCGACTTTCCCCTTCTTCGACCGCGGCGCTGTCCGCAAAGCTCAGGACTAGACTCCTAAGCTTGTCGCGACCAACTGCGCTCAGCCGACCCGCGCAGTACAGTGCAGCACCAGGGTCGCTTTTTCAAGGTCGGCAAGCCCTTTGTTCCTCTATTTTCCGTATTCGACGAACGTAGCAAGGAGCTCGTGGCAGACCTCCAGCTGTCGATCTCTTGCCTTCGACCCTCACGGCGCAAATCCGTTGTAATCGCGCTTCGAAGCTCTATCTGACGACAGTAGTCTTTTCTCCCCCTTCGTAATAATCAAAATGGATTTCCCTCCGCCTCCTCCACCGCCGCCGCCGGGTCCTCCACCGCCAGGTCCTCCAGGTTCCGGATATGCGCCGCCGCCGCCGCCTCCCCCTCCTCCAGGCCCACCAGGTGCCCCTGGCATGGCCGGGCCTCCTGGTATGCGCCCACCAGTCGACCCTCAAATCGCCAAGTTTGCGCAGAAGAAGAAGGACTGGTTGAGGCAACAGCGTCAAAGGTTTGGCGAAAAGCGCAAAGCTGGGTTTGTCGAGACACAGAAGGCGGATCTTCCACCAGAGCATTTGCGCAAGGTCTTCAGGGATATTGGCGATGTATCTCAAAAGAAATTCACTTCAGACAAGCGGAGCTATCTTGGTGCGCTGAAGTTCATGCCTCATGCTGTTCTGAAGCTCCTCGAGAACATGCCCATGCCCTGGGAAAGTAGACGTGACGTAAAAGTCCTCTACCATACCAATGGGTGCTTGACTCTGGTGAATGAAGTGCCTCGTGTTATTGAACCTGTGTTCCACGCGCAATGGGCCGCTATGTGGCTAGCCATGAGGAAAGAGAAGAGTGACCGACGACACTTCAAGCGAATGCGTTTCCCACCTTTTGACGATGAAGAACCGCCCCTGTCGTACTCGGAGAACATTGAAGACGTAGAGCCTCTGGAGCCCATCCAGCTGGAACTCGATGAAGATGAGGATAGCCCTGTGTACGAATGGTTTTACGAGCACCGACCACTTCTCGACACCCCACACGTGAATGGACCCAGCTACGAGACCTGGAACCTAGACCTCCCTCAGATGGCGACTCTGTACCGTTTGAGCAAACAGCTTCTTAGTGACATTGTAGACAAGAACTACTTTCACATGTTCGACTTGGACAGCTTCCAGACTGCAAAGGCCCTCAATGTTGCGATACCCGGAGGCCCTCGCTTTGAACCTCTGTACAAAGATATCGATCCAAACGACGAGGACTTTGGCGAGTTCAACGCGATCGACCGCATCATCTTCCGATCCCCAATCCGAACGGAATATCGTGTATCATACCCATACCTCTACAACTCGCTACCACGCAGTGTCAAGCTGGCTTGGTACTCGTACCCGCAGGTTGTCTATGTCCGTGCAGAAGATCCGGATCTACCAGCCTTCTATTTCGATCCTGGAATCAACCCCATATCTTCCAGGGCTGTGGCTCCGAAGAATTTGTCCATAAGCCATGAGGACATGGTCTTTGGGGATGCTGATGAGGATGATGAGGACGACTTCCAGATGCCCGAGGATATGGAACCATTTATGGCTGATGAGGAGATATCTACACCAGAAACTGCCTCAGCTATTGCGCTTTGGTGGGCACCTCATCCCTTCGACAAACGATCAGGCCGTATGGTTAGGGCACAAGATGTTCCCCTGGTCAAGCAATGGTATCTTGAGCACGTTCCCGCAGGCCAACCAGTCAAGGTCAGGGTCTCGTACCAGAAGCTGTTGAAAACATATGTCCTGAACGAGCTCCACAAGAAGCCACCTCAGGCACAGAACAAGCAAAACTTGATGAGGACATTGAAGGGCACCAAGTTCTTCCAACAGACCAAGATTGACTGGGTGGAGGCTGGTTTGCAGGTGTGTCGCCAGGGTTACAACATGCTAAACCTCCTTATCCACCGCAAGAACTTGACTTACTTGCATCTTGATTACAACTTCAACCTGAAGCCAGTGAAGACCCTCACCACAAAGGAGCGAAAGAAGTCACGTTTCGGAAATGCCTTCCATCTGATGCGTGAGATTCTGCGGTTAACGAAGCTCATTGTCGATGCTCAGGTGCAGTATCGCTTGGGCAACATCGATGCCTTCCAGCTTGCTGACGGTATCCTTTATGCCTTCAACCACGTTGGTCAATTGACTGGTATGTACCGGTACAAGTACAAGTTGATGCACCAGATCCGCTCTTGCAAGGATCTGAAGCATTTGATCTATTATCGATTCAACTCTGGACCCGTTGGTAAGGGTCCCGGATGTGGTTTCTGGGCTCCTGCATGGAGGGTATGGTTGTTCTTCATGCGAGGCATCATTCCTCTGCTCGAACGCTGGCTAGGTAACTTGCTTTCTCGTCAGTTTGAGGGTAGGCACAGCAAGGGTGTTGCGAAGACGGTCACCAAGCAGCGAGTAGAATCGCACTTTGATCTTGAGCTTCGTGCTGCTGTCATGAGCGATCTCATGGACATGATGCCTGAAGGCATCAAGCAAAACAAGGTCAACACCGTCTTGCAGCATTTGTCGGAAGCATGGCGCTGCTGGAAGAGTAACATCCCCTGGAAGGTTCCTGGTCTGCCCGCACCTATCGAGAACATCATCCTGCGTTACGTCAAGAGCAAGGCCGATTGGTGGATCTCGGTCGCCCACTACAACCGTGAGCGTATCCGAAGAGGCGCTACTGTGGACAAGACCGTCGCCAAAAAGAACTTGGGACGATTGACCCGTCTGTGGCTCAAGGCCGAACAGGAGCGCCAGCACAACTACATGAAGGACGGTCCTTATGTCTCGTCTGAGGAGGCTGTTGCAATCTACACAACCATGGTCCATTGGCTGGAGGCCAGAAAGTTCCAACCGATTCCTTTCCCCAGTGTCTCATACAAACATGACACGAAGATTCTCATCCTAGCACTAGAGCGTCTCAGGGAAGCTTACTCTGTCAAGGGCCGTCTTAATCAGAGCCAGCGTGAAGAATTAGCGCTCATTGAACAGGCCTACGACTCTCCTGGAACAACACTGGCTAGGATCAAACGCTTCTTGCTTACGCAACGTGCGTTCAAGGAAGTCGGCATTGACATGAACGACAACTACAGCAGTATCAACCCCGTGTATGACATCGAGCCAATGGAGAAGATCACGGATGCATACCTTGATCAATACCTATGGTACCAGGCCGATCAGCGACACCTGTTCCCGGCTTGGATCAAGCCTTCAGATTCCGAGGTCCCACCTCTCTTGACGTACAAATGGGCACAAGGAATCAACAACCTTGACCAGGTCTGGGAGACCAAAGATGGCGAGTGCAACGTCATGATCGAAACCCAGCTCTCAAAGGTCTATGAGAAGATTGATTTGACGATGCTGAATCGTCTCTTGCGTCTTATCATGGACCACAACCTGGCAGACTACATCACAGCCAAGAACAACGTCCAGCTCAACTACAAGGACATGAACCATGTCAATGCTTATGGTATGATTCGCGGGCTACAATTCTCTGGCTTCGTGTTCCAGTACTACGGTCTCGTCTTGGATATTCTGCTGTTGGGCTTGCAGCGTGCTAATGAGATTGCTGGCGCCCCTGAGAGCCCCAACGATTTCTTGCAGTTCAAGGATAGGGAGACTGAGGTCCGCCACCCCATTCGACTCTACACAAGATACATCGACCGCATCTGGGTCTTCTTTAGGTTCACCGCCGAGGAGTCGCGAGACTTGATTCAGCGATTCTTGACTGAGAATCCTGACCCCAACTTTGAGAACGTCATTGGGTACAAGAACAAGAAGTGCTGGCCGCGCGATTCCAGGATGCGATTGATGCGCCACGATGTCAACCTTGGCCGCGCTGTCTTCTGGGACCTGAAGAGCCGACTGCCGCGGTCCGTCACGACGATTGAATGGGACGACACGTTTGCCAGTGTCTACAGTCGCGACAACCCCAACCTGCTCTTTTCGATGAATGGTTTCGAAGTGCGCATTCTGCCCAAGATCCGAAACCTGACTGGCGAATTCCCCGTCAAAGACAGTGTCTGGTCGCTCGTCGACAACTCTACGAAGGAGCGCACTGCAGACGCCTTCTTGCAGGTCACGGAAGAAGACATTCAAAAATTCAACAACCGCATCCGACAGATCTTGATGTCTTCCGGATCTACCACTTTCACAAAGATCGCTAACAAGTGGAACACAACTCTTATTGCGCTGTTCACATACTACCGTGAGGCTGCAGTGTCGACCGTCAACCTGCTCGATACCATTGTCAAGTGCGAGACCAAGATCCAGACTCGTGTCAAGATCGGATTGAACTCAAAGATGCCGTCTCGTTTCCCTCCCGCAGTGTTCTACACGCCAAAGGAGCTCGGTGGTTTGGGTATGATCTCCGGATCGCACATCCTTATTCCGACAAGCGACAAGCGATGGTCCAAACAGACCGACACTGGAGTCACGCACTACCGCGCAGGTATGTCGCATGACGAAGAGACATTGATTCCCAACATTTTCCGTTATATTATTCCGTGGGAGTCGGAGTTCGTCGACTCGCAGCGTGTGTGGATGGAGTACTCGCAGAAGCGCCAAGAGGCACAACAACAAAACCGACGACTCACTCTCGAAGACTTGGAAGACAGCTGGGACCGTGGTCTACCTCGTATCAATACGCTCTTCCAAAAAGATCGTAGTACGCTCAGTTTTGACAAGGGTTTCCGTGCTAGGACCGAATTCAAGATCTACCAACACATGAAGAGCAACCCCTTCTGGTGGACAAGTCAACGACACGACGGAAAGCTCTGGAATTTGAATCAATACAGAACGGATGTTATACAGGCATTGGGTGGTGTAGAGACCATTCTGGAGCATACACTGTTCAAAGCAACAGCTTTTCCATCTTGGGAAGGCCTCTTTTGGGAAAAGGCGAGTGGTTTCGAAGAATCGATGAAATTCAAGAAACTCACAAATGCCCAACGTTCTGGTTTGAATCAAATTCCTAATCGTCGGTTCACGTTATGGTGGTCTCCCACTATCAACCGTGCAAACGTCTATGTAGGCTTCCAAGTGCAGCTTGATCTTACGGGTATCTTCTTGCACGGTAAGATCCCTACACTCAAGATCTCGCTCATTCAAATCTTCCGAGCCCATTTGTGGCAAAAGATTCACGAGTCGGTTGTCATGGACCTGTGCCAGGTCTTCGATCAAGAACTTGAGGCGCTTGGCATTGAGACAGTTCAGAAGGAGACTATCCATCCTCGTAAGTCATACAAGATGAACAGTTCCTGCGCCGACATTCTGCTCTTCGCCAGCCACAAGTGGAGTGTCTCTCCACCATCGATGCTGTACGACACCAAGGACACAATGAGTGCAACGACCACAAACAAGTTCTGGATCGATGTTCAGCTGCGCTATGGCGACTACGACTCTCACGACATTGAACGATACGTACGCGCAAAATACCTTGACTACACCCAAGACAGCATGAGCATCTATCCGTCTGCGACTGGTCTTATGATCGGTATTGATCTTGCATACAATCTTTACTCCGCATATGGACAGTACTTCCCTGGTCTCAAGCAGCTCATCCAACAAGCGATGGCCAAGATCATGAAGGCCAACCCCGCCCTCTACGTTCTCCGTGAGCGTATCAGGAAGGGTCTCCAGCTGTATGCGTCGGAAAGCTCACAGGAATTCCTCAACTCCCAGAATTACTCGGAGTTGTTCAGCAACCAGATCCAACTGTTCATCGATGACACCAACGTATACCGTGTAACAATCCACAAGACTTTTGAGGGTAACTTGACAACCAAGCCCATCAACGGTGCGATCTTCATCTTCAATCCCCGCACTGGTCAACTGTTCCTGAAGATCATTCACACGAGCGTATGGGCCGGTCAGAAGCGTCTTGGTCAGTTGGCCAAGTGGAAGACTGCCGAAGAAGTCGCGGCTCTTATTCGATCGTTGCCAGTTGAGGAGCAACCGAAGCAGCTAATTGTCACTCGTAAGGGTCTTCTTGATCCTCTCGAAGTTCACTTGCTTGACTTCCCCAACATCTCTATTCGCGCGTCGGAACTGCAGTTGCCTTTCCAAGCCGCGATGAAGGTAGAGAAGCTTGGTGACATGATTCTGAGAGCCACTGGACCTCAAATGGTGCTCTTCAACCTGTATGATGAGTGGCTGAAGACCATTTCGTCATACACCGCTTTCTCCAGATTGATTTTGATCTTACGTGCTCTCCACGTCAACCAGGATAAGACCAAGCTGCTGTTGCGTCCTGACAAGACTGTCATCACTCAAGAGCACCACATCTGGCCTTCGCTGACAGACGAAGATTGGATCAAGGTCGAAGTCCAACTTAGAGATCTCATTTTGCTCGACTATGGCAAGAAGAACAATGTCAATACTTCGTCGCTCACTAGCAGTGAAGTGCGTGACATTATCTTGGGTATGGAGATCTCGGCTCCTTCTATGCAACGCCAACAAGCTGCCGAGATCGACAAGCAACAGGAAGAACAGCAGCAGTTGACTGCCGTCACCACCAAGACCCAGAACATTCACGGCGAGGAGATGGTCGTTACAACAACTTCACAGTACGAGCAGGCTTCGTTCGCATCCAAGACGGAGTGGCGCACTCGTGCCGTTGCCACATCCAACCTGCGCACTCGTGCCAACAACATCTACATCAACTCCGAAGATGTCAAGGAGGAGGGCCATTTCACCTACGTCATGCCGAAGAACGTACTCAAGCGATTCATTACCATTGCCGACCTGCGTGTCCAAGTTGCAGGTTACCTCTATGGCAAGTCGCCACCTGACAACGACCAGGTGAAGGAAATTTGTACCATTGTCATGATTCCACAGGTTGGTAACACTCGCGATGTTCAGCTGCCAAAGGAGCTGCCAAGGCACGAATACCTGGACAACTTGGAGCCGCTGGGTATCATCCACACCGTCAGCGGAAACGAGCCACCGTACATGCAAGCGAGCGACGTTACTCAGCACGCTCGTCTCATGAACCAGCACGCCAGCTGGGACAAGAAGACTGTTTCAATGACCGTATCCTTCACTCCTGGTTCGGTCTCGCTAGCTGCCTGGGCTCTCACACCCAACGGCTACAAATGGGGTGCCGAGAACAAGGACACCATGTCCGATAACCCAGCAGGCTTCAGCACTAGTTTTGGCGAGAAGTGTCAGTTGCTGTTGTCAGACAAGATCCGTGGTTACTTCCTCGTCCCCGAAAACGGTATCTGGAACTACAGCTTCATGGGTAGTGCGTTCGGCACCGTCGAGAAGAAACCAGTGCATGTGCGCCTTGACACGCCCGTCCGCTTCTACGACCCTGTGCACAGACCGCTGCACTTCCACAACTTTGCTGAGCTCGAGGATGTGTGGGTCGACCGGGAGAACCAGTTTGAGTAGATGTTGTAGGGCAGTGGATTGGAATTTGACAAGAGGTAACATGATATTTGCATAATCAGATCATACCGTAATATGCTTGTTCAGGCGTTGAAAGAGTCCAGGGCGTTTTTGTGCGCGTAAAGGTGCATTCGTAGGAGATGGTGGCGATGAGCCCGGGACAAAATGTGCATATTGTATTATAATGTTTTCAGCGAATCATATTTGAAGTCGAAGGAACTTGTGCAACGATCGTATTGGTGCTGCTCATCGTGAGACTTTTTTTTTTGCAAAGAGACGTGTTAATTTGGTTGCAAAGAATTACAACATGGAAAATATAAAAAGAAAAAAAACCTCCTGCTCCCCCACTTCATTTGCATTTAGTATGAATACAATGATAGCACATATTAAGCTCTTATGAAAAGTGTTCGGTACAGTAGGGGTGTGGCAAATACAGCTGAGTATGAATTGGCAATAACAGCTTCCTGATACTGTGTAGCTGCCTTGGGTGAATGATGATTTAGTCTATGGCTAAAATTCAGCGAGTTCAGCCACTCTAGCCTCCTGCTGAGTAAAGTGGTATAACGGACCTATGTATGTTGAATGATTTTGCGAAGGGTTACATTGTGCCAGTCACGTGGACTCTCATTCACGCAGCCTTTCACACTATACACCCTAATCTTTACCCTACCCACGCTGGGTATCTACAGTAAGCCCCAGCCTAGGTCCGTGGCTTAAATTAAAGAGCGGAGATAGATTTCTCCTGTAGGCTAAATGCTGCATAAGGATTTGGGGGCTGAAACACAGTTGGTTGATCCTGATGTCGGCTTGCAACTGCTGCACTTTTCATTGCGAGCGAGGATCGCAGAAAAGGCATCGGAACAGGTCACCTACAGTTGTGATCGCAGGCGCAGCAACGCTACTAGTTATTGCCTGATGGCTAGTGACTCTCTGCCCAACACCGTCATCATTCATGGCACGTCCGTGACCAACCAAAGCCAAGGATTCGCCGGTGTCAACCTTGGAACCATCAATTATGCCAGTATCAACAATGGATCTGGTAAACTGCACTATCCCGCTCTTGCGTTACTAATATTTGCTAACACGCCCATTTGGTAGATGCTAAGGAACAGACGGCCGTTGCGTGTCACCAGGCGCTCTTCCTTACCGATTCCCATGTTGTCCGCGAGAGCCTGACCAGCGCGAAAGGCACGAGAGTTGCAGGTACCTGCGAGTGGATCACACACCACACGAGCTACCGCGAATGGCTACACGATGGTAGTGGCGGTGACTCTGACCGTGCCAACACCCGCCTGCTGTGGATCTCGGGCGGGCCAGGCATGGGCAAGACGATGATGTCCATTTTCCTGACAGAGGAGCTTGAGAGGCACACAGCAAGCGCAGACAATGCCGAGTTAGTAGTGTTCTTCTTCTGCAGCGCCGAAGACGAGAAACGCAATACGGCCGTAGCTATACTGCGCGGGCTAACGCACCAAATTATCACGAAGCGTCCGCAGCTAGTCAAGCATGCGTTGCCATACTTTGAGACTCCTGAGAGCACAAAACAGACCTTGTCATCTCTAGAGACGTTGTGGCTTATTTTCAGTAAGATTGTCGTCGAAGCTGGGGCGATATTCTGCGTGCTTGATGGGCTCGATGAGTGCCACGAGGACTCGCTCCGAGCGTTGATGCCGCGCTTCGTCAGTTTGTCGGGTAGTGGAGCTTCCTCAGTGTCTCAGGGCATGTTCAAACTAATGATTGTTAGTCGCGAGATACCTGGTTTGCAGGAATGTGCGAGAGTGAAGCTGGACCCGGATCATAACAAACAAGTGACCAGCGACGTCGAGCGAGTTGTATCAACCCAAGTGAACAAGCTGTCATGGATGGCAGGATTCAACGAAGCGTTTCGAGAGACTGTTCAGACAACTCTGCTACAACGTGCTGAAGGGACGTTTTTATGGGTAGGCTTTGCAGTACACGAACTGTCACAAAAGCGGACATGTAGCGATGTTTTAGAGACACTTGAATCTCTTCCGAGCGGCCTACCAGCACTCTACAACCGGATGCTACGGAAGATTCCAGCTGAGCGGAGACATGACAGCAGTACAATCTTACAATGGGTGACTATGGCGCTACGGCCGCTGCAGCTGCGAGAGCTAGCAGCTGTACTGGATATTACAACGATTCCTACTCTCACCATTGAGCAAGAGATGCTTGATAGGATTGCGCTGTGTGGACCTTTATTGAAAGTGCAGGAGCAGGTCGTCAGTTTTGTACATCAGTCAGCGCGGGAGTACCTGCTACGCAGCGACAAGAATGCAGTACTTGAGGCATTTCGCATCCAACCGGACAGAGCACACTACAAGTTAGCCTGTGTGTGCTTGGACTATATAGCGCAGAGCAGCCTACAGCAAACAAGTCTCAAGCTTGACGACCCATCGCACTCGCAAGAGTCCCCACTACTACCGTATGCAGCGCTTTACTGGCCTGAGCATGCAGCAAACTGTTCCGCACTATCAGCCGACCTTTTCGATTATGCCAAGGCATTCTTTAAGCCAGACAGCCTTCTCAGAGAGCACTGGTGGCAAAGTTATAAACGCGCGAAGTGGGTACACTTACCATCAAAGTTACCTTTGCTGCATATAGTGTCCTACTTAGGAATAACTGTATGGGCTGAGAAACTACTTGAGGAGACCTGGATACCTTGGAGGCGCGGCTTGATAAGAAAGCGAAACCAGGAGAAACAGACCGCATTGCATATGGCAGCTGAGGGAGGGCACCAGACAATGGTACGACTACTTATAGACAAGGGTGCAGAAGTAGATGCGAAAGATAATGGTGGAAGGACGGCGCTGCATTGGGCTGCTTACTTTGGGCACATGACAGTAGTCCAAGTACTTATGGAGCAAGGCGCAAACGTGGCTGTCAGGGATCCTGATGGTGTGACAGCATTGTATATGGCCGCTAGCGGATGGCACATGACTATAGTGCGGCTGCTGGTGGTAGGAATGAGTGCTGATGTTAAGACAAAAAGCTTCGACGATAAGACGGCATTGCACTTGGCAAATACAAACAGGCAAAAAGTGCTACTACAGCTCCCTGGAAGTTTGGTCGAAGATGTTGGGTACAACCGCCCTTTCAAACAGAGGGCGCTCCATAACGCAGTTGAGTTATGCAACGAAGCGTTAGTACGGCTGCTTTTAGAAGATGATGTTGACATCGATGCGAAGGACAGCTATGGTAGGACGGCATTGCACTTGGCAAGTAGGAACGGGGATAAGATGATAGTGCGATTGCTTGTAGAGGGAGGAGCGGACATTCAAGCGGAAGATAAGCATGGGGAGACTATACTGCAATGCGCGATTCGGAGTGGGCATAAGTCAGTAATACAGCTACTAGTGGAAAGAGGAGCTGATATTGAGCCGAAGGATGAGAACGGGAAGACAGCGCTGCATATAGCAGCTAGACGTGGAGATAGGGCGGCGGTACAGCTATTAGTAGAAAGAGGAGCAGATATCAAGACGAAGGATGAGCATGGGGACACTGTACTACACTCAGCAGCTCGGAGTGGAAATGATTCAGTGATACAGCTGCTAGTAGAAAGAGGAGTAGATATTGAGGCGAAAAATAAGGATGGGCAGACAGCGCTGCACATGGCAGCTGAGAGTGAAAATTGGGTGGCGGTACAGCTGCTAGTAGAAATAGGAGCAAATATTGAGGCGAAGGATAAGAATGGGGACACCATACTACACTCAGCAGTTTGGGGTGGAAATGATTCAGTGATACAGCTGCTAGTAGAAAGAGGAGTAGATATTGAGGCGAAGAATGAAAATGGGAAGACAGCGCTGCACATAGCAGCTGAGCTTGGAGACGAGGAGGCAGTACAGTTGCTGGTCGAGCTTGGAGCGAATATCAAGGCGAAGGATAAGGATGGGAAGACTATACTGAACTGGGCAGTTTGGGGTACGGAAAGGACGATGACACGGCTATTCATGGAGAAAGAGGAGCGGATATCGAGCCGAAAGACAAGGATTGGGTAATAGTGCTACACCTGCTTTATCATACAAAAGAGTTGACTCTCTTTATTCGAATTTTCTATACATCTAAGCGGCGGGTATGGATTAGTCAAGTCCTTTGGTTTAAAACATTAGAGTCTCAGGACCTGGTCAGTCACTACGTGATGAACCAAAACTAACTTATTTATCTTTCTCTCTTCCTCACCTCTTCCAGACCCACAAATCTAACCTGTCCGATGCGCTAAAATTCTCTTCGGGCGCTCTCGCGCCATCGGGTCAAGGAAGGGCGATGGCGTAAGGAGCGGATTATACGCAACGACTATCAACACCCAATCAACATACAACATGCAACAACTAGTTACGCCTTGGAAGACACACCTTTCACCTTGCTTGGTTCAGTGCTGAACACCATCTCGCCCCGCGACGCAGCTGTGTCTTGGGCTGACGAGTTTGACGTCATTGATGCA
This sequence comes from Curvularia eragrostidis, assembly GCA_020744315.1. Taxonomy (NCBI): domain Eukaryota; kingdom Fungi; phylum Ascomycota; class Dothideomycetes; order Pleosporales; family Pleosporaceae; genus Curvularia; species Curvularia eragrostidis. Next base: position 66,698 of record JAIRCK010000063.1, on the reverse strand, counting down.
GTAGCCTGCTTCAAAGGACGCTTTTGAGGGATCAAGCGCGCCATCAGAAGATGAACACGAGTTTTCCTTTCCTCCAAGATGGTGCGCTAGATGGCAGGTGGGCTCAATGGCAGACGACCCGTTGCCGACGAATGAGTAGAATTACTATATCTACCCGTCTCGCTATCTCGAATTCCTCAGGTTGACAGACAAGTGATACTATGGCCAAATCACTGATATGGCCTGTTGCTGTCGGCAGTGAGAAGAGGCAAAAGGATGCAATACAACAGGCAAGATTGGTTGCTTGGTGGTTGCCGTCAACCGCGCTGGGCACGGAGGCTTGCGCCAAGGCGCTCCACACAACCACAAAAGCACCCCGCCTTATTGACTGTCGACCCGCGCGTATTCCATTGTAGAAGGAGGTTCGCAACAATGAAACGCTTATCCTGAGAGCGCGATTACCAAGCCCTTGGCTTGCATGCTGACAGTGGTCTCCGTCCAGTCGGCCGTCTCTTTCCTGGCGACTTTCAGGGCTAGGGCGGAATGGGGAGGTGACAAGACCATGAAATGGAGTCTTCCTTGGCACATTCTGTTCATCGTCGTGGAAGCTTTGACGGTTTCCATCTTTTTGCCGCTTAGCTCAGCTTGGCATATCTTTTTTGAACGTTTCCGCCGCGCCAGTGCCGCGCCCAGACTTCTCGGTCATTCCTATCTTATCTTCATTCAGGGCGGACCACGGTCTTGGAAGCCTCCAACAGCGCGCTTAACGGCGGCGGCATGCCTGATAGACTGTACGAGCATCCTTCGACCGGACTAGCCGAGATGTTATGGGTCATGGGTATCATTTCTGGATGTAACCGTGGTGATAACACGGCCTAGAAGTGGGCGGGAGGCGAATTCGACGGCGGAATGCTTCATTGTCGCGTGTTGGCCTCGTGAAAGCCTGATCCCATGCTTTGGCATGCAGCTCCGCTTGCCCTATATGAATAGAGCCGTGTACCCATCCTTGAGATGGAGACGTTCAGGCCCGCCGCTCGTTGGATTGCTTGACTTTCGCGACTTTCGCTTTTGTACTTTGCTTTCCCTGAAGGCCAGGCATTGGTTTGCCCTACGTCGCAATGGCGGCCAATACAGACGTCAAGACGTCTCTCGAGATCACAAAGGGAGCGACTATGACGACTGATCCTATTTCGGTTTCAATCGACACCGATTCCACTTCGTCACACGAGGATGGACGACGCGCTCCTACCGAAGAAGAATGGGCGACTCTTCCCAGAGTTGCTGGTAGTATTCCATGGCAGGCTTGGACGGTGGCTGCTGTTGAGTTCGTCGAGCGGTTCAGCTACTACGGTACCAGCGCTGTCTTCGTCAGTGAGTGGCCCAAAATACGTACCTAGACTTTGCACTAATCGCATCTCCTAGACTTCATCCAAAAGCCACTTCCACCGGGCTCTAAAACAGGTGCTGGCTTCCTCAAAAAGCCTGGTTCCGGTGCTCTGGATATGGGACAACGTGCGTCGACCGGCTTGAACATGTTTAACCAGTTCTGGTCTTACATTACACCACTTGGGGGCGCCTGGCTTGCCGACGAGTACTGGGGGCGCTACAACACCATTCAGTACTCCAACATCATCGCTCTTATCGGACACATAATCCTCATCATGTCTGCGATCCCTGCGGTCATCGTGAAGCCAAATGCAGCCATTGCGATATTTTCCATTGGTCTTGTCATCATGGGTGTTGGAACCGGTGGATTCAAAAGCAACATCTCGCCTCTTATTGCCGAACAATACAAAGACCAAAAGGCCTACGTCCGCGTCCGAAAAGGCAGGAAAGAGATTGTTGACCCAGCCACGACTACTTCGAGGATATACCTGTACTTTTACTTCTTGATCAACTGCGGCTCCATCACCGGATCGCTCGCAATGGTCTACTCGGAGCATTTTGTGGGCTTCTGGCTGTCATTTACGCTCCCAACAATATGCTATCTGCTCTGCCCGCTCATCCTGATCACGATGAAAAAGCACTACAAGCTCTCACCGCCCACGGGATCCGTCATGGGAAAGGCGTTCAAGCTGGTTAGATTCGCTATCAAGAACTCTCCGCGAAAAAATACCTTCAGGGATGACGGCTTCTGGGAGAGAGTCAAGCCCAGTTCTCTCCGGGCTAACAACCAACCCGTTCCATCCTGGATGACGTTCGATGACGCTTGGGTTGACGAAGTCAAAAGAGGTCTGCTTGCATGCAAGGTTTTTGTCTGGTATCCCTTGTATTTCTTGAGGTAAGTTTCGACCAAAAAAGCCCCTGCCATGCCGTCGTTCTCCCCACTGACCAATGCTGCCAAACAGCTACAATCAGATGACCGGCAATCTCGTTTCGCAAGCCAACACAATGAATCTCGGCAAAGTCCCCAACGACATTGTCGCAAAACTAAACCCCCTCTTCATCATCATCCTCATCCCAATCATGGATTTCATCATCTACCCGGGCCTCCGCAAAGCCGGCATCGTGCTCTCGCCCATCAAGAAAATCACGGCTGGATTCGCCCTCAGCTCCTTCGCCATGGTCTCCGCCTGCGTAATCCAGCACTACATCTACACCATGTCCCCTTGCGGCGACAACATCAACGCCCTCAGCAAAACCCGCAAAGACTGCAACGCCGACATCACCGTCTGGGTCCAAGTCGTGCCCTACGGTCTGATTGGCTTCTCTGAAATCATGGCTTCCATTACCAAGCTCGAATACGCATACACCAAGGCGCCGCAGAACATGAAGTCGACCATCCAGGCCGTTGCGCTTTCTACGTCTGCCGTTTCCGCCGCCCTGGGCCAGGCTTTCGTCAGTTTGTCAGAGGATCCGCTCTTGGTCTGGAACTACGGGTCCGTGGCTGTCGTCGCCATGTGCGGCGGTATTGGCTTCTACTTGACGTTCCGCAAGGCGGATGCAGAGGAAGATGCTATGAACAATATCAAGGAGAGTACGTTTATTGGTGGGAGAGAAGTCGGGGATGCGGAAAATGTCGAGACGCTTAGTGTGAGGGACGAGAAGAATGAGAAGAGCGGGCTGTAGATGAATGTTATGACTGGAGGGATGGAGATTTGTATCTAATGATTATGAGTCCGGATTAATGGACACTGAGACTCTGGTGAATTATGATTATTCTTGCTGGGCTGAAAACGCTATCGCAGGCATGTTAAAATACCAATTTGCTTCCCCTATAACAATGTTCATCAGCTGTACACTCGAGATAAGGGATAATTGCTTGCCGAGTTCTTGTTTCCAATTTATCAAGTACCGTCATCAGCTGCTGCACCGACATCACTTGAGTAATCCCATATAACCCTGAATGGAAACAGACCGGGCAAAACCTTCATACAACTGGGCCCCTGCTCCCTAGTCCGATGTTATCGCCCATATATTTTTCCAACACTTACCCATCTTAACACAGTGCTTGCGACACAGCTTAACTCATGACATACACACCATGACTTCAAACACTACCCTTCCATATCTGCAGAAGCCTTTTTCAGACATACCGCTACACACACAAAGTCCCCAGTCCACAGACAAAATAAGAAGAAAAAAATAAGGCCGCCCAGTCTATCCCACAAGACCACGCAGCACTACACCGCACCCCTTTCTGCCCCACCACCACTACTAAAACATCCACCAAACATACCATCAATCTCCCCTCCTCCCCTCATATCCCCCCCAAAACCAGTCCCCAGGCACAAACTCCGGGGCCCCCGGCCGGAGCGTCCCCGTGTAGTACCATGACGACGACGATGACGACGGCGCGTGTGGTACTTGATACTGTTCATCTTGTCCTCCATTACTAAATTGTGCAGGCCCAGCGGTGGGGAGAAGGCTGGGATGGTAGTATGGGGCTTGGTAGGTGGGTGTGTTGTTGATTATGTGTTGCAGCGGGTATGGGGGGTATGGTTGGTGGTGGTACTGCTGCTGAAAGGGGTGATGGTGGATGAATACATACTGGTATGGTGAAGGTGGTGGGTAGGGCTGTGGTGTGGTTGGCTGGGCTGGTGCTGGTAGTTGAGTTGGTGCGGTTGGTCGGGTCGGTGCTGGTGGGCGGCGAGCGGTTAGTTGAGTGGGTGCTGGTGAGCTGTGAGCGGTGCGGTGTGTGGTGGAAGAGTCACGGTGTGGGTCGCTTGGTTCTGAGGAGGGTTGCTGTGGCTGGCTTGTTGGTGGAGGATGGAGTGTTTGCGATGGAGATGTATTAGCGATAGGATTTGCTTGACTGGAATCGGTCGTTACGGGCGGTGCCACGTCCGACTGTGCTGCGGATGCGTCTGCACTGTTTTCAGAGGATCCAGGGTCAGCCGTGTTCGTGGAGGTGGCACTGTTCGTGATGGGTGGTCCGATCCGGTACTTGACGCTGCTGGCAGTACATTGTCTCAGCAGCTCTCGCATTATGACCTCGTACGGCGTTGGCTCGGGAAAGACGGGACAACGACACGCGACATCCGCTAACTTCTTCACCCGCGGGAATGCCTCACTCGCGTCGGGTCCCAATGAGTAGAGCTTGTACGACCCGTGTCGGCAGGCATGGCGTATGAAGATACGAATGCACATATCCTCGCCCTCCTTGACGACAGGTATATAATTTGAGTATTCCCATTGTGTCAGTATATCTGGGTTGACGAGGCAGAGACGAAGGCGCTCGATGGTCGAAGGAAAGTTTTCGCGGACAGGCTGTGAGATAGACCCATCAGCATACAGTGTTGACAACGAGGTGGGTTGTAAGCATCAAGAAACGTGAGAGAATTTGACTAAAAAAGGCCTAGGATAAAACTATCCATCACAGATACTCACAAGCGGATTCAGGTTGAACACCGCAAAGATAATCTTGCGAACCCGATGACTCAGCGGCCTCTTTGGAAAGCCATATATTTCCCCAAAGGCAAGCTCCAGAAACGGAACAAGTTCTCTAGCCGCCTAGTCTAGATCAAGAATCTGCGACATGTTTTCTCTGTGTATATTTTCTGGCAATCGCGTGCGCGGGTTGGAGCAGAGCAATCCAGCTGGCGAGGTTTTTCTTTGTTGCACGATTGGAAAAGCGTTTCAAGAATGGAAAAGGATGATGAGAGTTAACGATGGGGATTCTTGACACAATGTGGGTGTAGCTGAGTGAGTTTAGCTGATACCTTTCACTACACTTGTCGCTTTTACTTCAAGCGTGTACGTCATTCACGCTCATATGGGAAGCTTCGAGCATCCTTCGAGCCCGCCAATACAGCTAGATGTGGTTTCCGGTAAGAAGCTAGAGAAGAGCACAACAGCAACAACGTTGCAGACACATCCTACATGCACTGACTGGCTTGTTTTCACACGTGTATGTGCACATATTGATAGTAGTTATCCACCGTCAATTACTTCTTACCAGAGCCACTCGAGGCCATACGTTCCTTGAAAGGAGCAAGGAAAGAAAGATGAAAAAGTGGACAAAAGGAATAAAACAAGATAAAAGAAACACTAAGAGAAAAAAAAAGAATCGATCTAGGAGGAGAAAAGGTTGAACAAGAAGAGTAAAAAGTCCCCCAAACTCCCACCACATTCAAATCATCGTACTCCAGGTGCCCGTCTTTCCTTTGCCCGATCCAATCCCTTCAATGCCAAAACAATGGTCCTCCATCCAACAAAAAGAAACTCTGTCCTCATCTCCCCATAACTTTTCTTCCGACGATGCCCACCCTACTAAGCAGGCGTCGTGCTCCGATCTCTCCTCAAAAGACCGCCTCGACTCTTCTCCTTGGGCCGTGGACTGATGCTCCCCGGCTGACTCGTCTCATCGCTAGGCTGGAAACTAGTGCGAAGGGTAACCATACCTTTGCCAACACCCACGTTCTGCTCGCTGCCACTGCCCTGATCCGAGATGGTGAATTGAGCCTCGCCAAGCTCCTCGTCACGACCAAACTTGGAATGGTTCTTGACTATGATCTTGAAAAAGGCGTCGGCTGTGCATGCCGCCTTGAAGGATTCTTCAGCCGCATCGAATGTCGCAGAACCTTGGGGCGCCTTGATATGGTCTGTCTTGTGAATTTCCTTCTTGCCGAGCTGAATGTGTACGCGGAGATTAGTATTTGGGGCAAAGCCGTCAGCGCTCAGAACAGTAATGTTGGCTGTGCCTTGCTCTGCGCCACCGGCACCGTTGCTGTCACCGAAGCGGCTGTGGAAGCTTTGTGCGCCCCAGCTGCGATGCCTGTGGTGGTTCGGGCTATCTTTCGGGGGCGTGGTGTTCCCGCTTTCAACAGAAATGACAGGCGTATCAGCGGATGGTCGGTCTGTGGCGGTGTCTGGACGCTCGGGTTCGTCATCGGCAGCTTCGCCACGAGACTTTCTGCGCTTGAAACCACGGCCGAGGAATGTTCCTGCACGAACAACGTTACCGCCCACAAACGCAGCGCCCTTGCCGACGCCCTTTACAGGGGCGCCAATGACCTTGCCTGGCACAGCAAAGGTGCCGGAAAAGGTACTTGAGCCCTGGCGGGACCGCATAACGTAGTCTGGTTTGAACAGCATGCGCAGGCGAATCGCTCCAGACTTGCCATCAAGCGCCAGTGTAACCTCTTGTTGCTGGAAGGGCTCCAGAAGCTCCAGATTGATGGAAGCTTTGCCGAGAAAGTCTGCTTTGTCGCCAAAGTCCCAGTCGTAAACGTTGACCACAAAGTCGGCTGCTGTCCGGCTTCGTACTGGCACCTCAAAGTACTCATTCCAAGCAGGGTGGAGAGTCTTCTTCTGTGTCTTGGTTTTGTAGACCTCCTTGTCGTTGAGCACAAATTTGCAGTAAGGATCCGAGAAGCCGTTGCGGTCAGCGGCAGGCAGATCCGCTGCATCTAGCACATCTACTCGGAGGGTACCCTGGTTGTTGAATGACTCGCTAGGATCCAGGCGCATCTTGACGGGAATGTATTTGAGCAACACAGTTATCTTGTTGTCGCGCCCGTTCTTGTCTTTCAGAGTGAATTGGGTGGGGGTGTTCTAGACAAGTGGTCAGTGAGTGTCTTTGTACAAAACATCATCTACGCACCAAGGCCCTCCGCAGCGTATCGATCGTGTTGCCAGTCAACTTGGCAATGACATCGTCACCGTGGTCTTCGCCGTCGTTGTCAACGTGCTCCATGATACGGAGCGTAATCCTGGAAAAGTCAAGCTCTCGAATCATGGTATCGCCAACTGCGTCTTGTCAGCATCATACATAATCATGTTCTTGTTCACCGTACCATCGTTGAAAGTCATTTTGTTAGACCTGATCTTCGTGCTGACATAGCTTGCATATGCCATGTCATCCATGATGACATCGACGTGACCGCCAGTCCTGGCAAATTCACCATCGATGAGCTTGAACACAAGCAGACCAGATTCTGTGGCATGTCAGCAGAGTTCAATAAGAAGGGAGGTAAGAATATGGTGGATAAAGCTGCAGGTCGGGGACAACCAACTCGACCAATCCAAGTCCGCATTCTCACACTGGCCACACAACCTACCATATTTCTGCAAGTCGTCGGCAGTAAGCTTCAACTTCTCAATCTTCTTCTTTTCTGGAACTGCTTCCTCTTGCTGTAACTCGTTCTTCTCAAGCTCCTTCAACATGTCTTTCTCGCTGGACTTGAGTGACGAAATGGTGCCAACCGTCTCGGCCTTGCTCAAGACAGAAGAGTTGGACATCACACGCTGGTGATTGGCCTTGGGTTCATCCGATGCGGCACGAGCCGAGCCATTGGCTGCCACCTTGGTGGGTTCCTCTTCCTCTTCGTCTTCCTCAGGATCCCAGGTCGGGTAAGTTGGGTAGAAGGAGCAAGTGTAGTTCAGCGTACCCCTAGTTTGGGAATGTCCAGCCATCCTCAAATGTCCGGCAATAGGCTGTTTTTGTTCATATTCGAGGTACTCGCCGTTCTCATCTTGCTTGATGTAGTCGCCAGCCAGCAGCTCAATGTGCCCCATTGCGCGGTCTTTGCCGAGATTCTCTTCGTCCATGACTTCGAGCGTAAGCTTCTCCCGGACAGTGTGTACGGGCACATAGATGACCTCGTCCCAGTCTGGGTTGAGGTTGTTCTTGAACACGACCGTGCGGCCCTTTTCAATACCAGAGAGCAAGACGCGGACGTAGGGGTCAGATTTGCCGAGCGCTTCGAGATTGCGCAGGTCACGAGCGCTTTGGAAGTGCAGTCTCATGACACCAATGGGCGTGAGGTAGCCACCAGAAGAGACGGCTCCCTTGAGCGCGACAGGCTTCCAGTCGAGCTTCATCTTCACGCGGCCGCTTTGTGTACCTGCCAGGTTATACCATTCGTGACCCTTAGCCATCAGCTCCAACATGTCATCGATAGTGATTTGATAGGTGCCGAGAATTAGGTCGGCTGAGAGTTCGCGATCATCCTTTACGACGAGACCCAGTTTGGCCTTCTTGCGGTCGGTAATGAGCAGCTCCTTGGTAGCGTCTGGCCAGATGGGTTGGTTTGTTCGCTTCATGGTGCGCGATTTGTGAATTTCATGTCCGTTCAGGAGCAGGACGGCATATGGGCTTAGTTGTCCAATCATACTCTTGCTGCCGTCAAGATCCTTAGCCTGCTCTACCGTGAACTTGCAAATACCCGTTCGAGACTCTGGGGGTGGCTCCTTGGTGCCATCTTCGAGAGTAGTTTCTCCTAGAACCGGGAAGAAGCGAACATCGGCCGAGACAAGACCGCGTGCTCGTCCTCCTGACATGACCTCAAGCTGCAGGTTCTCGTGGTTGGCTTCTTCCTCGAGCTGTTCCAGAGCAAACGTAGCGGTGCCGAGCTCCTTGTCCTTTCGGATATCGTTGTAGTCAAAGATGTTAATGGTAAGCGAGTCTTTCAACGAAGTGACGATGATGTTGACTGTCTCATTCCATCTTGGGTTTGCGTTTTCATGCACAGTCTTTGTGCGGCCAAGTACATTGCGGTTGTTGATTGAGACAGTAGCGTAGGGATCAGGCGTGCCGGAGAACTTGTCGGGATTCTTCAGGCCTTGAGCACCGTGGAAGTGTACTTGAAGAACACCAATAGCTTGATCCACAGGGTTGCCGGCAAGCATCTTGGCGATTTCAATGGGGAAAACATTGGGGTCGTACATCATGGGGCCGAGGTTGGCGTGGATCTGCTCCATGATGAAGCTTTCCAGTCCAGGGATAAAATTGATGTCGAAACCAAATGTTTCTCCACCCAGGGGCTTACAAACATAGTCAATTGTTGGGCGTTCCAGGAAAGACATTTCAACCTTTTCAATGTGGGGAAAAGGCAGCTGCAGCTTGAACTTGAGGCGCATGAGGCCAGAAAAGGCCATGTCTTCGACGATAACATCCAAACCTTTGCTGACAAGGCCTTTGCCGACGCGGATTTCTAGCACAACCTTGGGATTGATCTTGTTCTTGATCTGCCTTGCGGTAAGGTCAGCGGTGTCATTGGGCGTAAAGCTAAACTTCCAGTCCATAAGCACAATGTCATCCTGAGTCTTTGGGTACGTCTTGACGTGCTCCAATCGTGGAGGCTTCGTGCCCAGCACAAATGTCTTCATCTTCAGGCTGTCGAGAAATGCTGGGGTCGAGGTAGAGAGAACCTGGTCTACAGTACCCACAATGGTATCACACAAGACAGGCGCGTAAATAGGCCAGAACTTGACGAGAAAGCTGTTGATCCACTCGAGGCTCTCGTTGTCTGTCTCCAGCTTGGCCTTGGCCATCTCGCGATTCAGATCGTCTCGAGCATTGCGACGCACGCGGCGGATCGAGGTTCGGTAGTAGGTTCCGCAAATGGCCATGAAGATCATGACCCAGCCCAACCCACCGCCAAGGACGCCTACGACCCACGAGCTCAGACAAGCAAAGATGATGACGCCCGTATTGTGGTACCAGTCGCCGTAAAACTTGTCTTCGAGCCTGCTTTCAAGCCATGTCTGGTGATCGGCCAGAGACGGTTCCTCCTCGTCCGTGTTATCGGAGCCTGGCATACCGAAGCGCGGCGCCCATCCTACTCGCTCCCACCGCGCGTCTTCGTCAAGTTGTTCGGGCGCATGGCCATTTGCCTTTGCGCCTTCGGCTGCCTGTATTGCGCCGGCCTTGGTAGGCGAGGGCAGGTCATACTGGGGCGGGCCAGCAGCGTCGGTATCTGACACGAGCCCTGCCGCCTTATGCTCGCGGTGAAAGCCTTGGGGGACTCGGGCTTTAGCCTGGGCTCTCTTCTGCTCCGGGCTAGCATCTGGGTCGAACTGGAAGGCGGCGCTGCCGGCAGCTTGCGCCTCCTTGACTATGGATTGTTCTGCTTGCTGTGGTGTGATGGAATTGTTGGGGTCTTTTGCTGCCTCGAGCACGCCCTGCTGCTTCAATTCGGACTCTCGCGATTCGGTAGCCATGCTGGGCGAAGTGGAGCGGAGATGCCCGAGCCCGCTGGCGCTGTACAGCAGCTACACGAGGATTGCAGCGTGCAATTGGGCGGGTGGAAATCAGGCGGGCAGAATTGCGAGCGCACAAGGGGGAAAAACAGGTGTATGAGGGAGGGACCGAGAAGGAGTGGTGTTGAGGTTGGAGGCGGGAAACCTGTTGTCTGGGCCGATTAGCTTGCTTTGGCACAGGCGGCGGCAGCTATGGTTTAAGCGATGCTGCAGCGGTTTGCTGCAGTGAATGAGCACTAGACTGAACTCTACTTTACATGCCGAGATTATTGGCCGGCGGTGGATGGATAACGGCAATGAAGGCACAAACAAGGAAAGGCTAGGGCGATGGTGGTGGTGGTGCGGAGACGGAGACAAAGATGGAGAGAGAGAACGCGCAAGCACACCTGTCCTCTTGACGCCAGGAGGCCGAGGAAAAGGGAGCTTGGTATATGGAGAGATGGAGAGAGTATAGTGTAATTGCTGGACGGGACCAGCAGCTCTGCGATCATGGCGATCCGGACGTGCCTTCCTTCCTTGTCCAGGGCAAAGCTCCCTGGCCGCCTGCACTGCCACACATTGCATACGGCGTCATTAGCAGACGGCGACGACGACGGCGACGACGACGACGACGCAGCGCGGCGATTGCTGCGAAGATGCGGCGTGGCTTCGGGGAAAGGCGCTTACTGTCTGGCGTAAGCTGCCTTGCTTTTGCACCCCGGCGCACGAATTGCTGCTGGCACAGGCATGGCCGTGGAGCAAATCCCCAATGGGCTTCCTATGACGCTATCACGCTACTGCCGCTGCCGGGCGCACATCGCGTTCCCATGGACGACCAGGGTCCAGGGGGAGCTGCCACCAATCATGCGCCTCGCTGCCCCCGACACCGCACCGCCACACTCTGCACCCATCCACGCGTTCTTATCCACCGACCCCACATTCCTCTACAGTGCACACACGACACATGCTGTCTTCGCACGCAGGCCTGCATCCTGTCACATCTTTCACATTCTCACGTCTCTCCACGTTTCAACATGGAGTTCCTTGGGTAAAGAATCAAAAAATTGTCTCGGTTGGCCATGTGTGCGCGTGGCGCCCAACCAGGGTCCACCGACTATGGAAACTACCGTCATTGGCGGGTCAAGTCGAACAAGCCCCTCCCCATTCCACCACCGCATACGCCGTGCATCTATCGTTTCTTCTGTCTGCAACAAGCAAAGCACCTCAGCGTACATTGCCCAATGGCGCCGATGCCCTTCCTGTATGTATACTAGTCCTCTATCCGCCTCGTATTCCGTGTACACTACACAGGCACTTGCAGACCGCCTCGTGAACAAGACCCCCTTCGTTAGCTACGCATCCAGCTGAGATATGCCTGGGCCATGCGCTCGCCTGGACTCCACGAACTAGGCTGTTAGTTTCCACCCTAGGCTGTCCAGATCGACCGGCTCGCCACCACATCTCAAATCTACCCGGCCGCCTTGCATTACCATTACCTCAAATCTCCTTGAGCAGCCTTACAATCTGGCCTCGGACACTGCGCGCCCAATTTAGTAAGCAGGTCCACTAGCAACTGGAAACTTGCGACCAGACACTCCATCTTGCACCCCAGACACATACCTGTGCACCCGAGGATCCCGGTGTCTGTCCCTGTCTCGGCTCCCGTTTCTTGACCGCACGTAGTCGCGGTCGTCCCACTCGTCTTTGGCCCTATCGTGACTTCGTGTTCTGCCACTGTCGCGCTCGCGTTCGCGCGGGTACTCGACATCGGTAGAGTGCCGTCGGTGCGACCGCCCACTGCTGCCAACTCCACCGTCATGTCCCTCTCGTTCGCGATAGTGAAGGTCTCGCTCACGCGCATACGATGGCTCACCCTCTCGAACTGCGCTCCCGGGGTGTAATGTGGGAGACCCCCATCGCACACCGCTGTGTGGTGCAGGCACAGGCCTGTAGCTCGCGCGCGGAGGCATGGCTGGCCTGCGATCATACTGCTTCCGTGCTTCCTGTTGCGCGTGAGCCACCTGAGTCGCGAATAGCGGTGATGTTGTCGGCCGATAAATTGGCTGGGGTGACGTTGCCGTCGAGCCCCGTCCTTCTACTCGAACGCCATCATACTGGTTCGAGTATCGACGTGCCTCGTGGTAACTGGGGAAGTATTCCTGCTGTGCGGCAGGTGCTTCGTGGGATCTGCGAGTGTGGAGTGCCGGGGTACGGTGGCGGGGCGATTGGTCCGGATCTGAATCGGAGTCGGAGTCGGTTGTTGATAGTGAAGATGCGCGACGTGGCGGTTGGGGGCGCCTGTGCGCAGCATATCTGGGTGCTGCTTGGGGTACCGACGCCACAGGCGTTGCGTCCTCGTCTGAATAACTGTCGCTTTCATACCGACCTGGCATAGTCTTCTTCCTGCTAGCAAATGGATTCAGCGGGTTCAGCATGTGCCTGACCCGTGAAGTGACTGCACGGTCTCGGTCGTCGACAGGCCGCGTCGACTGCTTCATGACGTGACGCATAAACGTGGGCCGCGGCCTCTCGTTACGATAGAGTGGATCTTCAAAATATCGGAATGCGCCATGCTTCTCGTCGGCGGACGAAGGCTCGTACTCGGTCGAAGAGCGCATTCTTGGTTCGTCGGTGCTTGCTTCATTCGCTTCCTCTTCTGCCTCTTTCTTGAGTCTGGCGGCGACATTGTGATACCACGCCTCCATGGCATCGTCCGGCTTATCTGGAAAGCACTCCTTGGGGAGGATCTTGGGGAAGACTTCGCCCGTCTCTGGGTCGCGAATGTCGTCCAATTCCACGGCCCTCTGCAGAAAAGGCACATGCTCTTCTGGCCCCAGCAGCAGCTGAATCGTCTGCCATGTTACGAATCCTTGTTTCTTCAAGGCCGGAATCGTTGGGCTCGAATAGCCATCGTCGTCCGCCGCAGGCTGTAGGCTATGGTATGCGCCCAGCGAACGATAGATGAATGCTATCGACGACGCTGGTGTATCCGTGAACAGGACATCATAGTCGCCGCCCACACTGCGGTACCAAGCTGCAACTTGCGAGGGCGTCAGATCCGGCGAGTCGCTCGGCTCAAACTTCTTGCTCTGCAGACGACATGCATCAGTAACCCATCAAGCTAGGCGAACTGGCGTCGCCTCGTACTCACAATGACTTCTGCGATGCCCTTGAGCAAGCGATCCAGCTTCGGGGTCCCGCATTTATCTTCCCGGAATAGGTAGCCCCAGTAGTCGTATGCTTCGCGATGCGCCGCGTCGGCGTTTGCTGCGTTGGCGGCGTGCTGCTCTTCCTGCTCCGTTGACGCTGTGGCCATGCTGGGGGGACGTGAAAATAGTGGTTGTCAATGATTTCAAGCATATGTAAAGGCCTCGGCTCAATCTTCGGAGCTGACGTTTGTGTCTGCAAGGTGTTGCGGTGAACCCCGCTGCCGTGCAATGCAGTAGTGCAGGCGTGTGTTGTATGGAACGTGACGGCGTCCGGGAGCTACTGCTTCGCTGCTGCTGCTGTTGCTTATAATCAGAAGAAACGTGTGGCAGCTATCAGCAGGCATCATCGCGCTGTGACGGCGAAATGACTGGGCGGCTGCGCCTCTGCACAGCACAAGAACCACTAACAAGTTGGGATGTTGGGCTCGCGGCACGTTCGCGTGGCTGGTGACATGCTGACATCACTAGGTTAGGGCCGCAAGGCTGAGCGTGGCGTGAGGTAATGTGAGGTAGCAATCAGGCACCTGTTCGGGCTTCAGCGACACACAGCCCCTAGTAAGGCACCCACACCCGCCCAGGCCGACATTTGCGCCGTCCCGTGCCGTCCCGCGTTGCAACAAGAGAGAGAGTTTGTCAAGTCAAGACTGAAGAAGACGATTATATAGTATTTTTCTACTCGCCAATATGCATTTTGTCTATCATGATGCGTGATTCATTGGCGGGCCATGGCTATTACGCCCCCGATTACCCACACATATCCTTTCTGCCAGAGGATTATGAAAAATGCATTGCCGTCCCTCGTTCCCAAGTCGCTGCCAGAAGAGACTCCCTCTCTTCTTCAAAAAATCTATTGGAAATCGCAAACAAAACACGAGCCCCACACGTGCTCTAGTGCTCGAGCAGCCTGAGCGAACCCTGTACAACCACGTTCTCAAGAATGGAACCTGGGGGAATGTCGATGGTGGAGCCCTCGGTTGCGACAATGATGACAGTGCCCTTGAGGGTTACGCCACGGCCCAGGTTAACGGGACCGGTGATGGTAAGATGGTCCAGCTCGACAATCTTGGGGATAGAGGGAATGCGCGCCTGGAAGCTCGACACCTTCTTGAAGTCGCTGCCAAGCTTGATCAGCGGCGCGGGGCCGAAGCGGTTGGGGTCAATGACCAGCTGGCCGTGCTGAAGTGTGTAGAGATCAGACTTGACCAGCATGAGGTCAGAGCACGTCTTGACAGGCAAGAACCTCCTCCTGGGAACGTTGACACCGTGTGCGTTCTTGAAGTGCTTGATGGCGGCACCAACAGCTGTCTCAAGCTGGAGGACAGAGATGTCGGCCTCGCCCTTCTTGTCGGCAGGGATCGACTTGCCGTTGGGGATGATTTCCATGGCAAGCTCGTTGGCCTCGACAACACGCTTGATGGCCGCCAGGTTCATCCAGATGTTGTTGGTATTGAAGTACTTGAACTTCTTGATCGACTTGAACTCGTTGACGTGCTCCTTGGGCACCTGAGCAATTTCGAGCAGACGGACCGAGCCCTCGTAGTCAATGATGGTACCACCCTTGACGTCAGCCTTGGTCTTGTCCGTCAGCTCCATGATGTACTCGGCCTTGGAGTCAACCATGTGCTGAAGGATGCGGAGATCGACAACGGCACCCAGGTTGTCGGCGTTGGACAGGAAGATGTACTCGATGCCACGCTCCATGAGCTTGTCAATCATGCCAGTGTTGTACAGAGACTCGAAAACGTCACCGTGGCCCGGGGGGTACCAGTTGGAGATGTCCGAGTTGTACTCCTTGGGAGCAGGCAGAAGCGAGTCCTTGAGGATACGGGGGTACCTCGACTGGTTGAATGTGAGAATGTCAATGTTGTGGCCCTCGTACTTCTTGATGATGCTGGCAGTGTCGGTGTCGGTGTTAAACGAGTTCATGAGCACAAAGGGGACGTTGACGTCGTATGTGCGGTTGAGGTACTCAATCTGTCGTACGGACAGGTCGAGGAAGGACATGCCGTCACGGACCTCAATGACGGACTTGGGGCCAACGCAACCCATGGAGGTACCGAGACCACCGTTGAGCTTGACCACAGCCAGCTTGTTCAGGTACTCGACGCCCTCGCTGTTGGGCAGGTCATCGTAGCCGACGACCTGCTCGGCCTTGGGCGGAGCGATGCGGTTCCAGTCAATGGCATTGCCCTTGGCCTTGTCGTTGAGGTATCGGCGGAACAGGGCGAAGAAGTTGTCCATCTCCGTCTCGAAGTACTGCATTGGTCAGTATGTTACGTTTGTATGACGTGGGGTGCCTCTGCTAGGCCCGCCCGCCGCCGCCAAGTACCATGGCCAGCTCATGGCTGTGGGCAAGAAAGCCCAGCCAATTGTGTCTTGTGATGCAAGCGGTGCGGTGGGCGGGAGGAGTCGAGCAGGAGTGGGGAGCAATGGAGACTGACCTTCTTCTCAGCGGGGTCGGTGACGGTATCGGCGAGCTTGTTGAGCGCATTGCGCATTTGCGAGGCGGCGACATTGGTCGATGTGTTCTCGAATGCCTGAACAAGGGATTTGGGTCAGCAAAAGGGCCATTGAGATGGTGCTGGCTGAGAGACTCGAGTGCTGGCAGAGTGGCAGTTGCAAGGCCGCCGCGACGAGGGTGTTGCGCATGCACGCAGGCGGAGCGGGGCAGATGCTTTCAGAAGGCAGCCATTGCGGCTTCGACGGCATCATCTGACAGCTTTGGTGGAAAAGCTGGCCAGTAGGCTCTCATCCTTGCACAGGGTGCTGCAAACCCAGCAAAGACAGAGTGTCCCGTCTGGTTCGCCTCCAGCACGCATTAAGGTGCCAGCTCAGTACAGGACGGGAGGCAGACAAGTCGTGTGAATACCGCCGTAGAGCCAATGGATTGACACGAGACAAGGAAAACAGGCCAAACGAAAGATGCAGAGACTGGAGAGACGCGTACTTACCACATGGGACTGCGACTTGCCGTGATGGCGCTGGGAGAAGCCACCGTCGCCTTCAGCGGCGGACGGCTTGAGGTGAGCGGGGATTGCGCGGGAAGCCATTGTGTGAGAGGGACTGGGCAAGTCGAGGAGGCAGAAAGGGGATGTCGAGGACAGGTGGTGCTGGGGAGGTGGACGAGGACTCCTTATAGGCAATGGCTCGAGCTTGGCGCTGGACGTGGGGCAAGTCAAGTCGAGAACGAGCTTTGGCCTGGTAGCAGCAGCAGAGGGCAGCCAGGCAAGAGACGGTGTGCGGCTGGAATTTTATACCTGCAGTATTGCCGCTCGCAGACCAGAAGGGCAGTTTTGAGCGTAGCATCTCTGCATGCCAACGGCGCCGCCGCCAATGGGTCCTGCCCACATGTCCCTCGCCCCCAGGCCGCGTGTGGGCGAGGATTGCTATCAATTGGGCGTGTTCCAGGCGGCTTCATTGTTTGTTTTGCTGGGGACAAGCTGCCAGCCCACCTCCGCCATGTTGCTGTACATAGACACACTACATACACATTGATACAGGTACCCACCTCGGCGCCCCTTGACCGACGGCCCACCTGCATGCATACTACTACATGCTTTGTGTACATACACATGTCGTGTACTGTACATTGCGGCATTGCGGCTGCTTGCTCTCAAACACACACACACCTCGCCACGCTCGTGTCGCTGCCCTGCCGTCTTGCAGTTGCATGCACAATTGTTGAACAAAATCCGTAGAAGCTATGGCGATAAACTGCAAAGCCCCTCATCTGGCCGCGGCGCTAGCAGGGGGGCCATGCAGTCAACCTGACGTAGCCTGCGCGACCGCCTTTCCCTCTGCTCCCCAACAATCTTCCCCGGCGTGCGGGCATACTCCCGACTTTGCCCTGTGGCGACCGCCCACCGCCCAGCCAACCATGCGCCGTCCCTGCGCCTGGAGCAAACTCTTCACGGCCTCACCAGCGCCTCGATACTTCGCACCCACCCGTGGCGGTTCCATGTCTACCAGGTGGCGTCGCCTCCCACGCTCAGCTGTCGCTTAGACCACGTGGGGGATCTGCTACTATCTATGTCCTGGTAAGCTTGTGTATGCTTCCAGCAGCGATGCCCTGGCTACCCAGACGTTTGCATCAACGCCTATCAGCGCCGTGCTAGTATATACAACACCCGTGGCGTTAAGCTTTATGGGCGCCAATTCGAGCTGAGCATCCTCGATACACCTGCTACAAGATATCACGCCGCCTAAGACAAGGAACTAGATAATGGCGTGGATACGGAATCGCCGCCGCGGCCGCTAGCCGAGCCTGTCTGTATCCATAGCGTACTCTCAATTCAGGAACACTTATTTTAATATCTTCGCGTGGCTTGCGTCGTACCCAAATCTGCACCTGTCTCCATGGTTACAGCTAAAGTATATACGCTTTGGTTCTGTCAGGCACTCGCGTCTCTAATCCAATCGCACCGGCCGCGTAATCTCCACAGCAGGCGCGTCCGCAAAAGGCACTGCGTGGGGCTTGCCAATCCGCAGCTTGATCCATGCCCCCTGGTCTGCCTCTTGCGTAAAGAACTTCTGTCGGAGCTCCTCGATAAGCCACGCTAGGAGGCTCTCAATCGTCTGGAACGAAGACCCTGAGATCAGCTACCCCCATGTCAGTTAGCGTCCAGTGCTGAAAAAAGAAGGCTTGCCCACCTCGAACAATAGCCTCTCCAATTGCGGGTAGTCGTCAACACGGGAGTCGGCGATCTTGTCTACCCAGATATTGACATCCACAGGTTGCTTCTGTAGCCTCTCGTTCGAATTGACTCCAATCAAGCAAGGAATACGAACGTTGCGCAGATACAGTACGCTTGACCGTGTTCCCGACTTTTCGATACAAGACGTCATGTGGCCTGCCCCCTCGCCGAGCATACTTCCTTTCAGGTAACAGACGTTTGTCTCAATGGCATAGATCTCGGTCGAGCCTGCAACATCACGTACACACTGCGAGATAGCAGCAGAGAGCGCAGCTGTCGACGACCAGCCCAGGGCATCGTCGCTGAAACGGGCCTGGATCGCTTTGCTGAGCGTGCCGTAATGCACAGTACTGTCGTCGACAGAGTCCGTCGAAGAAGCTGATGTGAACTGCTTCCCCAGAGTGAGAGTGACGCTGATCAGGGCCCTCTGCTTCTTCTCACGACCCCAGACATCTTTGCCGGCATTGACAACGACTTCCAGGTTCTGAACCATGATCTTGTCACATTGCCCGCTCTGAACGAGTTGTGCGTCCCACAACGCCTGTCGTACAACCTGGGCCATGGTGCCAAAGGTCTATGGTAAATCCTCGGACGAATCAGAGCTTCGCAATGTGCCTCCCGTGATGTTTGGCGATGTGATCAAATGAATACTTGTTTATCCGTCAGTCGGAACTACGCGGTAATCTTTCAAGGTCGGTAAATAAGACATTGTTGTCTAGGATGCGGTGATGATCGCGTGTCTGGTTTCCAAGTAGCGCATATTCGAATGCATGAATGAGATGAAAACATCTGTATGGGCAAGCCATCGCGTGAACAAGTTCCGACAGTCCACTCGAATAACCCCCCGTTTTTCTTCACCGGACAATGCGTCTCATCAAGCCAAGAGTAGAGTGCAGCGCGAACATGCATAAAAAGGGCTGAGGGAGGTTGGGATCACTCACAAGCTGAAGAGATGTCACGTCAGGCTGAATGGTGGGGTGTATGACGGTCGCCCTTGAGCCCTTGAGATGCACGGACGCCTTGCCCGAGCTCCGCAATCGAACATTCTAGCTACACATCAAACTACAATAATTCACAGCCGGTCCCTCTGGCGCCTACGCGACAAGACGACAACCGCATTTGCTGTGTAGAGATAGCCTAATTTTCACATTACCATTATGGCTGACGCACTGAAAGCAGAGGGCAACAAGCTCTTCGCCGAGAAGAAGTTCGCCGAGTCCATGTAAGTTCCCCGCAAACATGGCCCGGCCAACCGTTTACTAACAAAGTATAGCGAGAAGTTCTCACAGGCCATCGAGCTCGACCCGTCAAACCACGTCCTTTACTCGAACCGCTCCGGCGCATACGCATCCTTGAAAGACTGGAAAAAGGCGCTCGAAGATGCGAACAAGGTTACCGAGATCAAGCCCGACTGGTCAAAGGGCTGGGGTCGCAAAGGAACGGCCTTGCACGGAGAGGGTGACCTAGGTATGTGGAGCATTTGCCATGCAAAGACCACTACTAACAGCAGACAGTGGGAGCAACAGACGCCTTTGAGCAGGCACTCAAGCTCGATCCAAACAACGCTCAAGCCAAGTCGGGCCTGGACGCTGTCAAGCGTGCAATCGAGTCCGAAGCCAATGCTGATGGTGCCGGGCTCGGTGGCATGTTCAACGACCCGAACATGATTTCCAAGCTCGCAGCCAACCCCAAGACTTCGGCGCTACTCGCTGATCCAGAATTCATGGGCAAGCTTCAGCAGCTGCAAAAGAACCCAAACATGGCCGGCCAATTCATGCAAGATCCCCGCTTCCTGCAAGTCATGAGCGTACTATTAGGCATCGACATGTCGTTTGGTCAGCCACCAGAGGCTGGAGGCGCAGGCGGTGCAAGCTCAAAGGTAGAAGAAGACGTCGAGATGCCTGACGCGCGCCCAGCACCTGAGCAGCCAAAGAAGGAACCCGAACCCGAGCCTGAACCAGAACCTGTTGAAGAGACAGAAGAGGAGAAGGCAGCGAAGCAGGCCAAGGCCGAAGCCGACGAGTTCAAGAAGAAGGGTACCGAATTCTACAAGAAGCGGCAGTTCGAAGAGGCAATTGAGAACTACAACAAGGCTTGGGAAACCCACAAGGATATCACTTACAAGACCAATCTGGGAGCAGCTTATTTCGAAAAGGGCGATTACGAGAGCTGTATCAAGGCCTGCCAAGAGGCCGTCGAATACGGTCGCGAAATCCTCGCGGACTTTAAGATTATCGCAAAGTACGTATTTGACCAGGAAAAAAAACCACTAGACATGTTACTAACAGCTCACAGAGCATTTGCACGTATTGGTACTGCCTACGAGAAAATGGGTGACCTTAGCAACGCTATCCTTTACTACCAAAAGGCACAGACGGAGCACCGCACACCTGAAGTGCTGGCCAAGCTTCGCGCCGCAGAAAAGGCCAAAATCAAGGCAGAGAAGGAGGCGTACATTAACCCCGAGGAGGCGGAAAAGGCACGCGAGCTCGGCAACGCCAAGTTCAAGGAGTCGGACTGGCCTGGTGCGGTGGAAGCCTACACGGAGATGATCAAGCGCGCACCCGACGACCCAAGAGGCTACTCGAACCGCGCCGCCTGCTTTATCAAGCTGCTCGAGTTCCCATCCGCCATCCAGGACTGCGACGAGGCCATCAAGCGCGACCCCGACTTTATCCGCGCCTACCTGCGCAAAGCCCAAGCATACTTCACCATGCGCGAGTACAGCAAGTGTGTCAATGTGTGCACTGAAGCCATGGAGCACGACAAGGAGGGCAAGCACACGCGCGAGATTCAGCAACAAGAGACAAAGGCTCTGCAAGCACAGTATGCTGCACGCGAGGGCGAGACGGAGCAGGAGACAATGGAGCGCATCCAGCGTGACCCAGAGGTGAGTTTTTCTTCCTTTGACACAAATGTGTCTGATGAGCTTGTTGGCTAATGATAATGTTAGATTGTCGGTATTCTGCAGGATCCCATTATGCAAGCTATCCTGCAACAGGCCAAGGAAGACCCCGCGGCGCTACAGGAGCATCTCAAGAACCCGGAGATTCGATCTAAGATTCAGAAGCTTGTGCATGCGGGCGTGATTCGCATGGGACGATGAGCTGGTGTGTTTTTAGCCACTTCTGTTTGTGTATTTTCTTTTTTTAGCATTGCAATAGGCAGAGAGAGAGACGACCAAGTCGCTATGAATAATTTTCAAAGTAAGAAGAAGAGTGGAATGGGGAAAAAAAAGATTCTTCGATGGGGGTGAAACATGAAATGAGTAACGGCTGATGAAATGGCTTCTTCTTCTTCTTCTTCTTCTTCTTCTTCTTCTTCTTCTTCTTCTTCTTTTTCTTTTCTTCTCTCTATCTTTCTATTTTTCTTTCCATCAAAGTCCATGAGATATTTGTACATTTACATGGATCTTGGGGAATATTCTCTCTGCATAGCGTATAAAGGGGGGTTAATGAAAATAGCCACGACTTTGATTCTTTCTTTCTTTCCTTTCTTTCTCCTCTCCCCTCTCCCCTCTCCCCTCCTCTTCTTCCTCTTCTCTTTTCGTTTTTTTGTTTGATGTTTTTTTTTCTTGTTCACTAAACACCACTAATAAAATCCAACAACCGCAACAACGCCCCATTCTCCACTCTACACCCTTCGCCCTGGCGCTGAGCCCGGCGTAGCCCTTGCACCAGCCACAAGCGGATCGTGTGCGGGTCAAGATTGCGAAAGTTTTGCTGGCGGATGAGCACGTAGGCTTGGGCGCAGAGCGTGGTGCTTTCCGTAGGCGAAGGCGGAGGTCGTGTTTTACAGTTTGTGCATTCGGGGTCGGGGTCGGGAATTGAAGAGGGGGGAAGGCTGTTGGAGGAGGAAAGACTGGCGCTGGAGTCGGTGGTGCTGGTGGTGGTGCTGGCACATGGCGGGAGCAGCAGGAGTGGGGTGTCGGAGCAGCAGGGTGGGGGGCCGTTTGTTGGGGGGTCGAGGAGGGGGAGGGGGAGGGGTAATGGTAGTGGGGGTGAGGGAGACATGGTGGTGGTAGTAGTAGTGGTAGTGCTGATGCTTAGAGGAGAGTAGTAGGATGAGGAGGTGTCATCGTCGGCGGTGAAGAAGGAGAGGTCGGGAAGCGGTTGTGATTCGTCCATGTAATCATGCCCTGGAATGGAATCTTGTTGAAGTAGTGCGTCCGCGAGAGATGGTGGTTGGTGACTTGACGGCCCCGTGATGATGGTCATGGTAGAGATGGTAGTGGTGTTTGGTAGCATAGATCCTTCTCTGCTACTGCTGCTGTTACTGCTGCTCATCATATTGTATCCTGCTCTTTCGGCAGCTTGTTGCCTAAGCAAGGCAATTTCCTGCCTGGCTTCGTACAGCATTTGCTCCGTCTCGGCGAGCTTCCGTTCCAAAGATGCGACATGGTCGCGCTGTCGTGCCCGGTGCCGCCGTTGGTTTTCTCGCACGCGGTTCAGAGTGTGTTCGGGTGACACGCGCGAGCGCTTGGTTCGTGGTGCTCCACTTGTGTCGGATGCGTGATCTGAAGAAGATGCAGGCGAAGACGTTGTTGGTGTTTGAGCAGGCATGCTGGCAACCAATCTGTTTTCCTTGAGGGCTAACTATGTTGTGCACAGGTGGATAAGAGTTTGTAGCGTTCGTTCTTCTCTTGAGAAGGATTTTGTGGGTATTGTGGTTTTATGTGTTCCAATGTAGGGCACTTGCAAAGGTAGGGATGAAGCGTTGGGTGTAAGAGCTTGGCGGTGACATATCGATGAGGGCTTTCCCTGATTGGCTGAAATGACAATACGAAACGACTTGCCTCAACGAACTGTGGGTTCGACCGTAAATCACGCCAGTTCTATTAGGCTTCTCTGCCTGAGTCTGCGTTACTTGGCAACGGTTGAATTTCATAGTATCGGTACTAGAGTACTCCTCATGACGGATCGCGTTCACAACTGCGACCACGTGTCGCGTGACCAGGACAAAACAATAAATCATCATTATTGCTGACACGAGCCCCTAAGCCAGTCCGCGTAAGAAGAGTTTCATCCTGTGATCCATCCACTCAAGGTCCTTTTGGTTCGCCCCACCGCCCGCGATATGACCCCAGATACTAGGAATCACCTCTACAATACCATTCTGCAAACTCTGAACCTCTCTTTGACTTACATAGGGTCGAAAGTACTGATCCGTCTCACACGGCATGAGCAAGACCTTTGCCTTG
This sequence comes from Curvularia eragrostidis, assembly GCA_020744315.1. Taxonomy (NCBI): domain Eukaryota; kingdom Fungi; phylum Ascomycota; class Dothideomycetes; order Pleosporales; family Pleosporaceae; genus Curvularia; species Curvularia eragrostidis. Next base: position 43,212 of record JAIRCK010000063.1, on the reverse strand, counting down.
ATGCTCTTGAGTGCAGACTCGACACTACCGTCTGCCGTGCATCGGCCAATGTCACCCCGCTGCCACATGGCCAGCATGGCCAGGAGGTCGTCACCAGCCCAGCCTTCGTAGCCCTGGATGTTGGTGACATCGTCCCAATCGCGCAGTTGCTGAAAGCCCATGCTCTTGTAGCATTCATTGTCAAACCATTCGGCGCTCGTCAGCCAAGCAGAGTAGGCTTTTCCAAAGGCGCGAATGCCCCTCTCTGGGCTTTTTGCATGTTCCAAAGCTGCCTTTGGGCCCTCGAGAAACTGGTAGTTGTGTCTGCTCGTCTTGGCCGAGGAGCAGATGATGACTGCGTGCTTGATGAAGTCGGGATGTGAAGCCAACCAGTGGTATGTGATTTGGCCTCCCATGGAGAAGCCCACCATGACGTCGACTTCTTTAATGCCGAGCTCTTGGGTCAGCAGCGGATGTTGGGCATTGATGCAGTCCATGTACTCTATTTTCGAGGGAAAGTCAGGTGTGTTTGAAGGACTGGACGACTCGCCATTGCCGAGAAGGGCGATGAGGATGATTTTATGGTTCTTCAATGCGGCATCTGCAAACGTTGCGGTGGTGTTCAGGCGGCCTTTGAAGCAGGTGTGCACGACGGCAATCTTGGAGTTGTGCGGGTTAAGGATCTTGTAAGCCAGTGTAAGCTTGGGCAATGTGGACCCATTGTGGAACTTGAAGTCTGAGATTTCATAAGTTTGGAGAGGCTCGGACGTGGTTTGGGAAGACATGATGGGGGGTTGTTGGGGACAAGAACGGCAGAGGCATGGCGGGGACGACTACTGAGGGGCATGATGTTTCGGAGGTTATGACGATGGCATGGGGCGACGTTCCGTCATGGCTGGGTGTGGAGCCCCACTTGCGGCTCCGATGCCGACCATGTCGAAGCTTCTCTGAACCTAGCATGTTGCTCGCCATGAGAGTTGCTTGAGTTTGAGCCAAGGACGCTTCGCAGGCGCTGTACTGTACAGCCGTGCTAAGGGGGAAGGGTCCTGGTAGAAGCGCGTGTGATGAATGTCTGGGCTGTTGTCTAGCATAAGACTGTGCCGGCGGAGTCGGGCCAGCTGTCGTGTTGTTGAAGCTCTGTGCAATGCGCATTGTTCCACGAGTGATTGCGTTTGCCAGGGCCGCAAAAGGCTCAACGACGCCCGATGAGTCAGCAAGGCCACAACGGCACTAGCGCGGCGCGGGTAGTGTGCTCTGGCAGCAACTGTAGGCGAGCAGGCAGCGCATCCGTGGTCTTTGCACCAGCGCGCATGTGTGAAGGCTCGTACACCTAGTCTATGTATAGAGCAGAAGACGCGTCTTGGCAGTGTTGGTTGCTACCGGCAAATGTCGAACCAGACGGCCCACCATGGGAGTTCTTCATATCGCTTAGGGGGCGATGAGACCGATAATGGCACCTCTCCGGGCGCTAGCAGCGTGAGGTCAGCACCTTGTTCGCATCTCACGTCGCGGGCAGAGAGGCCCCCCTGAGGTTGATGGCAGGCTGGCGGCGAGGGGCGAGCGTGGTGCAGCGTGCTACTGCTGGCTCCGTGACGTCGACTACAGGCTGGTGGAAGCTTCGAGGGCTGCGAAGACGATTTAAAGGCGCGCACAGCCGATTTGGCCCTACCGAGGCTGGTGGGCCGCGGCGCGCGGGCTAGGCGATATGCGACTAGCGCGGCATCGTGCGGCAGGGGACACGAGGGTAAAGGGCACCCTGGGATCGTCATCCCTGCCGCCGCCTTATCACTCCACGCTCTTGGTGCGGGCGCTGGCATGCTTCCGGCATAGAGCAGCCTTGCAGAGTTCCCTTTTGGGCCGCCTCTGTTGGAGTGACAAGCGCGGTATCTGTTCCACGGTCGAGAGGGCGGGCGGCGGCGGCGGCGTAGCAGCAGCAGCTGTCAAGATGCGTGAAACACATGCCACGTACGTCACGGCGATCGCGACACGCCGGGGCCAGGATCTTCGCAGCGTCAGACGGCGTGGTTGAGCGTGAGAGCAGGAGACAGCGTCTGGCGGCTCGTATTAAGTCCACAATGCGGCTGCAAATGGGTTGGGCGCCAAGATAGGCTGCTCCCACTGCCGTGACCGCTACGGTAGAGTACGCAGACGACACACAGCCAGCCATGTGGCGGCACAGGCTGGCCGGGTCTGGCATGAGGGCCCCCCTTCTCTGTGCGCCCAACACGAGACACGATACGGGTGTGAGAAGACGAAGCGCAATCTCGGCCGGGGGCACTGGTGAGCAGCGAGACGTGTTTGGGACACGGCGGCGGGCCTGCAACGCAGAGGCAGCACAGCACAGGCACAGGCAATTAGCGTCGACCCTGGCCAAATTAGCTGTGCGACTACTCCGCAACTACGAACGGCGGTTCCACGACAACTGCTGCATCCCTGCCCACTGGTCTGCCTGCTGCTCTGCTGGGCTGCTGCGCGGCCCGTAAACGTCGCGTGGCTCGGTGGTCCTGTCTTCCCATCTCCATTTCCCATCTCCTTCCCACTCTCCCCCCTCCTCACTCTTCATTGTCTTGCCGCGTCGGTTGTGCTTGTTCCTTCTCTCACGCATTCACTCTCCACATGCATTGCACGAAGCGCTCTGGCAACTGCGTGTGCAAGTGAAGCCGTTTCATGTGCCAGGACCCTGTTAGAGACGCCCCATTGCCTCCGCCCAACCTGCCGCCCGCCCCCGCTGCCGCCGCCGCCAATTGAGCCCTGGACGGCATACCGAAGCCACCTCGCAGCCTCGCAGTCTTGCTCCCACGCACGCGACCACCGCTGCATCGTCATAACTGCCCTACAGCACGCCTCGCCGGCCCTGAGCCACGCCCCCGCCTCTTCCCACCGCCTCCACCGCCTCCGCGTCCACCACTACCTCCACCGCCAGAGTCTGGTCTGCAGGCAGCACCATGGTGGACACACACGAGCCCGCGAGCAAGCTCTTCTCAAAGAGCCGCTGGAAGACAAAGATCCTCGACAAGACCAACGAGCTCGCCGCCAGAGAGGCCAAGAACAAGCATGATAACACCAACAATGACGACCTTAGCGCCTTCCTCAAGCCCTCGACAGACCGCGCTGCCCAACAGCAGCAACAGCAGGAGGCGGCCGCTGCTGCTGCTGCCGCCTTCCTCAACCGCCCCCGCATAGACGTCGCCAGCGCCCAACGCTGGCCCAGTGCACAAGCTATCCTAAATAGCGCAACAGCAAAAAACCCAGGGCCTGGCGGCCTGAAGTCGGGCACACGAAAGAAGGGCCTCACGGTCGCCTTTGTGCGCACCGTTCCCGACATCATAGGCCACGGCGGTGACGAGTGCGAGGACCCCGCCATCGAGGTAGCCAAGAACAAGAAGGCCGTGGGCGTGCCAGCCGTTGCGGACAAAGTGCCCTCCCAGGTGCTGCAGGACGACACCAATCCAGCAGCCCGATCCACTTCCATTGGCAGGGCTCCTTCACAGACCGAGTACAGGTCACCTGCACAGACCGAGTACCGGGCAAACCTCACCAGGACACGCACAAACCCCGGCGAGCTGTCCCCGCCTCTTGGGCAGAAGATGCAGCTTGGTCAGATTACCACTACCGCACAGCTCCCTCCCACACCGCCACGCTACATGGGCTCCATGGGCCTGGGCGACCGCCCCAAAGGCCTTTCACGCGCACCCACTGGCTTTGACAGCATAATAGAGCCCGGAACGCAACAGCCTGCAAGGCGGGCCAGCGAGGACTCTGTATACTCACAAGATTCGGACAATTTCTCGCCCGTAGCGCCCAAAGCAGCATCCGCACGTGAGCCCACAATCCAAGAAGAGGAAGACGATTTTAGGCCAAAGTCGCTCAAGCGTACTCAGACTGGCTTCAGCGTAATGGATGAGCAACTCAGTGACGACTCTACACATCCCGTACCCTCCCTCCCGCGGACCCCTGAGCCACATGGAGCTGTGCAGGAAGACGAAGCGCACAATTCTTTTGCTGCTAGAGTTAGGCAAAAAATGCGCTCAGAGGAGGGCAGAACCCTGCATGAAGCCGCGCAGCGCGCAGCAGAAGGCGAACGGAGAGATTCGGACGAGAGTTCACATCCCTCGCTTTCAGAGGTGCCCCTTGGTAGCACCCAAACGGGCTCGACGACATCACCACGCAGGATGCTCGAGACTGAGGACCCCCAACGATCGAGAGCCCGTGGGCCATCCCCTGGGCGGAGACCAATAGCATACCCACACGATATGGACACGCGTGTGCCCTCGTCAGGTTCATCGTACTACACGGCTTCTGCCATTTCACAAACGCCCGCTTCACAAACACCTGCTTCACCTCTTTCGAGATCAGACCCTTTCTCTAATCCAGCTATGCAAAGAGTAGCCTCCACTACCGACAAGCCCCAGTTTCAACCCCTCAACGAACCCCCCCGTATCTCGAGCCCCCCTCAACCTTCGCAAGGAACATCAAACTTTCAGCCAGCGCAACAGCGGTCGTCACCGCCATCCTCAATACCATCGGCACTTGCCATGCCAGCGGGCCCACCAGGTGCTCAGATGGCGTCACGTAGTCCGTCTGGAGCCAGCGCAAAGCCTACTGCCCCGCTCGGTCGCTCTGACACACAATCTGCGAACGAGCTTGCATATCGGGACTTTGCTGAGCGCGTCACCCACATGCGAGGTATCTTTGAGCTTACCGCTCAGCTTGGTGGCAACGTCAACAACCACTCGCCGATGCAATGGCTGCGGGTCGCCACTTGGTGGTTCCTCAAAGGCCGTACTGGAATGGAGAACCTCATCAGGAGCCAAATCAAGTCCGCAGAGCCGCCTCAGGAGCGACTCTCCCAACCCCACGTCGATTTGGCCAAGGTTTGGTGGATAATCACCCAAGTCCTTCCCAACCACCCAGGTCTGCAAAAATACGGACAGGGCACCCCAGACACGCAAGTCGAACTCGCCCGGCAAGCAGGAGATGCCGTGGGTGCAGAGGTATATGATATCCAAAACGCCATCAGCTACTACCTGAAGATGCTTGTTGGGTCAATGAAGAAACACCAGAGTATGCCTCCTACGCAGGCTCTCATCCAGGGCCAGGATCAGGCAATTTGGGAAGAGTATCCGCCATTTGCTCCTGATGCTGCCAGTGTACTTAGTTCTGGACTCGCTGCTCCACATGGCAACCAGGCGCCCATCAGCCTTTCGCAATACATTCCTCTTTCCGACACAAAAACCGACTTTTGCTACTTCCGCATGTTTGTCAAAGCTTCCATGGGCACCGACGATCCAGCCACAGATCGCGTGCCAATGAATGCAGTCGTGTCCGTTCTGCGCCCCAAGGAAGAGTATTCAGCCAAGCTTTCTATTTGCAGTCAAAACAACCTGATCAACATTCTCGTTGGTCCGGGTTCAGCAATCACCTGGAGAGACGTTACTTGGAAACAGCAATCGCAGCAAATCTCCGTGCAATTGCGACACGGGTTCGTCCTCACACTTGCCTTGCATGAGATGGACTTCCGCAGTCTATGGTCCATTGTCAATCACACTAACCGAGTAGAGTCGGATCTACGAGAGCGAAAAGACGAGCGATTCGCATGCAAGATGTATCTTCGCGAGGCCAGCTACAAGGACCCTGCGAATCCTTCCATGTTTCCACCTGACCGGGTGCCAGGTTGTAGACTCTTTGTGTTCCAAAAGATTGAACTTAGTAGCGAAGGTACTGGAAAGCGGAAACTGCATCGAGGATACCGGATGGTGCTGGTCACGCCGCAGCAGAACAAACAAGTCAGCCTCGTCAATCATGAGCTCGGAACGAAACAGGAGCCAATGAACTTTGAGTACGTTACAGAGCCCGATCAAGCTCCGGCCTTGAGACTCCTCTTCCGCGAAGAAGGACCAGACAAGCGGATGCGCACATGCATGGCTCACCTGGTCTTTCAAGAAGGCAAGGACCGCAACAACTTGTTCGGCACATTTACTTCAATGAACGTTGGCCCCGGCGAAACAACCTTTGCCCAGGTCGCACTCAAGGGATTTCACATTGAGAGTGCCGATGAGGCAGAGGGTTTCAGCCAAAACGGGAGCCGTATACTTGAAAAATTACAGTGGGTTGAGGCCAAGGTTATGAACCAAGACCCTGAAGCCGCAGGATTGGAGTCGGCACCTACCGTCATGAGTGAGAGCTTGAGGATTATGTGCAGACACACTGCGGGTATTGTTTCTGATCGTATGAACTTGGGTGGGTTTCACAGTTCTTCTAGATGCGTGTGGAACATGAGACTAATAAAACTTAGGTCCCGGTGAACTTTTGGTTCGCCTCCCGGTCGACGGTTCCCCTGAGCTTACATTGCTTCGCGAAGCCCAGCAGGATATGGCTGTTGCTATTGACGGTAGCCGAACCGATCCTAGTGTCCCCGAAGAGCTTGCAAAGCTGCTCAAAACGCTGACGAGCGTTTCAACTATACGACGCCTTACATTCAACTCGTTCAACGACCTGCATACTTTCCAGCTCGCCGTCACTGGATTTCAAGTCAAGTTTGATGGGCTCGCGAGTTCATTCTCCATTTCCCGCCGACGCATGGTGGTTCCCATTTACAAGCAGTGGACAGCCAACCGACTCCGTCTCCAAATCGTCGAACAAGACAACATTGTCCAGCTGCTTGCCTTTTTCGAAGACTTTTCCCATGCTGACGCCATGAACTTCCAAGTCCGCCTCCACGATACGTTTGAAAAGACGGACAAGGGAGGCAAGTTTGGCTTGAAGCTCGTCGACGCCAAGTTTGCCCTGCCTGTGGACGAAAGGCGCGGCGAAGGCAAGATCCAAAAGGCCGAAGGCAGGCTGACGGGATGGTCTGGCGTCAAGAGGCGGTTTGTCTGCCTCGATGAAATCGAGTACCCTGGTGAACATGACGATATTCTCATCATGTTTGACTCTGCAGAGAGTAAGTTTTGTATTACCCTATCTAGAAAGAGTTCTACAAGAAAGCTAACATCTATGCCCCCAGCACGCGACCTTTTCGCAGAGGCCCTACCAGCTGCAACGACGGATCGCAAATTCAGTGTGCGAAGAAAAATATAAAGAAACGGGCTCAGTTTACCCCCTTGCTCCATGCAACGTAATTGCCTAGAATCACATGGCAACGTTTCTTGCTGCTCCTTCGCTGGAGCTCTTTCTCCCTCTCTCTCTCTCGTGCTTTTGTTTTATTTTCCTATGTACAAACGTTTTAACCCTTGCTCGACTGTGTCGCCTTCTTTTCTTCCATCTTACTCGCTCACCCTGCTTTGTCTTTGTCTTGTTCTTTCTTTTTCTCTGACCTTGTCTTTCTTCTCTTCATAGCCATAGACGGGGCGAGCGAGGGCGTTGGGGGAGGGTTTTTTTGTTTCACTTTTGTTAAACGTGGTGAGTTTTTTTATACGAGATTACTTAGCTATTTGGAGGGAAGGAGACGGAAGCAAAGCCTTTCCACGATATCAGCATTACTGCTAGGAACTATTGCGGGTGGAAGCGAAGGGAGTGTGGAGATTTGTTTCTCTCTCTCTCGCCCTTTTCCCCCGTTCATCGTCCGCTTTTATTTTTTGCAGCTACTACCCTTTTTTGTTTTTCTTTTCGGCTGCTGAACTTTGCGTATTGCGCATGGACTGTGTGGCTGGGTTTGATATATGTGCTATTTTTGCCGTTGTTCTTTTCCAGGACATTAGGTCTGCTTGGATTGGTTTTTTGATTCTATCTAACCTTCCTTTCTTTCTTTCTCTTTCTTTGTTTTCTTCTTCCCTGGGGCCCCTTCCAGATTGTGGTCATGGAATGGCAGTTGTTTCTAGTTAGTGTGGTGTGTTTGAGAACGTTGCATGTATATGTGTGTATGCATGTCTGTGTGCCATTGCTATAGCTCATGCTGGGCTTGATGGAACAAGGGAAGGAAATGAAGATAGATTTCCGCTGTATACACACATACTGAGTAATGCCTGGTTGGGTTGTTTTTATCTTATGTTGGTATCTGGCTAGGATGGAGATAATGTAATCTGAACATTTGAACATGGTCCCTCTTACTCACAAGTCCCTTATTTCTCTGAATAGTGGCAATAGAAGTGATATAACCATTTTCGCAAATGATCAGGCGAATTAACTATTCAATCACACATGTGCACACAGACCTCAGACGAACTTCAAGATAGCAACAAAGAAGGGTATGATTATTAGTCGTATAACTAAATACATGTATACTGATATAAATGTCCTGCAAGAAAGGTAAGGGGGAGAACAAGCTCACCCCTAGCTGGCTGTGCAAGCAAGGCTCATACGCGAAACAAAAAAACAAAACACAGGACAGAAAAGATAAAACGCTACAAAGGCTAAATCCAAGTAGGTATCCAAGCGTTGTCGCGAGATGAGCAAGAAAAAAAAAGGTCGTTACGGTCGTGAATGCGGATTGCATGCGAGTGGGTATGTCGAAACAAAAAAAGAGCTAGATCGCAAGAGATCAAACCATGTAAATGTTGGTATCCGAGAAAAATAAAAGACGTTGCGATGGGTTAGGTGATATGGTAGAGAGATATAATGTTCGGAGACGTTTGCGGGAGAAAAAAAAAACGCCTTAGCCCACTTCGCTGAATGATACGATGATAAACAAGATGACGAAGCTGACATGGGCAAGCTTCAGAAGCCAGATCCTTCGGCTTGCCATTTGCTCGTCTACTGCGAAATGGGCGAGTCTGGTGCCACAGGGTCAACATAGTACCTGTGTCCAATGCTGCGCCTAATCTTCTCCCTTCTCTTTTCTGTACGCCGCTCCCTCAGCCTCTCCTTGACTCCGGATATACCAATGTACTGGACATGGTACTTCTTCAAGCCAGGAAGACGCTTTCCCTGTCTCCATGAACCGCGGTTACGACGTGATTGTTCGTATTCAATTGAGAGATTATCGGGAACAGAAGCAGAGCGACGGAGGTCGCGACTGGAGTGGCGCTTAGAAATGCCGCCGCCGCGATGACGACCCAAAGGTAGTGTAGGAGATTGGATAATGATTTTTGGTGAGGAGGAGCCATTGCGCGATGAAGAGGCATTGCTCGATGAACGAAGAGACTCAGCGATATGCGGAGGAAGATTGATATGGTGACGGCGCTTGTTTGTACCGTGGCGCTCAACACCGAGCGAGTTGCCAATGAGGAAGCCACCTGAGCCGCGGAAGCCTCCTTTGAGCTTCTTGAGGGTGTTGGCCCGTCTTGGTTGCTCTGGCTCTGGCTCCGGATCTTCAACGTCGCTTGTATCACCGCCTTGTGGAAGTCTTTCATCCTCTTCGCTCTCATCGTCACTGTCTGAGAACTCATCCCAGAACCCGCGTGGGCGCCAGAAGGGATGGAGGGTACCGTCTTCGTCATTCACAGTAGGAATATGTGGATCACGGTGCGTGTGTTTCTCAGAGTCATTGTTGTAACGCGCTTTGCCATTTCCCTTGCGAGCCAGCAGTGGCGTGATGAGATTATCCGAGTAACGCCGCGCTCGCTGCAGGACAGACAAGCGGCGTTGTGGATTCGAGTCGGAACGACGGGGAGGCCCAGGTGGTGATGCAGCCAACGGCTTCTCCAGCTCTTCCATAGGCGTTGGGGGAATGAAATTGATCTTGGGCGGCTCTGGAGGTTCCCGCGGATTCTCAAGCATTGAATCGGCAGAGTCAGAATGTGAAAAGCCAAGCTGCATTGGAGGAGTTGAAGGCTCAAAGGTCAAGGTTGGCTGCTGCGGCGGTGGCGACAGCTGTTCTTCATTGCTGTTTTTCTGATCGTTCCCGGGGGTTTGTGCAGCTTGAGCAAGCCGAGGATCTTGTGCAGTCAAGTGTGTAGCGCCTGTCAATTGACGCTGTTCTGGTTGTATCGCGTTTCCACGGGAAAGCTGCTGCACAACAAGGAGGGAATTGTTGTTGTGGGGAAAGATGCTGACAGCAGTAGCCTCGGTGACCTCCACAGTGTCGGAAAACTGAGAGAATGGGGTTGACTGAGAGAAAAGATGGCGAGCCATGGCGTGTTCTTCGGTCCGGGAGGCTGACCGTGAGGCTGACCGTGAGGCTGATCGATCGAAACTGACATGGCCGTGCTCACCCGAGTAACGGTTCCAGTCAGGCGAGACTGAAGAACGGTCCAGAGGAAGGGAGAATCGCTTTGGGTCCCAGGAGCCTGGTCGCGATGAGCCTGGCCTCGAAGAGCGGGAGCCCGGTCGTGATGAGCGTGAACCTTGGCGCATGATTGGCGATCCATCCTTGAGGGGCGGGAACTTGCTCAGATTCTCCAGTGTAGCCGGGTTGGGGTTGGAAGCAGCAACCAGTGTAGCTCCCTCGTTGGTCTCGCCATCGCCAAGCAGACGCCGAACGCGGTCCAGCATGGCAGACGGCACTTGTGCTTCCCCTACTGGATGGCTAGCACCCATGAGTCCGTCACGCTCAGCTGGCTCATTTGTACCCTGGCTGGGGGGATCCGGGGGGTTCTTTTCGACACCAGTTGGCAGATCCGCATCAGCAAGAACAACAGATTGTCTCACCTTCCTCGACGTTGGCGACATTTGGCGTGGCTTTGGCGATTTTGGGGGTGATGGTGCGCGTGGAAGCACAGGTGGCTGAGTGAAGGGGTTCTTCGCCTCGCGCGGGCTTCCAGGGGGCGAGATTTCTGAAAAGTTCCGAAGCTTGGAAGGGCGAGACGTACGTCTTGCAGCTTCAGGAGCGGAGTTGACACGCTTGTGATGGCTCCCACTGAGCCTTGCCGCTGCGCTGTGTCTGCTCAGTATGTCTGCCGCAGGCTGCAACACATGGCGTACGGACTCTTGATGGGCCAGCGTGTGTGCTGAGCTATCAATAGTCCTCTGTCGCAGTGACAGCGAAGGAGACATGATGCGCTGAGATGTCGACATGTCCGAGACAACGCTGCTTCTGCTGTTTCTGTCAGCAATGCTCGTTCGTTTGTGTACCAAACGATGGGCCGGAGCGGGGACGGGTGCACTATCGGCGAGCGAGATGATGGAATTCCGGTTCGAATGCGTCACGGAGCCAAGGTCTGCCGGAGAGCTGATGTCTCTTCTGTACGCCATGTTCTTGCCAGAGTGTCGCAGGGTCTGCTTCCTCTGGGGAGGAGTGACTATCACGTGCGCCGACACCACTGTAGAGCTCACGGACGCCGTCGAAAGCCTCTTGTTGGCCGTCGACTCACGCTGCTTCTCTGCCGACATGCGCCTGTTGTCCGAGGGCCAGCCAATAGCCTGGGCAAAATTTTCGACAGAAGGCGTGACGGGGCTGCTGTGGCCGACTTGAACGCGTTTGCGCAGACTCGAGGCACGTCGCGCTCGGGTGCTGGGAGAAGGCGAGGGAGAGGCGGATTCTACGACAGCGACGGCAGGTTCAGGGGTTTTGTGAGGAGATTGGGATTGCGGTCTGCGCTTCTTCCGGACCGTGACATTGCGCATCAGCTCTGTGTTCCATTCGCGGTTTGGGATGTCGTCCATGGCCGGGGAACCCTTGTCCTTTTCAGCAGCATCTGGCGTTGTATCCACAGTATCCACATGCGCGGGCGCATGCGCGTTTTTAGTTGGGGTAACAGGGAAGGAAGGAGCTTGCAACGTGGTGGGCGTGACATCATCTCTCTCTTGTTCGAATGCGAGCCCCAGTCCTCTGTCTTCTTCGACGGTACTCAGCCGGTCGTTGGCGGGTGTTGCAGATCTGCTTTCTTCGCGGTCCGAGGAGAGAGGGTCTTCTCTGGCAGTCTGGTACGAGGTGGCTCGGGAAGAGGGATAGGTGTTCAGTGGCGGCCGTTCGAGCGTGGCATTGGAAGGGTTGGTTCGTGGAGGACTTGGATCGGGTGTTGGTGGACTGCGCGCATTGACAGGCGTGCTGAGAGACGACTTTTGCGAAATGAGCGAGTTTCTCACGCTGTCAGCATGGGGTGGCTGTTCTGGGCCTGGAGGAGATTTTCCGTCTTGCGAGACTGTGGGCGGTGTGGGCGGAAGGCCGCTGTCTGGGCCGTTCAATGCGCCGGGCGACTCAAGCAGAGTGCTGTCCTGGCTGCAGATGGTCGAATCGCTGTCGTCGGTAGCTTGCGAGGTGTAGGAATCATCGCGGTCGAGAGATGGCGGAGCACTGGTAGAGGAGCGGGTTGGGTCGCTTCGGCGCGGGAGGTGTTTGGACTGGCGTAGGTTGGGGGCAGCTTGGAAAGACGACTCGAGCCGGGCATAGAGGCCGGGCTCGGGTTCAGGTTCAGACATGGTGGTAACGAGACGGGAGGGCAGGGCCGGGCAGGTCGGGGCAGGTCAGGGCGGATATGGCGATGATCCGTCGTGTGCCTGGCGTGTGGACCCTGGGGGCCGCTGCAAGGTGGCACTTGGTGGAGCTTCAGGACGAGGCCATGTCGAGGGGGCGCAGAGAGGCAGGGAGCTCGTCGTCACAAGCACCGGCGGCGTCGCTGGTTCCGCGGGGGCAGCGGGCCCTGGGGCGAGGGAATGCAGGCTGCCGTCGAGGGCGAGGCTGTGGGTGGTAGTCGGAGTGTGGTAGTGGTGACGCAGGTAGCCTCCACAGTTTGCGCCAAGCCAGCGGTTCACGATAGGGCTAGCGGGCGCACGACAGGCGTGTGGAGCAGCGAGAATTGCAGGCGGGCGTGGTGTTGAGGGCGTGGCCGGCGGCGTCGCAGCGGTGCGATGGGATGCGGGGAGATGGACACTGGCACCGAGACGGAGACGGAGACGGAGAATTGGAGCGAAGGGGGCAGAGGACGGTGTGGGAGGAATGCAGGGCAGGGAGCTACGCAGCGTCGATGCGTGCACAGGTCTGGGCACACATGGTGGCTTCACTCGCCTGCGCGCCCCGGCAGCCAGCTGCGCGCCCCTGTGGCCTCGATTCTACCGGCTGCCCTGGCGCGCTCATGCTGCCGGGCGCGCTGGCTGTGTGTTTGGAAAAGCACCATTGATTGCTTCTGGTGTCTCGTCGTCTCTCCAGGCATTGCCCTGCGTGTGGTTGGGCGACGGGCGACGGGCGACGGGCGGGCGCTCGAGGCTAGCGCCGCTCCCAGCCCGTCGCCACTCCACCATGCTTTTCTCGCCCTGCCGTCTTCCTCTTCACTCGCCCGCTGCTGCATCAACCACATGCAACCCCTCTTTCCCCTCGTCCAGTGCAACCCGCCGACGGCTGCCCGCATCAGCACGCAATCATGTGCTTGGGCCTTGTCCATGCTATGTACTCTGCGTCTCTGTGCCGCCGTCAATGCCACGACTTTGTGCCTCTCGGCTAGCCTGGGCGTCAATTGGCCACACACATGCACCTACTTACCCACGTCGCTGGCCATCGCTCGTAGTCATGGCCGTCGGACCTCTACCCGCCAGTGCAGAAACCCCTGAGAGACTCGGTACCACTATCGTGACACGCCATGTCAGCCACGCAGTCTCGAAGCCGCCACTAGCACGACTCTAGGAGTAAGCAACATGTGCATACATATGTATGTATGTATGCGTCTAGGGATTATGTCATCCGACAAATGAGAGGCCTTAGAATCATCAGAGCTTCGTGTCGACGCATCAGTGTTCCATCATGCCGTAAGCTCAAGTCCGCCAAACAACATCACCCAAGCAGCGGACCGGGTCAAGCTATCCAGCGACCCATGACAGCGGCAAACATCACCGAGTGGTCATACTTGAAGCGGCAGAGACTCGCGCCTGTCCTTCACGAGACATGAAAATACATTTTTGCTCGCTCTCTACAACCATGCCAGTGACGTCACAGACAGTCATTGCTATCATTTTGATTTCGTCCAGTGCTCATAACAGTGGGCCCGGAAAACTGTCAGTCTGAAATACATCAATGGGCAGATCAGCCATGGGGTCATTCAATCTGCTGCCGCGTCAGTCTTCTCATCACGCTTTTGCCCATTGACGCTCCCAATATGCATGCCATCGCAGTCACTGAGTACGGCCCAATCACTAATCTCAAAGCCATTGACGTCCCCAAACCCTCGGATCCAAAGGGCTATGACATAGTCGTCCACGTAAAAGCCTGCTCCGTCAACCCTGTCGACACCAAGGTCCGAGCCGGAACTTACGACGACTACCCGGACTACTACGACCGCGTCCCCAGTCTACCCCAGATCCTTGGCTTTGATGGCGCTGGCGTCATCGAGAGCGTCGGACCAGACGTCAAAGACTTCAAACCCGGCGACCAAGTCTACTACGCCGGATCGCCTATCCGACATGGAACCAATGCAGAGTTCCAGCTAGTAGACTCACGCGCGGTAGCCCTGAAACCGAAGAGCTTGGACTGGGGCCAGGCTGCTGCTATGCCTCTGACGTGGATCACAGCTTACGAGGCCCTGGTAGAGCGAATGGAGATCCAGAAAGGCGAAAACGCCGGCATTCTTATCATCAACGGAGCAGGGGGTGTCGGCAGCGTCGCGAGTCAGATTGCGCGCCATGTCCTCAACATGCCCGTCGTAGTGACCACAGCATCGAGAGAAGAAACAGTCAATTTCTCAAAAGATGTTGGCGGTGCTACGCATACCATCAATCATCACAACGATATTCCATCCGAGGTAGAGAAGCTCAAGCTCGATGTGCCCATCAAATACGTCTTCATCACACATACCCCAACATCCGGCTACCTCGCTCCGGCAGCAAAGATTTGTGCGCCCTTTGGCAAGGTCTGCTCCATTGTCCAAGACAAGCAAATGCCCATGTACGGTACAGAGTTCATGTCAAAAAGCTTGACGTTTGTTTGGGCCCTCCTGGGTACCAAGCCCTACTACGGCGTCGACGTTGAGAGCCACGGAAAGATACTAAAAGATTTGGCGAAAATGCTTGACGATGGGACTGTAAAATGCCATTGCAAGCAGAAGCTCAAAGTGGACGAGGAGGGGATAAGAAAGGCACATGAGATCATTGAGGGCGGTAAAGCTGTCGGCAAGGTTGCGCTGGAGTTTTGAGGCTGCTAGAACTGTATCGCATTGAGTGTTCCGAAATCAATACTTGAAGTCACATAATTCTATGAGAATAAGTCGTGAAACCAGAGCCATCTCAAATTTCCCTCGAGTCCGAGCCCAAAGTCTGACGTCAACCCCCTCCTCATATCCCGTTCGGGTAATCAAATCCACAGGCCATGTCTCAATACTAGAAACATGCAAATGAGGTTGACAAACGCTGTCCACCCTGATATATCTTATGAGAAAATTGGAAAACCCACATCATGCCTGTAAAAGTCAATTCCTACACGCTGCCCCCCACACCTCTCATCCCCAACTCTCCCTTACCCTTGCTCCACTACCCGGGTCTCCTCAAAGACCTCGTCCAATCCCCCACCTTCACCCCAACCCAGCTCCTCGACCTATACGCCAAAAGCGGCTGGCAAACCCAATGGATCGCCAAGTACGGTCCGGACATCCAATCCCACTACCACTCCACCACCCACGAAGCCATGACCGTCATTTCCGGTCACTCGGCTACCATCCGCTTCGGCGTCGCTGACCCGCCCTCGTGGTCGGAAGGCCAGCTTCCACCGGGCGGGAGGGGCGAAGGCGCAGAAGATGGCGGGCTGGAGATCCAGGCCCGTATCGGCGATGTTTTTATCATTCCTGCTGGCGTCGCGCATAAGACGTTTGCGCCGGTGCCGGAGTCGAGCTCGATTGCGTTTCACCAGCCAGAAGACATTGAACATGGGAGGGCGAGGGAGGTGAGCGAGGAGATTGAAGCGGAGAGGAGGAGGTTTTTTGAGGAGGTGCAGGTCAAGGGGGAGTTTATGATGATGGGCGCGTATCCCTATGGCGGAGTGTGGGATTTCAAGGTTGGAGGGGAGGAGCAAAGGGATGCGGTTTGGCGGGTGCCGGTTCCGGAGAGGGATCCTGTGTTGGGGGATAGTGAGGAAGGGCTGGTGGGGTTGTGGAAGAGGGGAGTATGATTTGGGTTATTTGGTTTCTTTGTGTTTTTCAAGTTATAGATGTGGGTGTGTTGTGGGAAGGAATCGGTGCGTCAGGAAATGTAGTAGAAGCTTTTTGCTGTGATAGCCGTGCCATCTAATGATAGATGAATATACGCGACGTGTAAGATTGTGTTATGAGTACATATCAAAATATCTTGTATTTACTCAACATTGATTGATATCAGTCTTCGCCTAGCCGCCGGACAGTTTGGCCAAAGTTGCTTGAAATTGCCTAATGCACAAGTCACATACGTTTACTATGTATATGTCAACCAAAGGAAATCTGCTGCTCACATCATGCAAAGACGACATGTTTGAAATATTCCCAGCCCACGTACACCTTCTGGATCATACAAAGTGATAGGATCAGCTTTCACAAGGCAAAAAGTGCCCCGCTATCGATACATCGGAAGGCCCCGCCCCGTCAAGCCCTAGCGGTAGACTCCGACCGGAAGATGCAGATACACAACAGCTCAACATCTCTGACCCGTGAGCATAAGTAAACGTAACATACTAAGAAACCGTTTCCCTCGAACTCGTACTTCGAAGATTTTCGTCAACTCCTCGATTCAGCCAACCATGTCAACTAGCGCCGACACAATGACTCCAGCACCCGAGAAACTAGTTTCTCAACTCCTATCTACAATTGAAGATGGTATCATTCCCCTTACGCAAAAAGGCGTTTCGAACGGTTCCAAGCTCTTTGGCGCGGCCATCCTCTCCCGCAAGGACCTCACCCCCTACACCCTTGCCACGAACAACGAGCGCGTCTCGCCACTACTCCATGGCGAAATCAATTGCATTCAACAATTCTGTACCGTCGACTTTCCGGACCCATCAACACGTCCTCATCCAGCCAAGGACTGCATCTTCCTTGCCACACATGAACCTTGTTCGCTCTGTTTAAGCGGCATTACATGGGCCGGCTTCAACGAGTTCTATTACCTCTTTACTTACGAGGACAGCCGCGACCTTTTCGGAATTCCATATGATATCGATATCCTGCAGGAGGTGTTTAGAGTCAAGGGCGAGGGGGAGAGTGAGGAGCAAGTGCAGGCCAGGCAGCTGTACAATCGTAAAAACAAGTTCTTTACTGCAAAAAGCTTTGCGGATGTAGTGAACGAGATTAATGACGAGGCTGAAAGGGAGAGGTTGCTCAAGGAGATCAAGAGGATAAAGGAGTTGTACAACGGTCTGAGTGAGACGTATCAAGAAGGAAAGAAGGCGTGTACGAAAAGCTCGAGTGTATGGAAGTAGCAAGCCAAAACATGGTTATTGTGAGACCAATCTTCTAAATGTATCATTATTCTGAGGCTTGATGTTACTGAGATGGAATACTCGACTGCGTTCCCCATTCCTCCAGGGTGTTGCCTTTTGCCCCACATTTACCTATCGATAACAAAATTCGTCTAGCTGCAACCCCTCCAAATTCACCGTCTCAAGTCGCAAATAATTAAAGCTTTTGAGCACAAGAAAAATTCCTGTATCACTCATTGGTCCGGACTTATAACCGGACTTGCGCACAATTTTCTCTGTCAACTAGAGTGATACAGTCCATTTCTGGCATTCTATCTATTTTTTCCATCGTGCGTCTTGACAAACAACGTCATAGGACCTGCGACTGGATACTGGAAAATAGGGCGGGACCATAACGACCACAATAGCAATCGGCTGAACTTGATATAAGATCTGACCAACTACTTCAAAATGGCGAACAATCCTCAAGAAGACAACACTATATATCTGACAGAAAAAGAGGCAGAGCGCATCAAGAGCACAGTCAAGGATCGATTGGCCAAGTGCACCGAGCAATATGGCAACGCAAAGACACCAAGGGACAAAATTGCCGCCCACCAAGCAGCCACTGGCGCTGCCCTCATGGCAGACATGGGCGGAGCACCGGATCCAGATATGATGGAAACCCAAGGAAAAACCGCAAACACCATTCCAGCTATCGGCGTTGGACAGCCATATCCCCCTTGTATCATTCCATTGTCGGAGCTGGAACCAATGAAGATGGCTGATCTGAAGATGGAAACACATCATCGCGGCCGCAAGCTTGTCGTCAAGCGACACAGTCCAGTAGTCACCCTCGTAGCCAGGTCGTGGACTATGGTTCAGAACGAAGAAGGTACCGATGCAGAGCGATTGGAGATTATACTCCATAAATCTAGATATGGCGAAGATATCCTCGAATCCACCAAGTCATTCATCATCAAGGAACCATATTTCACCCTTACAGATCAAGGCGAACCTACAATTCGGGTTGACCATCCCTCGGATCTGGTTGTTTGCCATGAGGACGTTGTAAATCCAAAGAATTTTGATGATGCAGAAAAAGCAGAGAAGGCAGCTACCAGATTCAAGACTCAAGGTAACACTGCGCTTAAGAATCAAGATCTTCCGCTAGCTCATGAAAAATACTCGGCTGGCCTAGCAATCGCCAACCAGGATATTGTGTCTGAATCGAACCCGGATCTAGCACGAGATATCTACCGTAACCGTGCTTATGTAAACTTACTCTTGGGTCAATTGGATGAAGTCAAGACGGATGCACGCGCGTCGCTGACAGGCAGGGACGACCAGAAATCCAAGGAGTTGGACAGTAAAGCGTATTTCCGCGCTGGATCCGCTGCATACAGTCAGAGCCGCTGGCAAGAAGCCAAGACCTTTTTCCAAGAGCAACAGAAACTCACGCCCGAGGACAAAGACGCCAAAGTTCAACTGAAGAAGATTGAAGCGCGTCTCCGTGAAGAGGAAACTGGATCCTTTGACCTAATGAAGTTGCGAACAAGCCTTTCCAAAGCGCGATCCCGCGTCGAAGCTGGTAACTTCATCAAGAACACTGAAGTCAAGGACAGTCCAGGAAAAGGCCGTGGTTTATACGCCATTCGCGACATCTCGCCCGGAGAAATAGTCATGTGCGAAAAGGCATTCTGCGTGGTATGGGTCCACGAGCCCGACGCTCTAGTAGCCATGACCTACGACATTCGCGACGACCAAATCCGCGTCTCGCCCGTTGGTCTGGCCAAAGCCCTCGTGCAAAAATGTCTCAACCAGCCGTCACAAACACAGCACCTTATGGACCTCTTTGGTGACTACCAAGGCGACGGCAAAAACGTATTCGAAAACGACGATGGCGCGATTGTCGACGCATTCCGCGTCCATGACATCATGTCACGCAACGCCTTCAGCCCTGGAAGCCAGTTTGGCGAAGAGAGCGCACGAAACGCTAGCACTGGGCTGTGGAAACACGCTGCATACATTAATCACTCATGCCTTGCCAACACCGATAAGGAGTTTATAGGCGACCTGATTGTCATCCGTGCCACGCAGCCCATCAAGGCCGGCGAGGAAATCTTCTTCCCTTACCACGCGTCACTCGACTACGAGGCGCGTCAGGCGTTCCTAGAAAAGACGTGGGGGTTCCGGTGTGCCTGTAAGCTTTGCGAGGCCGAAGAGCAGGATGGAAAGGAGGTCAGGGACAAGCGCATGGAGTTGGTGGGCGAGGCGGATGCGTTTTTGGATAAGACGCCGTGGGCGGGAGCGAAGAGGCTGGTGCTGAGAAAGGCGCAGAATCTGATTAGGAGTATTGAAGCTACGTATGATGAGAAGAGGTGGGAGGGCTTGCCCAAGAGGCATACCGATGGGCTTAAGGCGTGGCTGGTTAAGGCTAGTCCGAGGTGAGAGGAAGTGAGTTAGGTTATGTAGTTGGAAGCTCTAATAGCTTCAAAAAAAATCTTAGTGTTTAACCGTTCAACACCCCTACTTGTGTGAATTGCGGGGGTTTGTGCTAGTGGGACCGAATCTGCGAGATGTCATCTCGTAAGTACCCATCCACTTATTAGTCAGTAGCAAATAGGGTTAGAATTACAACATAGTTGCTAATAGTAGACATGTAATGGATATTTATAACGATTTGCGATCAATCAGACCTGACTATACACACGCGCTAGGTAACCTAACCCAACCTCTACCACTCGCCATTAACCAGCCTAGGGTAGTCCAAGCGGCGACAGTTTTTTTTAACATACCTCAGCTTTAAATTGGGAGGCATTTTGAAGTGGAATACCTGAAGAAGAGTCCGCTGACACCTCAACGCCTGAAAGCTTTCTGGTTTTGAGAAAAATAGATGGCGGGAGGACTACAAAGACTCCAATCGCCAGTGCCATTGGTGCCATATCCAAGCCAATAAGATAACTCTCTGTACGCATGACATGCCCGTTCCATCCTTGTGACAACTCAACGATTCGATAACCGTTACGCAATAGCAGCATGAGCGTTGATGTCCACAAGACCAGGATAGCAGGCCGGCCAACCGATTTTGAAATTGGCATGCCTCTTTGCCGCATCTGAATCTGAGCAGCCAAAAGAAGCATCGTGAAGAGGGCAGTGTTGCTAAACTGGAAGATGATCCCAGCGCGCATCACATTGCCACCATGATTGGCCGCTTGCACATCTTGGGCGCTTGACACTTCGACTCCTCCCACCGTTTGAATAGCAAGTGCTACCATGTCGAAAGTTACAAAGCTGGCCCAGTACCAACTGTTCGGAATAGAAAGCAAATGGATGCCGAGTATTTCGATACTATCACAGTCAACCATGTTCCAAACACACAAAGTGATACACCCACATCTTGCAGAACAAAACGTAATCGGCAGCGGATATGAAAACAGGCGTAACTATGAGGCTACACAGCTGAATCATGTATGGCATCCAGTCGTCCGGCTTTTATGGTATTAGCGTATGATTGGTTTTCAAGACTGTAGACTGCACCGATGAGTGAGCCCAAAGCCTAGCTGCCCATCCAATTGTTTCGCCGATGGCAGCGACTGCCAGCGTAAACATCCAGTAATGCTTGAATTTTCCGAACACAATTTGTAGAATGCATGCTATAGCAGAGCTGCCGAAGTACGCAATGCCAAAGAGGGCAGCTGGACGGCTCGGCAGGTACCCGTAAAATTCGGTGTTCTGAGACATGGCTGTTGATGAGAGCCGAGCGCCTTAGGTTCGTAATTTAGAATGGCGAAGTGTTAAAATGAGAGAATGCGAATCAGCTAAGAAACGTGGCTATCTAGCTAGTTTTTAAGAGCATCTTATTGCCATCGATCGGTATATGATGGATCTCCTTGAGTTGTCCGCGTAATTACCGATACGCTCGTCTGAATCTTACAAGTCCGCAAGCAACAGCCCCACTTTATTCCCGTACAGTATGCTATTGTGGACACTTAGTTTGTAGCAGCGTATTGCAGGTTTTAGATACTATGACGGACAAGGCTAACAAGTAACAAATGACGGTCAAGTGGCCACCGCTACACATGGACTTTAGTATTGATAATACCTAGAATAGCTATGCTAATCTCTATGAACGTGCTATTGCAAATGCAGATGTAAAATCTGATAGCATAATATCACGACCAGACTCTATTCCACTGGCGCTATGAACAAGTAGGCTACGGGAATTAGGTGGGGTGGAGCTTTGCCCTAGCGTGCGGACACGGCAATTGGACGGACTTTATGAACAGCGACTTCAAAGAAAGCTCCGTTTCTGTCACCTAACATTCCGTTCTTTGTCCATTTCATATCACGTTAAGCAGAATCAACCCCGTGCAGCAATCCTCATGCCTCTTAAGCGCGGTCGCCTCCGCGAGTCTTGCTGCTTTTGCCACAGGCGGAAAGTCCGATGTGACCGAGTAGAGAGGGAAGCTAGCGGCAAACCGTCTTGCTCCGCCTGTTCACTTCGCGGACAGCCGTGCAGGCTGGAACAAATCCAGGCTGATCAGCGTACCCGAGCTTCTGCATACCCCGTTGGTAGACGCAGCTCGTCAGCTCACACGTCGCAGACTGCTGCGCTACATCCATCCGCTCCAGTCTCGAGTCCATATACACCACGGCGCGAGCATTCTCCGCAAACTACAACAGAGGCTTTGGACGTTCCATCAGCAACCTCTGTATATGAGCTAACGGATTACGGTCCTCTGACCTTCGCAGAGCCAGAGGACCCTTTTTCTCTCAGCATGCATGGCGTAGCATTCCTTGACGATGTTTTTCTAGGGGAGAGCTGGGCCACACGATGGCAAGGTTATAGCAACGCTACAGACCTATACACTGAGAGTGTGTATTCACCGCAAGTAGAGCACGTTGCAGAAAGCTCTACAAATGGAGCATCCTCAACCCAGGCTGAGACACAATTAACAGCAGCTGACAGCAATGTCTCCACGGCTCATGCCTATGCTCCATCTATCGAAGATGCGATTCGTGCATACTTCAAGCATGTCGCACCTGTGCTACCAATCGTGCCAGAGAAGGCATTCTGGATCGACTATCGGAACGGACTTTGTTGCGATAGCCTCACGCTTGCACTTGCTTGTCGTGGGTATCCATTTTTAGGAATCGATGATAAGTGGCACATCCAGCAGGTCACTGCCCGTGACTTTCGGCAGTCTTTTTTGCAAAGGCAGGAAGATTCACTCAAGTCGTCAGCGATTCAGATTGATGAGCTGGAAGCTCTTGCTCTCATGGTTCACTTTAAATATGAAGAGTCGTATCGAGATCCGGTTGAGACACGTTTCGGTGATTTTTTATTGTCGCTCGATTCCTTGGTCTTATTCACGATTCAACTGGAGCAATCTTTCAGTGCAGAGGAGCTACCAGCGCGCACGAAACAATTAGCTTCTTTCCGAGAACGATACACGATGCTTTTCTGGCATGTCTTCGGGTTAGATGCATTTGATGGTCTAGAGCATCTCCGGCCATCTCGCATCCCAGACACCTGTATCGATACCGCATCCGAGCTACCTGCAACGGCGGTTAAAGGATACCTAGACGCGATTCTAAGTTTGGCCATTGTAGCTCGATTCATAGCAAAGACCTTGCGTCGTGATCGTGCTGAGCGGGTGGTCATAAGTCAAAAACGTTTATATGAAATGTATGAACGCCTGGAGACTTGGCGCGAGCATGTAGGCATAGGCCAGCTTATTTGGACTCAGGAAGCAAATGCCAACGAGATGCCGCCTGGAAGCGACGATAGATTGGCAGAGGTGCGCAAACTCACACTTGCGATGTTGGAACTCAACTGTTATATACAGATAGAAAACCATGCGCTGCAAGGCAGTCGGCATGATACGTCTGCCTTCTCAGGCCTAGAGAATGAGATTATGGTGTATACGATTGAGCTCGAGAGCTTGAAGGCAATCCAGAGGACCTTCCAAAACCCTCACTGGGACAAGATTATAACATCTATCAAGCTCCAAGGTGCCTCTGAAATCTCGCCCATTGACCGCTACCCCCAAATCTTAAGGAATATATGCGCAGGGATTTGCGTGTGGCTTCAATCTCGAGAGGGTTTTGTTGATGCTGCACTTGGAATGCAGTCAGACCAACATCAGAGAATGCATACTCAACCGTGCAATCGTGTGGAAGAAGCCAGAGGACGGTATAGAAAGCTCTGCCAGGACCTTCGCATTGCTGTGGCTTCTGCAACCTCACATCACGACACTGCACAGATGTTAGCCAACATTTCACCAAAATCTGATACGTGAAATACATTATAGTACAATTTAGGCTCCCTGGTCAGCGAGGAGGTGATCTTCCAAATTATACCAAACAGAGTTATGGTCTCTAGGGAACAATGGTCAGATAGAGCTTCTATCCCTGTCTTTGTACGACTTACTAGAGCGGCTCAGAAGATAACTTCATAGCCCGGAAGTTCTGCGTAATGCAACTTTTCCTGAAGTGCAGTGTGGCTCGACCAATGATTTGCCTGATATGAGACCGTATTGAAACCCTGCAATCGGAGTCAACGCTCTAACAGCGCACCAACAAGCAAAACCGAAAAAGGGAGGGAAAAAATCGTAGACAAATCCGCTGAGTATGTCACTTCTCTATCGAACCATACCATACCAAGATGCTGCCAATTTGAGAAAGTGTCATTTATCCTACATACATTCACCATATAAACATACATATATAACGATAATAAAAAGCTTCAACACCTCGACTTAGCTAATTCCATCAATCCCCACCCGAACGCTCAACCCAGCACTTCACAAGTCCACAAACTCCCCCTTGAGCAGTGGGTCCTCCCTCACCATCTCCAAGTACTTCTCTACCTTTGCCGTCAGCGCAGGTACATCAAAGCCAAAGTACTTATACGCCGCCTTGCCGGGCAAACTGTGCCCAAAGCGCTTCATACAGCACGCCGCATCGGCATAGCGCTCCCAGCCGTTCGGCGCAAAAGGCTCGATGACGACGGCGGGGATGCCGAGATGTCGCTTGAGCGTGTCGCGCTTG
Source organism: Curvularia eragrostidis (assembly GCA_020744315.1). Lineage (NCBI taxonomy): Eukaryota > Fungi > Ascomycota > Dothideomycetes > Pleosporales > Pleosporaceae > Curvularia > Curvularia eragrostidis. The sequence continues at coordinate 19,016 of JAIRCK010000063.1, read as the reverse complement.
TACTGCGTGGGCTGGGCGTCGAAGAGGCGCTGGCAGGGGAAGCTGAGGACGCGGGCTTTGAGGCCCTTGGTGCGGAGTTGCGCGGCGACGTCGACGGCGTGGTGCAGTTCGGCGCCGACGCCGATGAGGGTTATGTCTGCGTCGTCGGCTTCTTCGAGCACGTAGCCGCCTTTGGAGACGAGGGCGCGGCTGGTGTGGGACAGCTGGGGTAGCGTGTGTCGTGAGGTGGAAATGATGCTGGGGGTTTGCTTGGCTTCAATGGCGGTGATCCACGCGCCGGCGGTTTCTTCGCTGTCAGCCGGACGGATGTAGAGGAGGTTGGGCATGGCGCGGTAGAGGTTGGCAAGCTCGATGGGTTGGTGGGTTGGGCCGTCTTCGCCCATGCCGATGCTGAGGGTTTGGTTAGTAAAGGGAGAAGAACAGGAAATCAGACAAAGAGAGAGACCTACCTGTCGTGTGTTGCTGCGTGGATGACTTGGAGACGCTGCAAGGCGCCCATACGAACTGCGGGCGCAGCGTACAGGTAGAACATGAAGAAGGATGATGTGACGGGGATAAAAGTGTTAGGTGCAAATGCTGCGAGACCGTTTGAAATTGCGCACATGGCATGCTCACGAACGCCGTAGTGGATATATCGGCCGCTGTAGTTGCCAGTTATGCCACATGTAGTCTTTAGGTCAGGCTGTATACGATTAGCAGAGTCGTGCAACACTGCTGCATATCTATACTTACATGTTGGAAATCGACCTTGCCCTTCCAGACCATGTTGACTGAAGGTGTCAGGTCGGCAGTGCCAACCATGAAATTATTGATCTTTTCTGCAATTGTGTTGAACACCAGTCCAGACGACTTTCTCGTTGCTGTTGGCGCATCAGGGAACGAGTCCGGCACCAAGGACTTCCAGTCCTCAGTCAAACGGCCTTCGACTCTGCGCCTAAAGTCGGCGCCTTCTTCAGGATACTTTGACTCGTACTCTTTGACCTTCTCTTCCCATGACTTTACCAGCCCCTGGCCTCTCGCAGGAAGGTCCTCGAAGAACTTGCGCACCTCGTCGCTAATGACAAAGTGCTCGTCGGGATTGAAGCCGTACGCCTTCTTCATGTTTGCCACGTCGGATGCACCGAGAGCTGCTCCGTGTGCAACGGCGTCACCAGCAACGGCACTGCCAACGCCAATGATTGTGCGGACGTTGATAAATGTGGGCTTGTCAGTCGAGGATCGCGCCTTGTTCAAGGCCTCAACGAGTCCTTCAACATCAAAACAACCGTCTTCGACATCGATTACGTCCCAGCCACATGCCCTCATCTTGGTATTGACGTCCTCAGTGTTGGTCAGGTCAACTGAGCCGTCGCAAGTGACCTGGTTGTTGTCATAAATGATGGTGAGGTTGTTCAGTTTCAAGTGTCCCGCGAACGAAATCGCCTCCAAGGCCACTCCTTCTTGTAAACACGCATCTCCAATCATACACCAAGTGTGGTTTGATACAACATCGAAATCAGGCTTGTTGTATATGGCCTGGAGATTCTTGGTCGCCATTGCTAGACCTACCGCGTTTGCTACGCCTTGGCCTAGCGGGCCGGTCGTTACCTCGATGCCTTCGTGTTCAATTTCTGGATGGCCAGGACAAAGTGCATCGACTCGTTCTGAGTGGTATGACTTGAGCTGGTCAAATGTCATGGCTTTGTAGCCTGTGAGGTGAAGAAACGTGTATTGGAAAAGACATGTGTGGCCTTTCTAGTCAGTTGTGCTTCCGACTACATGAATGACTTCAACATGCTCACCGTTTGACAAGATGAATCGATCACGATTGAAGTAGTCGGGAGTGTGAGGTGCATACCGCATAACATATCTCCACAGGGCAATACCAATGGCTGCCATGCCAATTGCTCCTCTAAACATTGGTTAGTTTTCATTGTTGGTGATGACCAGTACAGCTTACCCAGGATGACCACCATTAAATTGCTGGCACAAGTCTGCAATGAGCAGTCTGAATGTCTTCAAGACATGGTCGTGCTCTTTCGAAAGCTTCCGCACTGAAGATTCCTCTAACTTTTCTTCCTTCTTCAAACCATCTACGGCATTTTTTCCATAGGCTGTGGAGCCGTTTACCTGGGGTGCATCCTGTGATGAGTGCATATTAACGGCGTGTACAGTGATTAACTATATGTAAATGAAGAATATAAGTGAAGAATGAGAATGAGATGTGATGAGAAAATATCGCGGAGCAAGATAACTAAGTACTCGTCCAGCATGCGACTGACAACGAATCTTCCATGTGCATCGAAGTTGAGCGCGCCGGATGTTCCCAAATAGGCAACCCGACGCATTTCCCTACGGAACAGGGCCGAGATCTGGTTCCCCATTGGTAATCGGAAGCGACACTTCACCAATACAGTAATGTTAGCCACCCGCGATCTCTACTAGCCGTCTCCACGCCAATCTTCCCCGCAATCCAACGTCACCAGTAGTATCGTCCGGACGGCCGTGAGGATGGAGTTTCCATTCCCGCAACCATGGCAATATGCGGGGCATTCTCAGCTATTACCCCAATACTGACTACGCTTACTCTTGCTCTCCAATTCCAAGGCTTTGCAAGTTCTTCGTTACGCTTACTTTGGTGGCGATTCCTGAAATTGTGTCTTGCCCGTCCAAACTGACAGACATGGCCCGCACGCAAATTGCAACATCACTTCCAAATCCTTCTCTGCAAGTCACGGCAGACCACAAGCTAAAAGTGCAAGATGCCCCGGTATATGAACCAGCCAGAGGAGAAGTTCTGTTACATATCAAAGCCACGGGCGTTTGTGGGTGCGAGATTTGTTGTTCGAAAAATGCAGTAGCATACTGATAAGCAATCTCGCAGATCTGACATACACTTCTGGAAAGCAGGAAGGATAGGTTCACTCGTTGTAGAAGGAGACTGTATTCTCGGCCATGAAGCATCAGGTATCGTGCTACAGTGTGGCGAGGGTGTTACGACCTTGCAACCTGGTACTTGACCCTCTGGTCTGCATGAAACGTATTCTTCTAGTCTGACTCAACGGCTAGGTGACCGTGTAGCAGTCGAGCCCGGCGTCCCGTGTGGCTCGTGCTTCTTGTGCATGGATGGACGCTACAATCTGTGCGAGGACGTTCAATTTGCAGGTGTTTACCCTTACGATGGCACTATTCAGCGCTACAAAACCCATCCCGCAAAATGGTGCCATAAACTGCCTTCCAACATATCGTATGCTGAAGGCGCACTCCTGGAACCACTCTCTGTAGTCATGCACGGCATCAAATCTGCGGGTCTTTCTCTAGGCCGTGGTGCGGTAATATGCGGGGCTGGACCTATTGGTCTCATTGCATTGGCAGCAGCTAGAGCTAGTGGAGCCCATCCTCTTGTTATTACAGACCTCGAACCAAGACGATTGGCATTCGCCAAACAGTTCGTACCTTCAGCTCACACTTATCAAGTTGATCGGAACCTTGATGCGTTGGGCAATGCGAAGAAGATTAGGGAGCTGTTCGACTTTGAAAATGTAGGCGAGTACGGAGCGCCAGAGACAGTGCTGGAATGCACTGGCGTGGAAAACAGCGTCATCACCGCTGCTTATACGGCCCGACGAGGCGGAACCGTCATGGTCATCGGTGTTGGAAAGGAAATCATGAACAATCTGCCATTTATGCATTTGAGCTTAGCTGAGGTACGTGGATGCGCTCTTTGCTTGTTATAAGATGTGATTCGCTAACACCATGATCCGTAGATTGATCTCAAATTCATAAACCGCTATCGTGACACCTGGCCAGCAGGTCTTCAGTGCTTATCTGGCGGCATATTGGACCTCAAGCCGCTTGTCAGCCACACGTTTCCGCTTGAGAAGGCACTCGATGCGCTGCATACATGCGCTGATTTGAGCAACGGAAGTATCAAGGTGCAGATTGTTGACGACGCAGAAGACGTTATATAGCTGTCTTCATCATTTGGGTATGTTCGCGTCGCGAGCATAGTCATTGTTCTCGTTTAATATCATCATTTGAATCTCCTGATAGCTGATAGCGAACTAAATTTACCTACTGAACGCTAATTTCGCTTGCCACGGTGGCCGACTGAATGGCCATGGCGAGGTGATGTCCTGTGACCACGTATTCATGTGCATTCATCAAGTGAGGTGCGAGGTTGAGATCGAGCTTCTGTACCGCTTGGCCTCCGATTATGAGCACTAAATCCGGTCATGTTTGAAGCGCTGGCATGCTGCGTATTTACATAGTATACAGAGATGCATGTTATCCAGGCAAGTAGCTATTCCCCTCTGGACGAGTCGATGAACAAGCAACTGTGACGATGTGATTCATGCACAGATTCGCCAGCGCCCGAGGCAGAAACGGCATAACCCGAACTCAGTATATCTTCTGTATTATTGCCTAATAATGGAAACCAGTTTTCAAAACCCTTGCACACTACGTTTGACGCGTAAGTAAGCCTTGTCTGGTCTTTGCATTGAGTCTTGAAAGAAGGATCAAACGAAGCCAAGAAATCAAATTAACTACTATGTTCGTACAAAACATTATCAAGTAAATCTAAAATTATAGTTTCTTTCAAATTTCCTTCTGTGCGACGTCATCACATGGCATAAGCCCTGAGCGGTGGCTCAGTAAAAGTCTTGTTCGGATACAACAACAGCAGCGCACCCGCTACTGGTATCAGCCCAATGGTAGCCAAAACGTCATCAAGATCTAGTCCGGGTGCGGCGTAGCTATCACACACGCTCTTCAAATTGATGCGGCTCACGTCACCCGGTCCGTCATTCTGCAACGCATCGACAATGAGTGCGTATGTGAGAGGGTTGGCGAGAAGATCGGCATGGCCGTAGAACGAACCAGCGAGCTGGCCTGCACACACGACCTGAACCTCGTTGTTAGAAACACCGACGTTGCGTGCGTCTTTTATGAAAGCAGAGGCCTGGGTGCCTGATTGCGGCTGGACAATCTCGTCGAAGAAGCCAGAATAGAATGTTGTCGTGGGCACGTATGCGCTGTCTCCTCCACCGCTCCTCAGGCTTCGGACGTAGTCGCTGGTAGCTTCTTGCTGTACGACGGAAGGGTCGCAGGGAAGGACAGCTCCATCGCTGTTGGGTGTCAGGCAGAGAGCGTTTGCGAGTACTGTGCCCTTGAAGTCTGGGGATACCGGCAGGAAGTCCTTGATGACCTGTCGCGTGGAAGGCCAGTATTTCAACACCCATTGAGTGTCGAGACCACCTTGGGACCAGGAGATAACGGCAATGTTCTGCTGGTTTTGATTCGAGACGGCACTGATGTAGTTGATGGCGTACGCGATGTACTCTGCGTTTGTTTGCGTGTCATTGAGCATGGCATCGGGTATGTTAAGCCATACTGGGTCAGCGAAGCTCTTTCCCGTCAGTAGTTTCCTCAAATTTGAGGCGAAATTTGTGCCACCATAAGCACCAGTCCCTGGCACAAAGATGACAGGGCGTTTGACACCATACGTGAAGCCGGGTGGGATGAATATGGCCTGACGAAGGGCGGGTTCAGAAAGGGTGTATGGAGCGTCGGCGGCATCCTTCTTGGGATAGATGGAAGTTGGAGGAGGAGGATTGTTGTTGTTAATGCTATTCTCTCCTACAGGCAAACCACCGTTCAGGGCCAGTTGCAGTGTTTGGTCGAGGAGCAGACCGCTAGCGATCTGTGTTGCAGCGGCAGCGAAGAAGTCTGTTCTTGTCGTCGGGCTCGCCCATATCTTAGCATGCTCTGCAACAGCATCTTTGATGCTTGTGGGCCGTGTCGTAGGTTGAAGCTGTTTGAATATATCGAGGACCTTGTCGGGCTTGCCCTCAGCGACGGCGGCATTTACATCGCCGAGAAGATTGTTAACGAGCGAAACTACGCCAGGCAGAAGACCAGGTAAGAGATGACCGAGGAGCTGGCGCTCTTCAATAGTTTCAGTGATGCCCTCCGCGGAAGGTTGTGCTGTAGCGACAGGTGCTGGTGCAGCGAGCGACTGGGGAACGATGCTCGAAAGAGCGAGCAACTGGACAAGGAAACGCATACTGGTATTTCTGTAACTCCAGGTCTCAGTATATCGATGAAAATATACCACAAGGTCCCTGCTTATACCAGGAACGTGGGATTACCATCTCTTTTAAACCAACCCGTTTCATGAGTCGCGAAGCCGCCGGACTACTAAGCATTGTTTCCGCTAAACGTGGTTCTCCTGGATCGGCGAGTAAGCGGGTAGTAGTCGAAAGCGGAGCTGATGTAGCAGATATTGATCGTCGTAGATGGCGTTATCGGTTCGGTGCTAGCTCTTGCGCTACGTTCAACTTTGTTCACCCTTTGAGCAGATCATAGCCTCAATCGGCATTTGGCATACCAGGTATGTTATTTACGGCGAACTAGTTTTCAAGCTAAACTATCCGTGGCGCGAGCAAAGAATTCGTCATGATCGAGCGTAGAATTCAATCAGAAAATGTACACTAGGTAGTTCGACGGGTGTTTGCATGACGCAACGACGTTATTGGCGCGCTTTTCGCTTTTCCGAAACCAAGCTATGCTCAGCCGGGATGGGTCGTACCAGCCGATGAACGCAATCGAATCAGGAGCATACTTTTGCCAAACAAATGTTGTTGCAATTCCCAGTTTTGAATACTCAGTCTGTTCCTTGCAAGGTACAGGCTTGAAAAAGTAACCTCTCGAAACAACATACCACCCAGGAACACAACACTCGCATACATCCTTGTCCGACAGTTTTCGTCCAGAGACCACTCACTTTTTGCATTGATCATTGCACTACCAATCCTAGAGTGCTCTTAGTAGACATGTAAAACGAGGTCTTAAAATGTAGTTGTCGATTGTTTTCAGGGTTATATTGCTAACAGTAGTAAGTACTGACACGGAGATGAATAGGAGTCATGCTATTGATGCAGACCTCAATGTACCGGCATCACACCGGGTCTTTCATGCAAATGGCTACACTTGTAGAATCATATTTCGCATTCAAATGACTAAAAAAAGAACTGGAGCACAAACCCTGCCTTCTTGGGCATGAAATTGGGCAATACCATTATCTTCATCTCTTTCTAAATGAGTATCAAAGTAGAGCTTGACTTTGACTTTTTTCCAGGCATCAATCTGTGGTCGTCTAGGGACTGGAGTGCTGGCAGCAACAGCCTCTAGGGACGCATCTGCAAGATCCAGTGAAGCCCTATCGTGCAGGTCAGTCATGCAAGACACCACTGAGTTAACTCCTCAAAAGTTTGATTTCTCCGAATGGAGTGAAGGTACGGAGAGAACCTACATCACATGGACACTCGATACAATCGACGCGCGTGACACCCTTGCCGTCGTCACGGGCGATAGTCTTGAAAGACCGATTGAGCGAAATCTAAGAAATGAGTCGTTAGTCACCATACTGGGGAGAGGAAAATATGGAAGAAATGGAGTCCTAGTATACATACGGCACCTGGAGCTGCCAGCACGGTGGCAGTGTACAATGCCGTACTGAGAATAAGAATGAACTTCATTTTGGAGTGAGAGGTTGGTATGAATTCGAAAAGTCCAGGTGGTGTATACTGGAAGAAGTCTGAAAACTGGAAGAAGTCTGGGAGAGTGTCTTGGGGGCGATATAAGTTTAGAAGTTAGAGTATATCGACTGATATGTAGGTGCTGGTTGGACTTGCGGGTGAGAGCTGCAACGAACGTACCTTTACCTTTATACAGATTACGGCGTTCATTCTCTATCACGAGGCGTACATATCCACCTTTGCTTCCCGCGTTTACTTCCCACCTTTACTTTCCATGTCCGTGCCAAGTGTGGGTTCTGACATAAGATGCTCTCTTTGGTCAGCTTCCAATCTGTGGCGCTGCCTGTTCCGTCTGTCTATCGTCTATACTAGCCAAAAAGTTGTCTTGATGATGTTTTTGTTGCACGCCATGATCCATCGTCTGTTGCCGTCCAGCTGACCACCTCCAATCGCATGCGTGCCGTCTCTCAGCTCCGGTCCAACTGCGTATTCGGGAAGAGACTGGCCATTAATGGGCAAAACTGAAGGCAGAATTCCAGGCGCTTGCCTTCGCCACAATCCTCCAATAAAGGAATTCACGAATGAAGCGTCTGGAGGTCTCGATCCTTGCGATGCGCAGTTCGCTACAACTACCAGTGCCGGATTATCGTGGCTGCGCCTGATCCGTATGCGATGTGGTCACGGGTAACATGGCGTCAAGAAGTTTCTTGAATGTTGCCTAAAGTGGCCTTTGAGTAGTACTGTAGTCGCCTGAAATGTGCGTCTAACAAGGCAAGATACGAATGCTCAACTGTGCCGCGCGCTAGTACCATCTTGCGGCCAAGGTCAACGTACCGTGCCGCAAGGCAGCGGCTCGGGGCTTACCGTTCATGAGATGCCCGAAGGCAGCCACACATGATCCAAATCTGGTTATACCATAGGTTTGGCGTATAGCCTTGCTGTCCTGCAACACTTCTCAGGTCCGCCTTGGGGCCGCAATGTCAGCGCCAAGTCCGGGATTACAAGGGTTGGCGAAGAGTGGCGGAGATATCAATCAGCTGATGAAAGAAGTCAAATATTCGGGATTGGAGTTTCGATGAAGGTGGCCGAGACAGTTATTGATAGTGACGCCTTCGCGTTTTTGAGTTGCCGTTACTGGGTTGCGGAAACCCTGGTGATATTTCATACCACGGATCTGGTTACGGATCCGACGTAAGTCGTCTAGTTTTCCTAGAACTCTAGGATAAGCGTATGGTCAATGTTTTGGGATAGCCGGAATTTCAGGTAATCAATATTCGTGGCCAGTCCGAGATATCTCGAGACAGTTAGAGCATTGACACTCGCGGCTAGGGTTGCCAGCATCGTTCATCAACTTTTCGCGTTTTGCTGAGTGAATCTTTCAGTCCATCAATATGACGTGTATATTGCGGCGTTCGCTGAACAAAGCCCTATAGACTTGATTTTGAAACTCGGCGCGTGAAACAGCCTGGGTCGTTGTGGTAGAGCAAGCTCTCGCTTTACCACACGGGACAAAATCTGCGGTCTTGGAACTACTCTGCGGTCGAGCTCCCGAAACGATTATCAAGAGCGTTCGTGGTGAGTGAAGCGATTTTCAAGTGTCTGATGGAGGCTACATGAGATTCAGTGAAGATTCTAATAAAGCAATGAAGTACCTTGGCGCCACAAGGGTCGCTGAACACTGAAGTGGGCTGATAATCCCATTTGATGTTTATATAAATTGGGCAGTGGGAAATAGACAATAGTATAGTTAGATTCAAGCATAAGAAGTATTAAAATTAAGATCTAGCAAAAAAGAGTTTCGATTAGGTTGAAGTAAAGCGTTGCCAACGCCAGGGGTGTCCATGACTGTGTGTCGTTGGCAGCTTCATGTTGGTAGACTAAGTGCTTGCGTCGTACATCCGCTTTTCTGTCTGGTCATTCTGGGTTTAATACTGTTGGTGTAATATATAAGGTGATGTCGAGTCAAGTGCATCTCTGTTAGGTGAGGGGGATGAGGGGTATTTAGTGCATTCCGTCCATCCGCTCCCAAGCATTTTCACAGCACTGTCATTGTTGGTTTATACTCTCGCATCTGTTGTTGATAAAATTGCAATTAGGAGGCATTAAGATTTCGAAACCAATAAACCTCCATAGCCCGACACGCGTTCTGCGCCTAGGATGTAATTCTAAAGATGGCCATGACGTCATACCTACGCAGCCCATGACAACGAACGTGGTAAGCGAGGCTTAGAGAAACATCAGTAAGCTGTGTTGAAGGTCTATTAGACGACTTCGACCTTGTGAGGTGTTTGATACATCTAAACCTTTCGCTCGGAAACACATTCCCAGTTATCTGGTACTTTGGAGCTGGAAGTAATCAGTTTCCTTCCAGAACTTATAGAAAGAAAAAAACGCGCGTCAGTAGCATATCGTATAGCCTCGATCTCAGCAAGAAACCGGATAAAGTCGGGAGAGGTAGCGTCTCTTGAAGAACCAACATTATATAACCTTGTTGCATTCGCACAAACATCACAAGCTTGAATGCTTCCACGACTAGGAATATCGCTACCTGCTAGAGCCGTTCCGGCAACCTGCCAGACGAAACTCCAGACCTCACGAGCATTACATAGTTCTTCGCGAAAATTCGTAAACATGTCGCCTAATGTGAAACACCAGAAAAACGAAAAGTTCGGTCATCTGCCTCTCTCGACGTCTGGACCGCTGGAGACTAGCCTGACGGTGCGTATGCGTTGGCATATCTAATCACACACCCACAATACTGATACAGAGTAGGGAAACGCGCTCCTCCGAACACCCTACTTCAACAAAGGTTCAGCATTCACCAAAGAAGAACGTGATACATTTAAGCTCCATGGCCTTCTACCCTCAAACATCCAGACTCTCGACGAGCAGGTCAAGCGCGCATATGCCCAGTATAGCTCCCGTCCAAACGACCTGGCCAAGAACACCTTCATGACGAGTATGAAGGAGCAAAATGAGGTGCTATACTACAGGGTTTGTGCTAATCCGCAACTGTGTCAGTAGGAGAGCTGACCACCATATAGCTTATCCTCGAACATCTAAAGGAGATGTTCTCCGTCATCTATACTCCCACTGAGGGTGAGGCCATAGCCGATTATTCCAAGATTTTCCGACGACCCGAAGGGTGTTTTCTCAATATCGACGATGTGCAGCGTGTCGAAGACGACATTAAGCAATGGGGAAATCCCGAGGATATTGACCTTATAGTCGTAAGCGACGGTCAACAGATCTTGGGTATTGGTGACCAGGGTGTCGGAGCTATCCTGATCAGTGTAGCTAAACTTGTGATTTACACACTCTGCGCTGGTATACATCCTTCGCGGACTCTGCCTGTTGTCCTCGATTGCGGCACAGATGTAAGTGGTTTGAGAACTCATTGTGCGTTCTTGGCTAAAAAAAAGTGCAGAACAAGGACCTTCTGGATGACGAGCTATATCTTGGTCTGAGGAAACCACGGGTATCCGGAGAGAAGTACGATGAGTTTGTTGACACATTTGTGAAAGCCGCGCGAAAGCATTACCCCAAAGCCTACATCCACTTTGAAGACTTTGGTCTAGATAATGCACGAAGGATCCTGGACAAGTACACGCCTGAAATTGCATGTTTCAATGACGATGTTCAAGGTACCGGCTGTGTCACACTTGCAGCTGTCATGGCTGCTTTCAAGGTGAGCGGCACCAAGTGGGATGAGGCACGATTTGTCATGTTCGGCGCGGGCTCAGCGGGAACGGGCATTGCCGACCAGATCCGCGATGCGATCGTGCAGAATACTGGGAAGTCAAAAGACGAAGCTAGTCGTCAGATATGGTAGGTTTACTCACGCCGTTAGCAACCGGATTAAGTTTAGAAAACTAGATTGGGTTCAGCAAACACGATTAAGTTTGACAGACACACTTAGGTTAACATAATTCAGGTGTGTCGACAAACCAGGCCTTCTTTTGCAAAGCAAAAAAGACCAGCTCACCCCCGCCCAGATGCCCTTTGCCCGGACCGACAAAGAATGGGAAGGCAAAGACCACGGAGACCTCCTTTCGGTCATCAAGGAGGTGAAGCCTCATGTTCTCATAGGCACATCGACTAAGCCAGGAGCTTTCACTGAGGAGGTTGTTCGAGAGATGGCCAAACATGTTGAGCGCCCTGTCATCTTCCCACTATCGAATCCGACCAAACTGCACGAGGCGAAACCCCAAGATTTGTATGACTGGACAGATGGCAAGGCGTTGGTGGCAACTGGTTCGCCTTTCGATCCGGTCAAGCACAATGGCAAGGAGTATGAGATTTGTAAGTCCTTTGTCTTCCAAACTTGCGGATAACAACTGCTGATTCTTGATTAGCCGAGTGCAACAACTCCGTGACCTTCCCTGGTATTGGCCTTGGGGCGGTACTTTCCCGTACTCGCCTCATGACCCCCGCACTTCTGGTTGCCGCTGTCCAAGCTCTGGCTTCTGCGGCTCCAGTCCTGAACGACAACGGGGCCGGGCTTCTTCCCGATGTCAAAGACGTTCGAGAAATCAGCGTGCAGATTGCCAGAAATGTGATCAAGAAGGCAGTGGAAGAGGGACTCGCACAGGAAAAGGGCATACCAAGCGACGACAAGGAGCTAGAAGAGTGGATCAGAGAGCAGATGTGGGACGCCGAGTATCGTCCTTTGAAGCTGGTTGAGCATGACAAGGCAGATGCACATGCTAAGGGCGAGACTGGAACAGCGTCTGGACAGAGAGTGGCTAGGTTTGATTCTTAGACTGGTCGCGTTACCATGTTTTCTTTTTCTTCGGTTTGCAAATCTTTTAGTTTACAGTATCACTGGTTGTTGTCTATTCTATGTATGACACTTCTTCAGCTCGTCCATTGTATATCGCGTCGCCAAAAAAAGCGCCATACAACAAAGAGTGTTGGATGATGGTCTTTGGAGTGTGGTATCTGATAACCGTAATCAGTCGATTCTACCCCCTCCTCCTGTACACAATGTACTCTTGCAGATCGAACTGACGATGCGCAGAGCCTGTCCCACGCACTATTCGTTTCTTCGATACATGACGATGAACGCGAAAAGAAACAAGTCATCGGTTTCTACAATAACAGTAGTAGAGTCTATGAGCAAAATAAATGTGTCAAATGGTCAAGAGAGTGATTGGGATGGTGTGGTTTAAACCCACTAGCTCTCCACCGTTAGCTGGGTTTCAGGAATGTCCGTTACGACTACACGCTCTCACGTGCCTGTACTTCCCAGAGGAGAAAGCGAACGTTGACTTCGTGCTCGTCATCGTTGTAGTAGTGATTGTTAATGGCGTGGTCAAGCAATAGCCGTGCAAAGTCATCATCCTGCCGCCTGATGAACTGACAAAACTCGGTATTGTCCCTCTCGAGGACGAACTTGACGAAGCACTCGTTCATGGTGAAGCTAGGGCCTTGGACAATGGCCTCGATGTCTTTCATCGATGGACTGACGACAGACGAGAGGAAATTGGACAGTACGGCTGTGGCCGCAGGAGCGTCGAGGGAGGCAAGATAGGCAAACACTGTCGTGATGCCTTGGGCGGCAAACGAAGACCTAATCTTGTCTTCCCGGTCCTGGCTGGTCCGAATGTCGGCCAGTACAATCAGGGTCCGGTTCTGAAGACGTTGAGTGTCGATGTGGTAGACAGCGGTCGTACTGGCGGGCGGACCGTCCCGCGCTACTTGGGCACGGTCGCCCACATGGTGGAAGTCGAGCTTGAGGGCGGGCGCGGCGTTGTTGGCAATGAGGTGGCGATTGAGATAAGCAACGAAGTGGTTGCGCAGGCTGTGAGTGGCCGTGGGGACCCTTTCGGATAGGACGGCAACGGCAAAGTCGTCTAATGGGGTCGAGAGAGTGGGAAGATAGGCCTTGGCGAGGTCCGTGCCGAAGCGATGGGCCAATCTGTCGTCGCCAAAGATATAGCGCTGGTAGTCCTTGAGCGAGAAGGGGAACCTCAGCTCGTTGCCGGCGGCGATGCTGTGCAGCGAGAAGACATCTCGAACCATTGAGCCGGGCGGGGCGAGATGCTCTGACTCTAAAAGATGGGATTTCCGCAGCTGTCGAGAGAGAGACGGTGGCATTTGAAGTCGGCGCGCTGCAAGGTGGGCGGCCAGAAGGGCCTGGAATGCGAAGCGCCAAGAGCGGGGCTGTGTCTCTCCACGTGGAATGCGAGCATTATTCGACTCCTAAATGCCGCACTCGACGTCATGCGGAAGCCCGAATCCATCAGCTTTCTCGACAAATGCCGATCGACGAGCCGCGTGTTGCGATGGTTTTGTACCATACGTGTATCTCCCCTGAGAACATGCACTGTGAATGCGAGTGCGGCAGTGGCCTGGGCTACTAGAGAAGCACCTGTGCTGTCATGTAGGGACAAGCACTCTGGAATATGCATCTCGGACTATATTACAACGGGCATTGGCTGATAACCCAAGGGCAAAAAGGCTTGTTGCAAAGCGCAATGCTTGGCGAACAGTCCGCTATGATGCGCACGTGACTATGCAGCACGTGGGTGCGGGTGCAGCGGATCTCTCTTCTCTCGCCAAGAGACCTGCAGAGACAAAGCGATCCACCAAACACCACCCTATGCAAATTAGACACCGTGTTCGGGTAAGGCACACCAGGCATGTCCCCACAACCACACTTCTGACTCGTGCTTCACAACCAGTCTTGTTCCATTAATTACAATTATCTAGTCTCGACCTAGCCCACTTGACCCTCTCTGCACGACCTATCTCCTTACTCGATAGCGATGCGGACAGAAATAGACCCCTTGGTCGTCTGTGCCACAATCAAGTCATGATCGTAGGAAATATCTTCCTTGGTTGTGTCCACTAGCTTGGCCCGTGGAAGAACATCCAGCACCATGTACGCGCCCATAATGTACATCTCGCAGTACGCCAGCTGTTCGCCAATACAGACACGGGTGCCTTTTCCAAAAGCAATCAGCTTCTTCTGCAGCGCGTAGTTCTGCGTTCCATCTTCCAGCAGCCAGCGCTCAGGAAGGAACTCGTCTGGGTTGGGGAAGAGCTCAGTGTTCCAGTGGTTGATCATGGAAGTCATGCCAATAGGTGTGCCTCTAGGGATGACAAAATCTGTCTTGCCGTCGGCCGATCGGTAGTGCAAGTCCTCCTCACGCGCAGTTCTGGCCGATCGATGTGATACACCGGGCATCATGCGCAGACACTCTTGCAACACAGCCCAGAAATAGGGTACCTTTTCAAGTTCAAGCCATTTCAGATTCTGTTGCTGGCTGATGCCAGCTTTTGCAAGGTCGGAGGACAACCTTTGGTGAATTTCAGGTTTGGCTAGCGCCCAGTAGGTGAAGACCGTAAGGATGGCCTACAGGGGAAGTCAGTTACATTCCGTCTTCAACTCTCAAACAGGGCCAACTTACAGCAGTCGTCTCAGTACCCGCAAGCAAGAAGTTGAAACCTTCTCCATTGTACCGGTACTTCTCCTCTTCTGACATGGACTTGTTTTTGCCCATCACTTCAGCAAACACGCGTCCGTTGTCTGGGTTTCTCAGAGCCTGTGCAATGTACTGCGGGATGGTAACATTCATGACCTTCATGACCGCTTTGATGTCTTCGCCGAGATAGTCGGCCATGAACGGAAGGACCTGGGCCATCTTCCTGCCCAGAACATTGTGTCGCATCATGTAGGCACTCTTGAAGAATGACTTGACCCAGGTCGCAAAATTGGGTTCCCAGCCTTCCTGGGCCACAAATCCCATGGGCTCACCGAAAGCATACTGAGAGATGACATCGGCTGTGTAGCAATTGAACGCTTCCTTGACATCGAATGCTCCCTTGCCGGCCGACTTGAGCATCTTGCTTGCTACCATAGCTGCAAATTCGTGTACCTCGTCCTCTAGCTTCAACATCTGCTGGCGCGAAAAGAACTTGTTCAATGGCGCCCTGCGCGCGCGATGCAAGTCATGGTTAACCGTTGAGAAACCAGTCACTGCAACAGGTCCAGCTCCACCAGTGTTCAGCTGATGCTGCCATTTGTCTCGAACACGTCCGGGTCCAGCGTAGATCTCATCCGTGAATGCAGGGTCGGAGCAGTGTAGTTCGTCTGGGTTGATACGCACGATAGGACCGTATTGCTCGTGCATACGCGAGATGACCCTGCCATAACGTCCGACCAGCCACCAGTCGTAATAGGCTTCGTAGAGGTAGGAGGCAGCGGCAATCTTGGGGCCAGGAAATCGAGATAGGGGATGAAGAGGCGAGATGTTGTACAGCGCTATCGCGATTCGGTAACCAATCCAAGCCACAACCAGCCAGCCTATGCTCGCAAAGGAGAAGACCGACGTCTGGCCTTGGGAAACACCCGATTGCCCGTCCATGGTGGTACTGTCAGGCAGCTTGGCAATGCACAGCCTGGAAAGGAAGAAGAGCGTATGCAAAACAGCGTTTTGGCGGGGTCCAATGCATATATCCTGAAAGCTGCCGCTATGCGACTTATCTCGCAGCAGGGTCGACCCCTCTTCTCACGAGGCCCACCGGCTAGCAATTGTCCACTGCCGATGCGGACGACAACGCACATTTTGCGAATATTCTGCTCCCTGGACTGGTCCGCTTTAATCCCACGTGCGTTTTATTTGGTGGGGCTGGCGCTGGGGCTCCAGGTCCCTGTTCGGCCACATGGGAAGAGCGTTGCACTACCGGGGTGGACTTGTGCCCTCTTCCGCGACGGGCCTACTGCCGCATCCGAACCAATCGCCCTGAGCATTGCTCCATGCTTCACAATCTGCAATGCCTGGAAATTTTTGTGGCCGATTTTGCCCTGTGGCGATTTGCCACGGACCCAGGACAAGTATTTGGGCCCATGATTTCAGCCACTGCTCGCTGACCCTGGTGTCTGGGAGCCGATTGGGAATGTCTGGCGACGCTCAGTCTAGGGGAGGCGAGATTGTTTACATAATTCGCCTACATACGCGAACCACGCGGTCTGCGGTTTGCGCGCGGGTTACGGGTTAAGGCGTCTGACGTACGGGCGGGGCCGTGTTCCGGCCCTGTTAGGTAGTTTCAGTGCCCAACTGACGTCGTGAGATGCTCGGAAAGACTTGCGATCGTCAATGCTGTTGGCTGAATGCGTCCGCATGTGCATTGGCTGATCAAACTCAAGCCGCCGAAAGGGATGAGCATCAACTCCCCCTTAACCCTCATAGCAATGATGTTACTAAAACACTAACTGCTTACAAGGAATCACTGCCAGCCCGCGTACTATCCCTACCTTGCTGTTTGCCCTGATTGACCAAGAAAACACCCAGATTGGTAGTCTAGACTCGATAGCATGGACCAGAGTTTCGCAATACAGGCATACAAGGGTAGGTTTCGTTAGCACGCCTTAGCGGAGCTCGGCAAGGGCCTTTCGAGAGGAGATACTAGCAGCCAACATGGCGGAACGCAGCCCATTTTCTAGACGTGGCCTAGGACTAAAACGTGCTAACGAACCTACCCTTGTCCTACATGGACATCGTTGCCCCCAACACCCTGGCGCTTCTTTTCGTAATCCTTATGTCTGCTCATTTCTTTGCGACAGGCCCCGCTCCCTTTCTTTCTAGTCCTCGTTGTTGAAATTCTTTTTGTGCTATTGACCGCATCGGCTCTGTGCGTCACGGCCAGCAGACAAGATGCAGGACACAATCGACATACCGATGGCGAGGAGCGGCCGTGACTCGATGATAGCCATGTCATGTCTGTGGCTGCTGGCCACAGCAACAGTATTCTTCCGGATCTATGGACGCGTAAAAGGACCGGGCATGTCACTGGATGACGTTTTTGCAGCCGTCGCAATGGTACGTAGTTACCTCTTGATGACGAGGACAGCGATAGCTGACACGACTCAAGGTCTTAGCATCCAGTACAATCGGTCTCAATGCCGCAGGTGAGAGAACCTTGTAGCAGTATTATCGATTATACGACTGACACGTTACTCAGTCTTCACAACCGGCGTAGGCTATGACCTTGACCCCAACAATAAAGAGATGTATCCCAAACGTGAGCACATTCCCACTCAGACTCATAGAGACACTGACTGACCCTCGTACGCAGTCACACGGAACTTACCATTCATTATGCAAATAACCTTCGTCTTCACTCTAATATACATCTGGAGTTTGACAGCGCTTAAGCTCTCCCAGCTCGCACTCTACCACCGCGTATTTGCACTTCAACTTCGGATCCCAGTGTATATTATCGGCGCTATCGTCATCGCCTGGGCTCTTGTCTTCAACTTCGTATTCCTGTTCCTGTGCGATCCAATCTCGCAGCAATGGACTGTGGAGCGAGTTGGGCATTGCATGGATCAGATACTTTTACTCAAGTTTCTGATTTTGACAAACATGGCTACCGACATCATGATTGTCGTCCTGCCGATCAGACCCGTGTGGCAGTTGCAAATGCGGAAAACTGAGAAACTAGCCGTGTTGGCTTGTTTCGGATTGGGTTTGGCATGCGTGTTCATCAGTATTGCGCGCTTTGTGCTGATGTACACCATTGGTAAGCCGGCCCTGGGATCTAGTAACAACTTAGATTGCTAACAACTCCAAGATCTACTTGGAAATCTTACCGGAACGTCAGGCACCACATTCATGCTGTGTACTGTCGAGCTGATGCTGGCTGGTCTTTGTATCAACATTCCCATGCTACGGCCTTTCTACTTGCGATGGCGCGCCCGGTACAAAAGTACGTCAATGAGTAACGGGCTCTCGAGCGGATTTAAGAGGTCGAATACTGCTGGCTTGGTGGGATCGCAACAGCCAAGACCGGGCCATTATACACAATGGATGGAGTTGGTACGTTGGACGGCCTCGGCATCCCCAAACAAGCGTATGGTGGACAGCACTGAAGCTAACAACTTTCAGAATGACAAGGATACTGCAAACGCTACCATTACTGCCGACGATGCGAGTTCGGAAAGAAAGCTCACCGCGGAGCATATGCCATTTGACGGAATCCAGGTGTCTAAGAACTTTGTTGTTACACGCAGTTAGACGAAAAGAAAAGAAAAGAAAACCTTAGTACTTCCGATGCGTTACAAAAACGAAAAAGACTGCGATCGACATATCCTGACCTGAGCGACTGACGCAAGAACGCGATACAAACGACTTCAGTATACGCATTACGCACGATTGGCGGGCAGGCCAGAAAGGCGCTACTCCAAGGTCCTAGCCGTGAGTGCCAAACTGTTGGGCTTCTCACGCGTCTTAACCTAGTCACCCAGAGGAGAAATCATGCCTAATGAACGGCATGGGGGTAAGGTACATGGAGGATGGACGTTAGACATAGGGCAAAGCAAAAACATCGGTAACGCCCAAAAAGTTTGAATAACGTGTTCCACGGGCGAGCGCCGCACACGGGCGAGCGCCGCACCCCACCAACTTTACGCACCTCTACAAGCGTGTAGCTCCACCACATATTGATAATTTTGATATATATTAAGATAGTAGATTAATTACTATCTAG